>VZTJ01002540.1:467060-481715 GCA_013397795.1 Orthonyx spaldingii | reverse complement strand
TTTTTTTTTTTTTTTTTTGTTGTTGTTTTGTTTGTTTGTCTGTTTGTTTAGTTTTTTTGTTAGGGAGGATGGGGGACAGGACAGTAACTAAATATTAGCCCTTTATTTCTCCTCAAAGTTGCATTTTACTCAGCCTATAAATAATTTTAGTTTCCTGATCCTGCAATAAAGTAATACTTCCCTCTTCACACTTCCATTCACCTCTGGTTTTCTTTGGAGATGAGTTTTTCTGTGCTTACAACCCTTCCCTGGAGAAAAAATGCTGTTTGCAGTGGTGGCATCAGCCTTGTCTGAGCTGACTGTAATTTGCTGGTATCTGAGAAAATAGTGCAGGGAAGTGCGACTTTTACCTTCATGCCTTGTTTTAAAATGGCTTCTGAGGCATTTGCTAGAGACTGCTGTCAGACATAATGTTCTGTGTCAGGTGGGCATGTGGTCTCAGATGAGGGTGTTGGTCTTCTGTAGTTCCAACAGGATGACCCAGAGATTTGTCACTTAAACATAACATTAGGTTTCTGTGCCTTTAGGTTACCATTTATTCTTTATATGTACATTGCAGGGTGAAGGCAAAAAAGGCTGTTTTAAGACTTTCTGATGATGTGGTTGGGCACTGGAAGAGGCTCCCCAGGGAAGTTGTCATGGCACCAAGCCTGACAGACTTCAGTAAGTGTTTGGACAACAGCACATGATACAATTCTTGGGGTTGTCCGATATACGGTCGGAGCTGGACTTCATGATCCTTGAGGGTCCCTTTCAAATCAGGGCATTCTATGATTCTGTGATGTGATTAGGGGTAGAAGAGTCCACCTGAGAACTCCTTTTTCTTCATGCAGTGATGCAAGGAGGTGAGAGTTGGAAACATAAGGCAAAAGAAGTGTTTTGTGCAGGCCTTAGTAACTATTAACAAGAAGATGAAGCTCCCCAGACACTTCTACTTTTCCTCTGTCTGCAAACAGTCTTTTTCCACTGTCTTCCCTCCTACCTTTGGTCCTGTTGGTTGCTCCATCTGTGTCTTGCATTACTTTAAAGTCAGGAATTTAAGTGGATAAAGCATCTTATTTAATGCCTGAAGGAACATCTTGAGCTATCTGAATTAGATGAATCTTTAACAAGGGACACTTTTTCCTCCTCTAGCCATAAAGATATTAAGCTTATAGGACAAGTTTTATTCAGTCAGAGCAAGAGAAGACTTCTACTGCACATTTCTGCTTTGCAGTGAAGTTGAGGAAAAAAAACCTTCTAAAGAAAAAGAAGCAAAGATAAGCACACCTCAATCAAAACTCAAAAATATCTGAGGGACTCATCAAGGTATTTTCCTTCACAAAAGATTGCTGCAGATCTCTAGACTAGTGCTGGGTTGTCTATTCAGATGATAAGATTAGGAATCTGTGTGCTTTTCCTGAATATATCCCATAAACAGGCTTTTAACCCTCCAGGGTATTTCAGAAATGTTAAGGATAGAATTCTGAGAACAACTACACAGGGCTGAGAATATGCAGAGAGATTCTAGAGTCCACATACACACCTGGTATAGGAAAGAATATTGCTTAGGATAGCTGCATTTTAAAGAACATTTTTCCTAGATTGTTTCTATCCCCTTCCCCCACCCCCAAAAGCATGTCAAATATATGTAAAAAGAAATAAAACATGCTAATCCAAAGGAGTTATGTCAACATACAACAAAGGATTGATAAATTTTGTTGACTGGCAAAGCCTCAAGATAACTGCAAAGCAGAGAGGTTAATAATCCAAGCTGCCTGAAGATCCAGATCTGATCAAAGTTCATCTAAAGACTCTTCAAATCTAGTCTGAAATATGGGTTTCATAGACATAGGTGTAGGTTAAGGTGAACAACTTTAGGGTAAATTAATCTAAAAGGGTTATTTCAGTGCATTCACACAGAAGGAATCTCAATAGCCTGTACAGCCACAGACAGATATTTTTGGTCAGATGAATCCCAACAGCAATATTCATGTACACCTTTGGTAGACAGTAGGATATGTAGAAGAGAACACTTTCCCTCCACTGTCCCGTGTTGCAGGGAGCCTTCCAGGAGGACCACATTATCTTCACCTCAGACACTGGCAATTAAACACCCAAAGTGTTTCATTTTTCTGCAGAAATAGTCCTGTGGCTAGGTGCTGTATGATGGCTTATTACAGAAAGAAATTCTGATATCACAGAAGCTTTGCTACAGCAGATTAATCTTTCTTCCTTCAGTGTTATGATATAAAATATATGCCTTTCATGAAACTCTTGGGTTGAATCACTATCATAATAAAAAGAGAGGTGTTTCAAATAACCTTTTATTTTAATCATTGAATTGTACCCTATTTTGACCAAGACCTAAATTACAGGGAAATTTAACAAATAACAGCAACACTTGTGCCATGATGTAATGACAGTCGGAAATTAGCTTATCTCAAATCTATGAAGGGTATTGAATCTTATTTTATCTGAGTAATTTCAAAGACACATTAACACAGATAACAAGAAACAAGCTAGTTGACAGGAATACAATTCAAAACTTCGCTCACTCTTTCACTGTATTCTACTTTTAGTTTAGTTCAAGGAAATGTGTCCTAGATTTTGTAGAAGCATTTCCTTTTGAAGAGCAAAATTTGCTTTTCAATTAGTGTTTGTATTTATTTCTAATTGGATTGGTAAAACAATTAATGATAAAATAACTGTAGTGTTCCTATTGTGTCTAGCTGATATATTTTGGCCCCAACATAAGAAGTACAGTGGAGATACAAACTTGAACAGAAATTTCTTGTCAAAGTTGACAGGTTAATGAGATAAACTGGTGAAATTAAAGAGAAACTAGAGAAGATATTATATATATATATATAATTAATATAATATAATAAATATAATTATAATATAATATAATATAATATNCAGGGAGGAGCATCCGAGTCTTGCGGAGGCATCTGGGCAAGCTGCAACCCAAAGGCACGCTCGCAGTTTGTGTGCCACAGCCGGGGGCTGCAGCGTAACTGCTACAGAAGCTCAGCAGCAGCTAAAAATCGTGCTTGACACAAGCTAACTGCAGGATCAGCAGGGAGACGTGCCCCAGAAGGGAAATATTAATGCAGATGGGACAGCAAAGCGGGGTCAGGTTATGTATGTATATATATAATATATTATATTAATATACACTGAAATCTCATTTCCAGCCTTTGTTTTTTTTGCTATTTAAAGTGACTCTTCATGTTTTGGCATATTAGACATCTAAATCGACCTCCTTGATTCAACTCCAAAAGTGTATGCTGCAGAAAAGCTGAGCTCTGGCAGCTGGACAATCGCATGATGGAACTCAGTCACCTTGTGCAACTGGGAATTGCTTCACATGGCACAATGTGGTCATCCTACTTTTGTTGTGTGTTGATTGCACAGATAAAAAATAAGTAGTAGCTATTCTAATTCAGGTTATTCATTCATAAAAACCAACCATCTTGAACTACTCTTGTACCATTTTCAGTTGTTTGCCTCGCACAAGCTATTTGTCCACAGTAGGAAGCCAACATACTTCTTTCCTATGGAAGAGCTCCATGAAAAAATAGAGTTGCACACCAAATGTAACTAAGACAGAACAGAATAGAAGCAAATACTGGTGAAATGACAACAGCTGTTGGAACATTCAGAAAGGACTGAATGTTTGGGACATGGTATGCCACTTGACTAAAATTTTGAATATTACTCTCTTTACATTTCAAGTTCACTGACAAAAATCACTATAGCTCTGGACTGTTTAAGTGAGCTAGGATACAGGAGTTGCCAGTATGCCAGAGATTTGGCACAACTTCTTTTCACAACCATGTTTTTTCCCAGTAAAGTAGTAACTCAACAGCTTATTCACACTTGAGTGTTAGCTATTATAAGTATGAATTTCTTTACTTAGAGAGGCTGAAAATATCTGTGGACAAACATTGCTAGTCACTAAAAGCTCTAGCTTACAGCACAATGATGTAAATTAGGATAACAAGGCAGCTCAGAAAAAAAAAAAAGAAACAAATAAAAATATTAAGGCTAGAGGAAATGAATGTAGTTGCTGCTTCTTCTTTTGTTCTTCATCCTGTGCTTCCTCTCAGGCAGACAAATACCGCAACTTTTGAACTGGCACATCTAATGGTTTGCACTGTCTCTGTGTGGTGGTTTGGTCCCAGACAGCAGACCAGCAGCAACACAGCTGCTCTTCCACTCCCAGCAACAGAGAAGAAAAAAATAAGAAGAATAAGAAAAAAATCCCTCAAAGGTAAAAATAAAAACGGTTGAATAGAGGAAGGTAAGATAAGGAGAGGGAAAAAACCCCCAAACCACTCACCCCCACCTTGGCTGGACAATGAGTCTCCAAAGAGTAGTCACCTCAAAAGCCACTACAACCATCCTCTATTTCTTCTTTTAACGCTGGGCATGACATTACAAAGTATGGAACATCTCACTGGCCATTTTGAATCATCTGTCTTGGCTGTGTCCCCTTTCAGCCTATTAATGGTTTCATAGATGCACTCCCTCAGTCAAACTCTCCAGGTGATGCTGCTTCATCTATAAAAGGAAAAGTAATTCCAACCCAGCTAGACCCAGCAGGCTCTAGTATGAGTCCAAAGGGTCTGCATATGACTTTAAAAATCATTGATATTGCTGAAGCCTCAGAAACAGGTACGAGGACATGATGGATGCAGCTCACATGGCCAAATGAAAATATCTTGTTTATAAGTACCTGCTATTTATAACTGCCTCTACAGTCAATAATGTAAAAAAAAAGGTGCCAACAGAGAATAATTTGGCTGACTGACTTTGGGAACTTCATTCACCAGGTTAAGCAGAAGCAGTTCATACTATTTGTGTCTGGGAAGTCAGATATGAGGCCTATAAGATTACATGAGCTCTGAAGACTTAGACTGTCGATAGAGCCCATCAGACTCTGCAGCATCTGTTTACTTAGAGGGGAGACTGCCATAACTGTTCTCTGCAAACGAAGAAAGCCCCCAAACAACCTTCTCTTTGACCTCTCAGTTCTTCAGAAATACATATGTGGAGTTTACTTCCATGCCAACAACCAGCTTCACAAGTTGCGAGTGTGAGGAAGGAAACAAAATGAAGGAATGACACCTATGAATCTGAACAAGTAGTAGGAGTGAAATTCAACCCCCTTGACTAGAGGTATGCAAGGTACTCAGATGCTTTAGTGGGTGCCTGAAACCTTGTGATTCTGTGAGTGCTATCTGGGACTTTGTGTCCTCAGGCTGATTTATCAGCTTCTGTCAGCAGCAGATGTCCTTTTAGGTGCCTGCAGAGACTGGAATGCAGCTGTGAATCCCTTGGCCTTGGGAAAACTTGAAGGGCAGCAGAGGACATGACATAAACCTTGTGAGTGATGGATAACAGCTGGTTTGGGAACCAGTTATGGACCTCTACCAAACCATATGGAAATCTCTCCAGGGCATCTTTGAGTCTGTGATTAGCCATTCTCTAGCTGGCTAAAAACATGTTCCTTCTTTCTCTCATTTTCTCTTTTTTTTTTTTTTTTTTACCATCCTGAGAAACAGGTATGTGATGTAAGGTGCAGTACATGGGCTGGAAAGAAAGTTAGTGAAGAAGAAAAAGCAAGCAAGCAGTAATGAAACAATAAACTGAGTTCAGAGGTGACTGACTTCCAGGATTCCACGTAGGCTGCCTATCTGCCAGGCAGAGATGCTGTGATCCCGTGATGTTTGGCTTGATTGTCCTAGACTCTGCTACTGAAGAATACAATTGTGGTTTTTTTATGGCAAATCCTAGACATTTCTTGTGGAAAAATGGGAGCTCTTCAATTTAATTTTAATTTTGATTTTACTTCATTTGGCCTATAAATTGTTGGATTCACTATCATGTGTGGCAGGAATACAGCTGGTGCAGCAACAGGATAATAGAATCATTTTTTTCTGCCTTTTAATGCTTAATATCAAAACACTATTTTTTTAAAAATAAAAGCAATGACATAAGCAATAAATTCAACAAGGATGTCATAAATATATCCAAAGCCACATAATAGACAGACATACTTTGCATGGTTTCTGAAGGAAAAAATAGACCAGAAAAACTTAGCATTGCAAAGCAATAGCTGACATAGTGTATGCAAGGCATGAACTGAATATAACAAGTATTTAAAAATGTTAATTGTTCTACCACAGCAGAAGGTAATTCATTTGAGAAATAAATTCTCCTTTTCTGCCTTGGAAAAATTCCTTAATAGTGTTTAAAATAGTAATGGACTAGAGAGAGCTCAGAGTATATTTTAAGTAAAAATTTCCATATAAATACAGCTAAAGCCTGTTCAGCTGTGCATTTCTGTGCATCCATCATCAATGTATTTGGCAAATGTTGCTCCCAATATTTCATTTTCATTGATTAGTGGCATTTAAAACAAATGTGTTCTAAATACTGGTGGAATTATTTTCCACTTGAAGCATAAAATGTTACAATATAAATTCAACATTTTTAAAACCACACCTGAGATGCTGCAACAAGTTACCTGTTCTTGCTCTACGAGTAAAATTCTCTTTTTCTCAAGACAATTAAAGATTGCCTATCTGACCTTTGTTGTTTCCATTTACTTCTTGGCAACAGAGTTGTTTCTGAGATCTGGCAAAGGTCTTCCATTTTGCATAACAGTCCCAAAAAGGAAGAAAGGGGATTATGGTTCTGAAGGAACAGGAGTGAGCGACAGAAGAAATGGTAAGGCAATTTCAGTTGAAGCATGCTTTGACTTTACTGACAACTGGTTGTGTCAATTTCAGAAGTGTATCTAAAATTCAGTGCTATTTTTATTGTTTTTGTTTTTTCTTTAGAGAAGTAAGTAATGTCATAACATTTCCTGGGCATAGTCCTGCTTGAAATGGAGAACACAGAGATGGATTTGAATAATTCAAATAATCAGTGTCTTCTTTACTGACTGTATTGTGTATGTGAACTTAGAGCTGAGTTTCCAGACTGACAGCCAGGCTGTTGCCAGTTCTGTAGGTATGATCTGGCAATAGAGAAATGCCACCCTCACGGCTGTCAATTCAGTATTTGAATAGAAACAGGACTCACACATATTTAAAGGACTGTACTCTGTATGCATTTTAAATACACTTTACTATTACAGAGTCTAAAGGGCAAGATCAATCATTTCAGCTGCTTTCACCTGTTGAGCTGGAGTTGGTGTCAGGGTTTCACAAGTTCTGTTCTCCTTCTCAGTGTTGCTCAGTTCCTGGGTGAGAAGAAGTCCCAAGGGCAGATATCCTGCTTAGGCAAAGTTCACTAACAAACTATGTTTATTATAAATAATTCCACTAAATAGTTGTGGCAATTATATTTTTTACAGATATTTTGTAAACTGCCTAATTAAGATATAAAATTTCTAACAAACTGTCACTCATCATCAAAGACAACCTGACCTGCACCACTTACATTTTCTGCTAACTGGCAAAGCTACGGTCTCATCCCAGTTCAAACCCAAGTTTTATGCATATTCTTACAATGTAATTCGTATGCATTTATTGCCAAAGGGAAATATCGATATGAAATTAAAACATCTTTATAATTGCCAGTGCTAGTTGTGTGATTCAGTCAATTAATGGGAAAAAAACTTGTACTAAGGCATTCTCAAAGTTAATAGCAGATGATTATTTGATTCTGTCATCCTTTTGAAAGCACTTGGTATATCACTCATGAAACTCATCAAGCAAATAAAAGCTGTGGTGCTTTTATTTTCTGCTTGTCATTTTAAACCTGTATCTCATTATTTAAAGATCCATAGAAGCCACTTTTTTATTGCTCAGAAATAACACAGTTGCAACCAATATATTAAAACAATATTAGGGATACAAATTTAAACCAAAACAAGGACATCTCTAGTGTAGGTTGTCACTTCAAGTGAGCGGACTGACAGTTGAAACAAAATTTTTTTTGCTTTTGTCAGTTCTCATTAGACCCTTAACATAAAATTAATGCACTGTGAAGTAATTTCTTTATCTTTCATGGCTTGAATGAAATATAACTAGAATGGCTGCCATGAAAACTGAAATTAACAGAAAAAGGAATATAAAGACTTGTTATAATACCTGTCCCTCGAGGCCATAGAACAAGTACCCCAACATTTATGTCTTTTGTAGAAAACATGAGTATTCCAAGCAAAATGACTCTGTGCATTCCTGTTCTGTGTTTGTATGGAAGAAGAGTTTACTGCTGAAATGAAGGCCAACAATAACGTCAATTGTTGCAGATGGATTTGAAAAACATAAACTAAAACAAGCTTAAAATATATGTTAATGTCATGACCACTGTAGTCACAGCTACTGTCAGCCAAGATATTTGTCTTTCTTAAATAGAATTTGGAAGAAAAATATATATTTAATCATGCTGAAGAGTATGTACATTGCCCTAGAAAAGTGCTAGTTGGTGGTGTTATTATCTCTGATGAGAATGCAGAACCGTTAGGATGCATATTGGAGAAATGCTTAATACTTAATGATGTGAAGTTAGCATAAGACTTCAACATTTTACCAAGAGTGCTGTGTTTATTTTTAAAGTCTGTGCTAATTTTCTACAGGTTCTAAGCGTGTATTTAAATAACTTGCTGCATAAGTCAAAAAGGTCAGCCTTCTTCATGGCTGGGAATAATAAAAGTAATGTATCTTCCTTTTGACATTCTGGTATATGTCAGTCAACTCAATTTGTTATTTCCTCTTTTAGTATTTATCGCCTTCTAGTCTGCAGCTGATAACCTCTTTTTTCAAAGCCTTAACAACTAGAGGGTTAATCTCCAATAGTGTCTTCTTACTCTGTCCTCATTTTCCCTTCTACGAACATTTATTTGATTCCCTCCTGTTTATGAATTGTCTTTCATTTTAGCATGTAGGATTAGAACTGCCTCCATATTCTCAAATGTATATTATATATATATAAAGTAAAATGCTTGGGTTTTTTTGTTATGAAAAATTCCTTTTTCTTTTACCTCCACATTTTCCAGGTAGTAAATAACATTCTTGATATTGAATCACATAGTCAACAAGTGTCAACATTAAAGCATGTTATACATTGTTTGAATGCAAACTTGTCCAATATTTTTCAAGGATTATGGTAGAAGTTACATTAAAAAAAAATTGCAGTCAGATGATAGGATTGTAATCCTTCATACAGCAGGATTGACTTATGAACAGACTAACTTGATTGTATGGTCACTTATTTGGTGGTGGCAGAAATAGCAAAATATGCTGAGAATTATATGCCCATATTTTCCATTTAAATACCATAAACTTTCTTATAAAAATGTTGTCATTTCCGTTGTGGTAAAAAAGTTATACAACAAAGATTTATCTTAATTTGTGTCAAAATTTAGAGTACTGAGAAGCTCCAAGAGAAGTGATTTTTCACAAACACAAGAAGACATATAGAATATGTAAAATAATTTAGGGTTATACGTTTTACTGTTGCTCAGTTATGATAATAATTGTCTTCATATACAGAGGAAATATATTTTTTCACTATGAGATCATTATAACTATAAGATTAAATTACAGTAATTAGACTGGATAAGAAAAAAATGGAGAAAATGACAGTGTACCAGAGTAATGAATGTTTTGTAACCCTGAGGAGAAAAATAGCAGTGTTTCTATCATTTTTTTACTGACTTTAT
Source organism: Orthonyx spaldingii (assembly GCA_013397795.1). Classification (NCBI taxonomy): domain Eukaryota; kingdom Metazoa; phylum Chordata; class Aves; order Passeriformes; family Orthonychidae; genus Orthonyx; species Orthonyx spaldingii. Next base: position 472,051 of record VZTJ01002540.1, on the reverse strand, counting down.
AGTTGGTATAGCAAATGAAGATAATTCATCGTTTTCTGCATAGGAAAATCTATTTCATAACCTGTAAGAACTTCTGTACACTTTAAAATGTTTACACTTAATATCTCATACTTATACTTCTCTTAAAAATAAAAGTGTGATTATTACCAGTCGAGTCAGAAGGGATACTTCTTTGGTCGTTTTAGTAAAAAGTACAGAAAGACTCTGAATACCAGTTACTTCTAAACTACTATTCCATATTTCAGGATATCAGTCTCACATTTTTCAGCCTTGCACAGAACAAGATATTTTCCTTGACAGTTAAGTGCTAATATTCCACTTTGTCCCTCAGCTCAAAAAATGCACTCAGAAGTTCTGGATGTGCTTGGTATCATACGAACGGCTGAGGAACTGAGACCAGACTTCAGTGAAGAGCAATATGTGTGATAAATTCACTAGGTTGCTTTGAAGGTTGTCTCGTTTGTAATAGTATTTAAATACTAATGAAAGAATTGTGTTGTAAAATGCTAAATATATATTCTTTGTCTATGGACTATATGACCTCCAGGTGTCCATTCAGCCTGATTTATCCCATGATACTATAAAATATGTATTAAACTATCAACAAAAATAGAATTATATAAATATTTTATCTTCATTCATTAATTTCAATGGTTTATATTAATAACCTTAAAGAGGGAATTTCAAAGCAATTAAAAACTGCATCTTACAGCTCAAACATTGGCTCTTTGGTTCCCTTCAATTGTCATTAATTGACTGTAAATGCCATGGTTGATATTTATTTCTTTACTTTTGCATAAGGTGGTGTGTAAAATGATTGAACAACACTGAAGATAAACTGAAACTGTGCACCAGCTTCATTTAGGATAAATGTACGTTGAGTCACAGGTGCCAATAAATGATAGCGTTGCTAATATATTGACTATGTTTTAGTGTTTCTACTGTTTAAAATACTTTTTCTCTTTCCACCCAAATATACACACAGATAACTGAAAAACATGCAGCATAATTCTGACTAGAATCAGTGCTATTGATGTCAATGGAGAAACAATGGTGGAAAAGTGACAATGTCTGACTGCTAATTTTCAAGTTTGATTGATTTATTTATTTGTTTGTTTTTCCTATTTGTTTTCATTGAGAACCTGAGGCAATAGACTGCCTGCTGCAGTCTTCATAGGTCTGCCAGTGGTTACCTCTGCTATGAATGAGTGTTCCCAGGCTGACAAAAGAAAGGCAGATCCCACCCTTGAAAGTAAGCTTGATGAGATCCAGCTGACAGTGCTTGAAAGGAAGCACTTTTCCTTGCTCAGGCTGGCTGAACTGTGATACTAGTAACACCCTGACAGCTGTTGAACAAGAATGACCAAGACAGTGCTGCACTCTGCTAGGCAAGGATGCTGCTCACAGCTTGGATGGGTGCACTCCTCACTGGCTATAAACCTGGCTGGATGGCTGGGCCCAGGGTGTGGTGGTGAATTGAGCTATATCCAGCTGCCAGCTGGTCATTAGTGGGGTTCCTTGGGGCCAGTTCTGTTTAATATCTCTATCAGTTACCTGAATGATGGAATGGAGTGCATCCTCAGGGAGCTGATAGGCAATAACAAGCTGGGCAGGAGTGCTGATCTGCTGGAGGGCAGGAAGGCTCTGTAGAGGGTTCTGGACAGGGTGAACTGGTGGGCTGAGGACAGTTGTATGAGGCTCAACAAGGCCAAGTGTTGGGTCTTACACTTGGGTCATAACAGCCCCATGCAGCAGGCCTGGGGAAGAGTAGCTGGAAAGCTGCCTGGTAGAATAGGACCTGGAGGTGCTGGTCAACAGCCACCTGAACATGAGCCAGCAGAGTGCCCAGGTGGCCAACAAGGCCAATGGCATCCTGGTCTGTATCAGAAACATTGGAACAGGCTGCCTAGGAAAGTTGTGAAGTCACCATCCTTGGAAGTGTTCAAAAGGCTGGTGGACGTGGCTCTTGGGGACATGGTTCAGGGGCTGACACAGGGGTGCTGGGTTAACAGTTGGACTCAATGATTGTAGATCTTTTCCAATGCAAATAATTCTATGATTCTATAATTAAGTAGGATGGAGGACATTACACACATTTGGTTTTTTCCCAGTGAGGAGTGGGATTGTGCTTTTCCTGATGAGATCCCATTCTAGATATCTGAATACAGTTTTTCACAAATACCTCTTGTCAGTTTGTATTATTGGCCTTAAGGTTATAGTATTCACTATGTTTGCTAAAGAATTTGCTGGTATGCATGACTAAATTCTTTTCTATTTCTGGATCAGAAGTTCTTGAACTTCAAGAGCATTAAACAGTCTAAACAATGTGTATAAATTTTCCAGAATAAGTCTCACCTTGCAAGCCAATATCTTAATAAATATGAATAGTATTTAATGTGAAAAATAAGCATAAGAAAATATTAGTCTGATATTAATTGAAATTACTGAAATCCAAAAAAAAAGTCTATACAAAAACATATCTGTTTGTAACGGTGCTATCAGATATGACATAATAGTGCAACTGGCTTTAAATCTGATGTTGAATCTAGATGACATTAAAGTTTATATTCTCCTGAAGATTACAGTTTTTATAGCAGATAGAACAGTGATGTCTGGTCTGTAGAGAGAAAAGGACAAATGCACATATTTCAATTTCTTCAGCAAAATTTCATATTTGACATGAATATAGGACGGATATCATGTCTGATCAACATCAAATGCTTGTTTCTGCTACTATAAATCCATAAAAACTTTTCAATATGTACTGCTGTAGAGCACAAGTCTGGTCAGAATTTCTCACAGAAGAGAAAGTGTTCCTGTACAGAGTTTCTTTTCCAAATCAAAGTTTCAATTTTTTTTTTTTTCTCTTTACAGTTGTACAGTTTATGTAAAAAGATTGTTGCTGCTTCTGAAGAAATTATTTGCTTTCTGCTTGCCAGAGTACTTGAGGTCCTTTTAAACACAATCATGGTTATATAAGAAAATGTCTTTATTTTAGCAAAATGAAGGCTTAATTTCTTCTTGACTATGAAATTGGAAAAAAAGTTGCAAGGCAAAAAAAACCCCACCCAAACCAGGAAAGTACAGTTCTAGATCACTCTTAACAGTAAAAATCTTTAATTGCTGCAGAATATGAACTTGACTCAGCATGTAAAGTATGACAGTTCTCCTTTTGATTCTTTCCGCATGAGCTACCTTTCACTGGAGCACTATTCAAGGCCACTTTGACTCCTCAATTGTAGTGATATGATAACACAGACATCTCTGCATCATTATTCATTTCGGATGTATTTCTTCTGCAGTCAAAATCCACATAAACATGAAGGCAGCAGAAGCAGGGAGCTGATTGTGGCTCTCCTGATACTCAGCTACCTCGTTTTGGTAAGGCATTATTCCTTTGGGATTCCCTGTTTCCTCTTTACGGTCCTGGAACTTGGTTTCAAATTTTTCAGCCCACATTTGCAGAGGATTTGGGGCTGTGAGCATATTAAGAGCCAGACCTACTTGCAATAAGTTTCTGTTAGCAACCACTTCCGTTAAATAAGGATGATTCTCTGTTTTCTTTGGCTGATGCAGATGCAGTTGTACAGAAGCTATATTTCTTGATTTTTAGAGACTTCCACTAAGTGACTCTGCTTTGTTTAACAATCCTCTGAGGCTCGTGATATAAATACCTTTTTTTCATTTTCAGCAGTATCACATTTGTATACACAAATAATTGAGAAACTAAGTTAATACAGGCTAAGTTAATGTAGCTATATGCATGCTTAATAAAGACATTCTTAATTTACACTGTTGGTTGAATATAGAGGCTGATTTTTTCTGCTTAGTTTCTGCTACAGTACACAGGTTTGCATGATGAGCTAAAGGGTGTATTTTAGATTCAACTACAAGAATTTATCTTTTTAAAATTATTCTGGTACTGTCAGATAATTATAATGTGTCTTCCCTAGCAGTAATGGGCACCACAGGAAATAAAACTGCAGTACAGACTTAATCAAATCTGAACGACAAGGTCATTGGAAAGTTAAATGCCTTTTTTTTCTATATTGACAATGTGCTTCACCAAAAGAACTAAGTCCTAATGCAAGAAAATGTACCCAAACATTTGCTCAGTTTTTGTTTCATTAGAGCCATCTAATTGCCTATTAATTACTTAAGAGCAGTAGCCATTCTAAAGTATGCATTGCTGAGATCTCCAGCATTTTTCAGAGTAAAATCCTGCAGTGTCTGCAGTTCAGTGTCTGTTTATTTTCAATTTTTATTCATTAATGCTATATGCACATTTAATATATGCAAAGGCTATCTTCAATCACAATGGTTTCATTATTAAGGCCCTAAAATTTAAATAACTGTCAGCAATGTAATTCTGCATGCCTTTAACTTGCCTCATACCTTCATTTTCTGCAAACAAAAAATGAAACCAGTGCAGATGAAAGGCCTGAAGTCTTTTGCTTGAACTAAAGAAATAAAAGAGAGAGCAACTTCTTCAAAGGTCAGATCTCCCCTCCTACCCTTTTTGAGCTGGGGAAAAGGCTGACTTGAAGGAAAATCTCTATTAGATTGCTAGGAACTGCTTTTGAGGAGAAGGTATTGCTCAAATCTATGGGCTGTCCCAAAAGACTCCAGGACTCTATACTTTTGTGCTTCTATTTCAAGTTGTCTTTCACCTTGTTCTAAAGTCTTGAAGATGTATGTCAGAAAGAAAAAAGAAAAGAAAAGGAAAGGAAAGAAAAGGAAAGGAAAGGAAAGAAAAGGAAAGGAAAGAAAAGGAAAGAAAAGAAAAGGAAAGAAAAGGAAAGAAAAGAAAAGGAAAGAAAAGAAAAGGAAAGAAAAGAAAAGGAAAGAAAAGAAAAGGAAAGAAAAGAAAAGGAAAGAAAAGGAAAGAAAAGAAAAGGAAAGGAAAGAAAAGAAAAGAAAAGAAAAGAAAAGAAAAGAAAAGAAAAGAAAAGAAAAGAAAAGAAAAGAAAAGAAAAGAAAAGAAAAGAAAA
>VZTJ01002540.1:348292-466653 GCA_013397795.1 Orthonyx spaldingii | reverse complement strand
TTAATCCAAAGGCATTGTAGATTATGAGAGAGAGTTTTATAAACTCCCATATTCCTCTTTATAAATCCCTGCTTTTTAACTTGAAAAGTAAAATTGATCTCATAGGCTCAGAAGTAGATGCTCATAAATAAGGCTTCACTTAGTGTCACAATATCCACAGATGTAGTTTTTTGAAAGACAGGTGACTCATCATCTGAATGAAAATTTCTTTCAACAAGGCTAGAATCCATCACCTGCTGATGTCCATAAAGTCTTGTTGAATAGTTGCAACATGCTTGAAATTTTTGGTTTGGTTTGGCTTTGTTTGAGTGGGGGTTTTTTGTAGCTTTTGTTGGTTTGAATGTGTGTGTAGGTGTTTTTTTTTACTTTCTTTTTTCCTTGAGAAGCATTGGGTTTTCTTTGGTAACACCAAACTGACTACAAACTTTTTACAGAAAGAAAATGTTAGATGATTATTTTTGAAAACTGGGAGTTAGGCTGTAGGAGCAACAGCATATTATATAGATCAGAAGGTTAAGCTTGACATGTACTTGCCTTTCTCCCCATAATGTAATATGAGGAATGTGTACAGAGGAAAGATGGGATAATGTTCTCAGCATGAGCCACAGTTCAATTCTATGATACTGGGAGAGAACAAGTCTGAATTCTTTTTCTTTGCTGTTATTTCATCTTCTGCTAACTACCTGTGTATTTCTTCATAATATGAAGGAAAAAAAGAGATGCATAAGTGGCAATTATTCTGTTCAAATCCTCCTCCTATCTGATATCCAATGAGTCCTGGATCTTCTGGATGCCACGAGGCTTTAGCACAAACACCTTAGGAATTTTGCAAATGACTAACAGAAGCTGTTTCTTCTTTACCGTTGGAAGTAAGGATCAGTAAAGAATACAAAAGTAGTCTTATGTGATTTACTTTTCTCCTTTGTTTTTATTAGATAGAAAAAATGCAGTTGATCATATGCTTTTAATACCTAGAATTTACATGGCACAAGATGTGAAGTATGTAAAAATTGCTGAAATTTTACAGAGTGGAGTAAATTCCCAAGTATTTGGAAATAAGATTTTTTTATATCTTCCTAATAATAACTGACTGGGCACTGAATAAATAGGAGATTCTGATATTTAGATTAAATAAATAACTATATATATCAGGCGCTGTACTTGCACTAAGTATTTGTTCCTTATATTTCTATTTGTTTTTCTCTATGCACTGTGAATCTACCCAAATGAGGCCTCCTGAGTGTTTTGGAAGGAAGAGTCTCTGAGTTTCTTCCTTTCACTTTTTAATTCAAGGAAATTTTGTGACATAGTTATACATTAGCAGCCAAGGCATAACTTTTGGAAGGTATGCATGCCATGGTAACGATTTCTTCCTGTGTTCTAAAGTGTCTGCTTCTCTCGTAGCATATCTGCAGTGGGTTGCTAGGAAATGTGTCTAAGCAGGAATACATGTTGCAAACAAAGCTAAAGGAAAGACAGGTAAAGCGAGAAGGCAAAATTTTAACTTAATTTAATTTATTTAAATTTTGTTTTATTTATTATTTTATATTTATTCCTTCTGCTGCAAATCAAATTAGAAAAAAATACTTTTGGAAGGTGTTATTCTGGCAGAACATTTCTTTCTGTCATATAATCTTTCTGGTAGCGCAAAACCAAAACCTATAACTATAAGATAATCATCTAAGGACATAAATAAAGACAACTTAAATGTAGGATCAACAGGTGTATAGAACAGAGCAAACAAATCTTTTGCCATGCAAACCTTTTTTATGGCTTTCCATTTGTTTATATTTTTCTGGTGTGTTGAACAAATTCTCAGTTCCTTGACCCATTCAGAAAACAGTATAGAACCCACTTCAAAAGATTTTGTCTTCATTATTTCCTTCAAGTGGAGAATCACTTTCATCTTAATCACTAAAGTTTTTTATGACACAATTCTGTTGTCTGTCAGTAGAATAATGTATATACATTTATCTTTATTAAAATCTGTGAGCAACTGTAAAGCAGTAACAAAAGTACAGGTGAATCTTATACACAATTTTACTGAGAAGTCTCATTAAGTGATATTTTATCTTGACTTTGAAAGCAAGTGGAGTGTACATGAAAGCATGGTGTAGATGTGTCTGTCTTTCTTTCTAGTGTTTGAAGCTATTTGATAGCCTCAACCAATGCAGCCTTTTAAAAAGACAGATTTACAGGTAAAGAAAAGATATCCTGTTAACATTAAGAGGTGGCTTGCATATTTAACCCTTATCAATTCACCAGAAAATCCACATGAAGGAGAACTGTGAATCCACACAGTAAATGTTCAGGTGGAACTCGAGTGTATTTAGAAGACAGGTAAAGAAATCCATAGGACTTTTTTTTTCAGGTACAGAAAGGGCTTCTTGTTGATAACAGTCATTTATTTGAAGCAGGATTTCTGTACACTGTTTTTATTTTAATGTTAATAAATGTTCTCCATAAAGAAGATATTCAGGATTAACAGTCCTCTTTTTACATCTTATGGTAGGCAGTATAAAGTGAACTAATATTCTATAAATGAATTATGCATCTACTGTGATATCCAATAATTTATGACTATATTTCACAGGTTTATTTCTCTTTGCAATTCTTAAATGGATAAATGAATCACTTGACTCAGAGCTTAAAAAAAAAAAAAGGATGGGAATATGGAGAATAGCAATGAAATATTAAAAACGATTTTGTTCATTAATACCATTTGGCACTACTTCAACCTGTTATCAATCCGATTTAAAGTGAAAGGATTCCTAAAAAAGACTTCTAAAGTCTCAGTGACTCTGTCACAGCCATTTTTGTTGCAATAAAATGAGAAATGTTGCACATTTATGGCAGTAGGGAGCTTAATGTCTTCTGGTGATATTTTGACTGTTAGCATCTCAACCTGAATTTCAGGTAGTACTTTCCAGTTTTCTACATAGTATATTCATTTAGTTTATTGAATTATGGTTATATTCAAACTGTTCCTCAGTAGTTAAGCAAAAAAAAAAGGCAATTTATTTTCATGCTGAGACCACTACTGTTAAAAAAACAAAAAGTTCAACACAACAGAAAACATGTTAGCCTTCTAAATGTGAACAATTTGACCTCAAACATATCAATATTTTTGCTATAAGGATTCTAGTACACATTGTTTAAAAATGCAGAGGCACATGGGGATATCTTGCATTAAAGGCCACTTCTAAGATCTCCTTGATTTGCATCTTGGTTGGGAATAGTCCATCCATGGAAAGGCCATGAAACACAGGATTCACAGAGAGCTGCAGAGCCTGACTGCCCAGGGTGCTCCCTCTTTAAGCAGTGGTGGGACAGAGAATGGAATAGGCTTAGTAAGGCACATTTGGTGAAAGAAGATTTAGTGAAAGAATATTTAGTGAAAGAAGTGAGTTTTGGTTAGGAATCCTAGGAGAATAAGGGGTAAAAGGGTTATATTCACAGAGTGCAAGGAATAAACTGCCTGACAAAGCTTGTCCTGTCATGCTTGTTTATTTGTTTGGGTAACACACTGGGACTTGTAAACACCAGTGCTCCAGGTGAGAAGTCATTACTTCCTCACAGCTATCATAGCTGTAACACACTTAACAAGGACTGTCAGTTGTCTCACTTTTCCACACACACAGAGAAAAGGGACATATATTTCACATTGTGAATATTGTAAAATAAGAACATTGCAAAATATGAATCAAAGCCAGGACATAACAAACCCTGCCAGAAGAGTTTAAAAAAATATATATACATATATAATCTAAATAGGTGTTAGGAGATCAAACAAGCTCTTATCAGTTTCCCTATATGTGATACATTTACAAGAAAAGATGTGTGAATGTAGAGCTTTTTTCTTAGTTACACTTGTGTGTAACCTTGTCAAGAGGAAGAGCTCTCAGTGGATTCACTTGCTCTTGCAGAGTTCTCCACTTTGTTTTATGCACATGTATGAAACCCAAAGCAAAGGAAGTGCCTGACAGTTTCTGCCTTTGCTACATAAGTGATGCTACATTTTCTTTTTGGTGCAATGCATCTGCAGGCAGAGGGGAAGTGTCAAGAGGCTCAGTCCAAAGGTGGAGGTACAGGGAGTTTTGGCCCAGCTCAGAGACCTGTGTGCATGTTGGGAGTCCAGCTCTGCACAAAGCAGTGCAGGTTTGTGACACAAACTCTGCTTCTTGGGGCATTGTGTGCACAACACTTGCTGATTTATAGTACTTACAGTCAGCTTTCAGAGTTCTGTAATTTAGAATACATTTAGAGAATGAAATTTGTTTATTGACCATCTATGCTCACACCTTACTGTAGGTTATTTATTTTTGTTGGGTTTTCTGCATTCAAACTAAATTATTTGTATAGTTTGTAAAATGAGAAAAATAACAAAAGCAACTGGCCTGCCTTCTGAAAATATTACAAGAAATAATGCATGTGAAAGAAAAAGATTTGCTAGTAGTCTTTATGCTCTTAAATAGATACACATGCTCCTTTGTTTAACTGTTAATTTCAAGAATATGCAAAGAAGTTTTTTAAACCATGAGTTGAAGAAGAAGAAACAGCATAGCTAGTTGAATGGACTTTTTTGGATTACTTCTGTTTTCTTGAAAATCAAGGCATGAATTTATGTGATATTTCTGCTGGTGTCTGTTCTAGGGCAGAATGTAGCAAATAAAATACACTTTAAAAACTCTTTTGTGGTTGGATTAACAGCTTCTAAAAGATAGCACATCTGAAACTAGTGAGTGGAAATTTCAATTTGTCATTACTCAGATGGAAATATCAGGAAGGAGGAAGAGAGCCAAGCAATGTGGTAAATAATAAACTAAACCATCTGAAATTTGTCAGTATTAGAATCAGGAGAATATTTTCAAGTTTATGAGTCAGTAATATGTGGAGAGTCTGTAAAACTTTGGATTGCATGGCATTCACTTTTATAGATACGCTAAACAAGAAGCATATAGTGATGAAAGGAGATATGGAAGTAGCAAGCATGGAACTATACATACAAATGATAGAAAAATTAATTGCAGAAATAACTAACATAAGCTACATAGCAAAACACCTGGGAGAATAATGAAGTAAAGCAATAGGACGACTGCAAGATATATGACCACATAAAGATAATAGGCTTAAAAAGGAATAGAAAAAAAAAATCTTCTCAGTCACAATTGAATGAATAGAGGCAAACAGAGACTTGCAGAAAAGATATGACCTCATTTCATAAAACCAGTAGCTTCAGAAAGCTGGGGTGAAAGTCTAGTGAGTGTCAGGGGTATTTGGAATGGTTACCCACTACTTAACTTGTAACACGTGAAGAATATGAGGCTCAGCCAAAGCAAGTAGGAGGGAGAAGTTTTCGGGAGAGCAAAGGGAAATATTGTTTTCACATAAGCTATTATTACACTGTGGACCTCTTTACCTCAGAGTAACAAGAATGTCAAAGGTCTAAACGGCTTAAAAATGTAATAGATCATTTTTTGGAACAAAACCCTGGAGTTTGACTGCTAAAACTGACCTACTGATTCATGGAAGCTTTTACCAGATGGAAGAGCATTCTCTACTTGCCCTGTTTCTTACATTTTCTTTCCTAAATATCTGCTATTAGCTGCTGCGGGATCTTGGGCTACAGTATTCTTTGGCTTGATCCCTCATGGAAATTGTGATCAAGGAAACATTTTAGGCAAGAAAAAAGACGTTGGTAAATTGAATTCATCATTGCTATCTGTTTTTCCCAGGATACATACACCAGTTAAAATATAATTTTGAGGGGATTAAAAGAGTTTTTTGTTTCTAAAGATGGTTTTAGGAATTTGTTATCAATTCATCAGCATTTGAGTAATAACAGAAAGGTTGTTGCTTTACATTTAATCTACTTTATTACCTAGCAGGAAAAAGAAATTGAGAAAAGTCAAGCTTGGTAAGCTGAAGTGTGGGAGCCAGACAACAGATGTTTGGTTTCCCTCGATTGAGATAGGTGTCAGCAAAATACAGTAATGCGGGCATTCTTCAACAGCATGATAAAGGGATAATGAGTCTTGCTCATGTAAAAGTGGTATTTGAGCAGGTAAAAAGGCTTCAGACTCAACAATAATATAAATCACTGTAAAGTTTTGGACGTTCTTCTCTAAAGTGAAAATATGTTCAAATTATGAAACACTAATACAGTTTTTCTAAATAAATTACAATAACAAAAACCCAAGCAGTGCTGTCTTCTGAAATGAAAAATATTTATGCTCCAGTTTTAATTTTAACCAAATATTTGAACTTAATCTCTAAACAAATCAACAACTCTATAAGGAAATCCAATTTTGCTTATTCAGACAGCCAAATGAATAATGGAACAGAATAACATCATTATTTTCAAGAAAAAATAGCCTTCTAGATCTGTGTAATAAGAAATACAGGTTGATTTCTGTGTTTGACCTATATATTTGTGACCTGTTTACTTTTCTTCTTAAGCAGAAATAGCTGAATGTTTATATTACTGCATAAATGATTGCTAAAAACCTTAATTCCTTTCCATTTTGGTCATTCATGTCATTAATATACTTGTTTGGTGAAACCTAAGTCCAGAAGACAAGTAATTTAGTTTTAGATTGGATTTTATTCAGCACAAAGGAATCAAAACCAACAACAAATCAAGGTTCAAACACTCAATTCATTGAAAATAACCATCACAAGCAGCACCAAACTTTTACAGTGATTATAGGATGAATAGTGTTCCAGTCCTTATGGACACTTACAGTGAATACCTTTTATGAGAACCTATTTCTGTATTCAGGCTATTTCCATATGCTTATCTGCTGTCCTCAAGGCCCTCTTAAAAGTCAGATGTTGCATCTTATGAGGATATCATGGGAGCACAACTTAAGGTACAATAAGTACTTGCCATCACATTTAGTCATGTAATGTGAAAGATACCAGTTTGCCTGCACTGTGTGTATAATTCAATAGCAAGCTTATATAGCCTAGACTGGATCTCCTCTTGGGCTTTTAGTTTGTTTCCAATTAATGACTCTTGGCATACCAATAAAGATAAATAATGTGATAGATAACTAAAGTAATTTTCAGAGTACAACATTTCCCAACATTTCTAATCAAAGCTGTTTTACACAAAGATGTGTCTGCTGTGCTTCAGCTACTGAACACGAGCAAAATTTACCTAAATAGATCTCAAATAATTTTTTATTAAGTAACCTGTGAAGTGGTCTCACATAGATATTTTTGACTATCCCTGGTATTCATTGAGGTTATAAAAAACCCCACTAGGATGATGTGTATTATGATTCTTATTTTCCTTATAATTTCATAAACATGTGAGGGTGTGCTCAGTCGTATTTGTGTGCATGTGTGTGTGTATTTGCCCAAAATGTACACATATATATATGCATATTTATGTACATATATGTGCATATATGTATTAATTTATATAAGTATGTAAGTATGCACCACTGAAAGCAGTTATTCACTTGCAGCTCACTACCTAATTCTGAAAACAAAACCATCCTTTGCAGTCATCTTGGTATTCATTCACTGCAGACTACCAGGCTGATCAAAAGAGTATAGAGTGCAACCCTCCCATAACTTTGTAAGGCAATTCATGTAAACCTTGGCCAAGATATATTGGGGGAAATTTTACACTATGCACTGCAATTTCCCATTTTGTGTTTGTTCTGTGAATAGACTCCAGCTCCAGGACCATTAGACCAAAGTAGTTCATGAACTAAATCCAAATTAGCAGCAGGGAATGGCAGCTTTATTGCTGATGGCTGCTACAATCCAATTATTACAATTTTTAGAGAGATGCGGCTGCCTGAATTAAGGTGCAAACAAGACCATACGCCAAAGTCAAAAGTATGGATTTTATTTATCAGTAAATGTGTGAGGGAGAGACAGAGAGATAGAAAGAGAGAAATAGGAAAAGATGTGGTGGGAGAGAAAGAATGACAGATTAAGTAGAAAATATCACCACTCCATGGGTCTCAACAGCATCCCATTAATCCTCCTCTGGTGTTCTTGGTGGTGAAGCTCTTGGAAAACATCAAGTTCAATGGATTAATATACATTTGGTCCAGCTGGGAACACACAGGTATCTCCCCTGGGGGGGAAGTTTGACACTGTCTCTTGCAGCAGACCCTGGATTTGTTGCATCACTTTGCATCACGTGCAGTCTTCTGGTGCAAGGCTTCAGGAATGAGTCTGAGGAATGCTTCGGGGGTCTTTGATGGATTATGACACCTCCTTAGCTGCCTCTCATGGAAATGCCCCATATGGGTATGGCCTTCCTGCGGCCTGGGGATGTGTGGTTACAACTAAACCAGTTCGTGTAAGGGAGGATGGGTGTTAACTTTCTTTGACGAGAGGATACTCCACACACCCAAAAACTCTCCTCCTCTCCCCTTGGTTGTGGGGCAGTGTGTACAAACCTGGCCTCTGCAGATGAGCCTGTGGGCTGTGACCTCCCCATCCCAAACGCAGCCAGAGATGATTTTCAGGTCAGCTGCTGGGTTTGGCTTTCTTCTGGGTACATTCTCCACCTCAGCCTGGTTTACGTCTCGCTAGACCTGAGATAATTGGAAAATAGTGTCCCCTTTATCTTATCTCAAGTTCCCTCAGACAGGATAACTCACAGTTGAACGTTCCTGTCAGGAGACCTATTCAGGGAGGGGAGGCCCTCAGTGATTGCAGCTTCTTTATACAGTTTTGCCATAATGGGCAAGAAGTCCTTCATAACAATGTTTAAGCCATTAACCATAACATTTCAGTCTCTCACAATGGTGAAATCACTTTCTAACAGTGTAATTTAAAATAAGCCTCACTTGTTTCTCATGACCATGGCTTGCAGGCACTACATGAATGTATATTTTTCATACTTTTTCTCACTTTGGGATATGGTATTGCTGTGGTTTAACACCAGTAGGCACCACAGAGCTACACAGTGGATACCCTTAAGGAGGGATGGGGGAGAGAATCAGAAGTGTAAAGGTGAAAGAACTTGTGGACTGAGGTAAAGACAGTTGAACAGGTAAAGCAAAAGCTGAAGACTCAGGCAAAACAAGACAGGGAATTCATTCACCACTTCCCATGGGCAGGCAGGTGTTAAGCCATTTCCAGGAAAACAGAGCTCCATCACAGGTGGTGGTGACTGGGGAAGAGAAACACCATTACTCTGAAGGTCTCCCCTTCCTTCTTCTTCCCCCAGATTTTATTGCTGAGCACATCAATGTAGTCTGTGATATTCCTTTATCACAGGATAAAGGTCCTGGCTTGGTCCTGGCTGTGTCCCTTGCAAAACTCTTGACGAGCCCCAGCTGCTCGTTGGGCAGCATGAGGAGGAAAGCAGAAAAAACCTTGACTCTGTGTAAGGTCTGCTCAGCAATAGCTAAAATATCTCTGTGCCATCCACAAGGGTTTGGTCACAAATCAAAACATAACCCTATGCCAGCTACTATGAAGAAAATTAACTCTATCCCAGGCAAAACCAGTACAGGTGCTTTCACATATTTAGGTAAAATAAATACTACAGTACTTCCCAAATAATCTGAAACTTTTTCATCTTCTTCCCAATGAGTGTTAAGACAGGTTAGGACCTCAACAAAATTTTTTCTGAGTTTCACTTCTATTTATATGTCCTTATCATGGCAAAAAGTTTGCATTTTGTGTTGCTCAGAGTTGTTAAAAAGACTCAGCTCTTTGCTCTCAGATTATCTATTCATTACTGAGTGTTCTATTTATCATTTTATAAGATCTTCTACTGCTGAGATTTAGAGATGTGGAAAATCTGCTGCAGTGATATCAAAATACAGTGTTTCCGTAACTATTTTAGTTCTTTTTTCTTGTTTCTCCTTCTTCTTCTGTTTCTGAGTTTTTAGTATTATACGAGATAGCACCAAGTCCATAAAGAATTTCTATTTCATTTCCCACTGTGCATGTGAATATCTTTTTTTCATTTATTTTGTATGCAAGCTATATTTGCAATTGACTGCTGATGTATTCTATTATTAAAATTCAGGATAAATATTTCTTTTATGAATACTGCATTTGAAAGAGTTTTGTTGTTATTTATAGATGTCTTGACACAACTTCTTAAAAGAGAATTATAAAAAATTAAAACCGGTGTCCCTATTACAGGCAATTGTTTCTTTTTAACTTCAGAAAACTTTGTCCCTTTTTCTGTTCTTAGCAGTTCCAGCTGTTAAGCATGACAGTTAGTTTGTTATGGAATAAGTATCAAGGTAGCCCTTGATGTCTGTAGCCTAAGACCACTAGGATCAAAGGAAAACCGAGTCTCTGGAACAGACATAAGTGTTCTAGTCTAATGTTTGGCTTTCTTTCAAGTATAAACAAAATTATGCCATTTTACGCTGTATTGACCAACACAAAAAAATCAAAAAAACACAGATGTCAGAAAGACACAGCTGCATGTTTTTGTACATGCTACTACTCCACCTGATTAAGATTCAATGCTACACACTGGGGAACAATCTACTCCCATGTAAACTAACATATATCTGTGAATTCAAATGAGAATAAAATTTGACTTGATTCACTATTTCTCTTTTATTCCCTAATTGTTTGCTCTTGTACTGGAACCAAACTCCCTCAAAACAGTCAGGGGTTTTTGTGTGTGTGATTGTGGGTTTTTGTAGTTGTTTGTTTGTGGTGTCATTTCTGTGGTATTGTATACTCACACCTGCTTTAGTTAGCAGAGTTAGGAACTAACCTAGTGAAGATGCTTAGTATTGCATAAGAACCGACCACTACTATGATATGTAAATGAATAAATTTAGCAAAGTTTAGATCTCAGTTTTAAAGATGGTCTGTGAGCTTTCTAAACTCTTCTTGCACAGAGATCTGTACTTCTCCAATTAATTGGTACTCAATTACAACACTATTTAAGCTGCATATTTTCTATCTCCAAGTCTTTAGTTTTTAAAGCTCTAATTCTAATTTTCATTGCAAAGCTTTTGCTAAATACCATGATAATCTTCCAGTTATTTCTTTACACAGTCCTTTATTTCCAGTCTGTCTTGAGTGAATTTAAATGCAGATTTAGATAAATAGAAACTAGAATTGCTCTGATGATGAGGATGATGCTTCCATATGCTAAAATGCTAGTCATGCAAAATGAATGTTAATAGTGCTCATGGTCTTACAGAAGTCATAAACCTTTGAAGGACTAGGTTCTGATATCAAGAAAAGTTTTTGTGCAACAGAATAGCAGGAGTGGGCATTTATCTAAAAGAATGAATCAGGAATCCTTAATTGAAGCTGAGAATCTAAGAATTATTTTTTTTTTAGAAAATTGCCTGCATCAATGAAAATTAAAAACCATTATTGTGTTTTATTAAAAAAGAGAGGCAGATCTAGTATTTTGAATCTGTAGAAAAATAATTATTTGTTCAAATACATTGTCACAAAGAGAATAAGGTAAAATGATAAATATTTCAAAAGGCAAAAAATTAAACCAGGTCAAATTCCAGCAATGTCACGCTGTTCATAGAGTCCTGAATCACATATTTTTGATTCCATTTAAAACAACCAGAAATATATACTTTGCTGAAAATATAATCTAGGATGTATTTTATGGAAATATTTTAATAAACAGGAGAATTAGCATCTCTTTATTTCAAAATGTGTGGAGAATCTCTAAATCCAGTGTGGTTTTCACATTTCTCTGATAAAGACTTGTCATCTGAGTCCTGAGAACTTCTAAGATTCTGTCCTTATACTGAAAAGGAAAAGAAAAGCAGCTTAAAGAGCTTAAAATCCTGATAACTGTATTAGAACAGAAATTCACAGAATAATTGGTCCTAAATTTAATTACATGGAGGATACAGGGTGAAGAAGATCACTGCAAACAAAGAATGAGTATAGGAGGTTAAGCTAAGGTCACAGGAGAAACTCCAACTGCACAGTGAGGGAAAAACCGTATGAAAATGTGTCTGCAGAATATAAATGTTGGGATAATTGTCTTGGCCTCCACAAAACTTTGAAGACGTGATACGTAAAATGGCAAAGGTATTTGCTGAAGCTGAGATATCAATTTTATATCAGCATTTTGTAATTGAACTTATCAAAACTGATTGTAGGTCTTGCTGATGTTAGTGTTTACAATTTCAACCAGAATTTGAAGAAAACAAACATGACTTCCTGGCAGAATAGCTGGGTGAAGAGAGATTTTAAAAATCAGGCATTCCAAACCTAATAACAAGTACTTTAGATTTCTGTTGGCAAAATAAAGAAAATGTAGAACAATGCTTAATAATCAAGTACATTAAGAAACTACAGAACAATACTGTAGTCATTTTGTCATCTCCCATCTAAATAATTCACTTGGATTTCTTGAAGAACAAGAAGGTTTTACATACTCTGGCAGTTTTCAGAAAATTGGGAAATGGAGAATATTAGAATAGATGAATACCACAGAATAGATTTTAATGGAGCAAAGCAGTGGGAAAACTGCGGCAAAAGAGACAGTATTGAAGATAAATGTACTAAAGAGTGAAGAAAACTTGAATATCTGGCAAGGGCTGGGACAATGCCAGGTCTGCAAAAAGACATTAGCATTACACTTAGACTTTGGTTTAAGCTTCAAATAACATCCTGAACTGATCATTCTTAATGAAGGCTATGAAGTAACCACTCATGCTTTTAGCATGGCAGAGAATAAGAACCATAGTAGTTTACAGAGTTGAATGCATTTTTCTTCATTTCTGCAAAGGACTCTCATTAAATGCAAAGGCAATTTCTGAAGCCCAGATGACAAGGGGTGAAACACTTTCAGAGGAATGCACTGCATTGTCTTCACCATTACTAACACATTCTCTTGATATTATGCTGAAATATTTCCTAGTTGCCTTTGCAACTAATTAATGTTATTTTCTATTTCCATATTGTGAGACCTCTCCCATGTTGCATATGCAGAAGTTCAGTATTGGTACAAACATGTTGCAAGTAATTGAAGGGAACTATTTTCTACCTTGAAAAAAAAGTGTTCAAAATACGTTTTTTATTAAATGGCACAATTAAATACTATTAAAAAATAGAATGGAATAACCATTTTGAAAGCATATAAAGTGCTACTAGTTCAAAATCAAAGGTCAATTTGTGAATTAAAGCTGGGACTGGATCTCAAGAGGTTTCAGCCCTTGTTTTCGTCAGGGCAAAGCCCTGGATGTGATTTTTGATAGGTGCCCCTTCTTCCACCGTTTTCCATATGCAAGTCATTGACATCTTGAAGATCTGTAAGTTTAATTCCCCCACACTTTCAAATGTGCAAGGAGTTCATTAGCTAAGGTGAGCAGCATACAATCATACAAAAAATAATGTTTAACATAATCACGTTATTTTGGAACTGAAAACAGATAGTGTGAAATTATGCTACAAAGTAAGATTTATGAGCAGAACAACCATGAGAGATTTTAGGCACTGCTTGCACGTGTACAGATAAGCAAATCCCGTTTCACTGGTATCACTGAAGTGACATGCACATATACAAACACTAGACTGGAGTTCAGCTTTTTATTTAAGGCGAGGGTTTTCTGTACTACTAGAAATGTTGTAGAACAACTAGGGCTAATCATTCAGAGCAGTATCAGGGTAGGCTTGCAACACCTGAATAGCTGAAGGAATGAAGATTATATTTTTTCTCTCACACACACCTGCACTTACATACTCTCACTGTAGTCTACGGCAAAATTCTCTTGGGCTACAAATGGGTCAAGCTAGATGGTGTTAAAGCTTATCTACATAATACTTCTGTTCTTGGGTCTTTGGTTTTCTGGCAGGAATCAACATCAGGAAAATTTTTACTGATGCTCATTTGGAGCCAGTGTTCAAATTGCCTGTGGGGAACTAATCCCTCCTGCTGACCCATTCACTAAGTGAGCAAAGACAGCGGCTGGTGTGCTTCATTCGTTGCTTAAATTTAGACAGAATCCAGTCTTCCTTTCTCTTAGATCCAAACATTAATAACAAACTGTTTCATTACATCACCTCACACTCTATTTCCTCTGAAAGTGATGATTGCTATTATAATTATAAATTCCAGTTTAAATTAATGCACGTTCATTTTAGAACGTAGATGTTAAAAATATCTTAAATGTCAATAGCAATATGAAATTAAGGGGACAATTTTCACCTCTCCAGTGCTTTCTGAGGCTATTTTCAAGGTTTCTTTTCAAAAGTGCTTCAATGAAAAATACTGAAAATATTTTCTTAAAGATTTTTTTCTCTGCTTTTTAAAAGAGAAAGTGTGAAAGAAGCGACATGATGCCTTTTTCATTGTTATAGAGCTTGCACACTTTGTAGGATCAATGATTCAACACAGCATCAGAAAGCCATTAATACGTGGCTGCCAAAATGGGCTTTGAAACACAATCACCAACTCAGAAAGACAGAAAAGGCCCACATACGGTGTTAGGAAAGCCATATCTGTGTAAAAATCTCTTAATGTAGGCTAACCAATTGACAACCTCCACAGGTATAGAGATGTTTTCATCTTTATGGTCTTTTGTATTTGTATTAATGATACAACCTGTATATAGTGTAAACATGAAGCCGTGAGTACATCTATACTTCATCTCATGCATTCTGAGTAGACCATTCAAGTCAATAGATGGTCATGCTGTGTCAAAATAAACCTATTTTGTAAATTTTTGCAGTAGAGGTGCATGCACTAATCAAGCTTTGAGTTGTAACTCTTTCTCCATTAACAACATTGATGTTGAAATATATTTTGCAGAAATCCAGGTTTATTGATTTCAGTGTATATCGGCTAGAAAAACAGTCCCAACTTGCATCTTAAAAATAATAAATAGAAAGCCACATAAACTTTGGAGAAGTAAAAGGTTATCTAGACTGTATTTTTCAGTTTTCTTAATGACTGCTAATGAAAAATTACACATTTCACAGTTCTACATCATGAACTGGAAGGATTAAAAAAAAATTTAAAAATGGTAAGGTCCTGAATTTTCCTTTTTTTTTTTCTCTACTACTGTTTTGTGGTGTACCATGATAATTTTAAAAGTGATCTCTGCAATCATTATCTGTCATGGAAACAAATTCATTCGCTGGGTGTTTGAGCAACATGAGGTGAAATAAATTTCTCAGAAGTCTGTCCCTGGAAGGCTGCTATCCATTACTGTTACAAGTTTGCAATGGAAATAGCTTTACTGCTACGCAGAGAGTATGATAAAATTTAAGGCCCTGTGAAAGATACATTAGAACAATAAATATAGTTCAAATAATGTATTAGTGACAAAATATTGCTGAATGTGATATGTTTATTTATTCTGACAGTTTTTTGAGTTTATCAAAATAAATGTAGAACTCTTTAAATCTGGAAGTTAACCTAAAGAGTAATAAAAGTGAAAAATTATGCACAAATTGATGTATTCACATAGCATGGAGATTAGCATTTTTTCATTTTACCTATATATAGTACATAGAGTGCCAGACTGGCAGATATGATCATCATAAATCAAAAGATTCATCATAGTCAGCTACCTGATTCCATCTTAACTCTTCCAGATGTTCACTGTCTATATTTTAAAAGCACATTATGGATCATTTTCATCTTTTCAACCAGGAACATCAAAGCCTGTATATCTACTATGACTGTAATTAAAGCTTGATCAAACAAGGCACTGAGTAGCCTCCACACACAGTCTTATTTACAACAAAACACTTATTTATATCTCTGAAGATATGTGTTAGAATATTATTGCTTTAAGTGGGACTTAAGACCAAGCTTAGATGCAGGTATTGGTTTTAAACCTGTAATGAGCTGTGGGTTGATGGCAGTTACATTGCAAGTCTGTTGTTCCTGCAGATAATTCCAGCTTATAATATTTGCCACTGACATATTATATTCAAACAATTTGATTGAATACCAAAT
This sequence comes from Orthonyx spaldingii, assembly GCA_013397795.1. NCBI lineage: Eukaryota > Metazoa > Chordata > Aves > Passeriformes > Orthonychidae > Orthonyx > Orthonyx spaldingii. Next base: position 450,752 of record VZTJ01002540.1, on the reverse strand, counting down.
GGATAGTGCAATAAATACTCTAGTAAGGCAACAACTTAACCTTTGAAAGTTTTGCTAAGTTCCTGAAATTTCAATTCACCACTGATTTTTAAATATGAAAACAAAAAAAGTGTCACTTGTCTGAATAAGTAACTGTAATAACATTTCATCCATCAAAAAGCCTTTAGTCCTTTTCATGTTTCAGCAGAAGAAAATAGGTGAAGATATTTAGATAAATAAAATTTCTCACTAAGAAGGTGTGCTTGCAAGGTAACTTCTCTGGATAGCAGTTTGTGTCTGAGTAGCAGACTGGATCCATTATACAGCCTTAGGCTTTAGAGTTTTGCATTGTTTTGTTCCCACTTGACAAGGTCTCTCCCTGCATGACCCACCTTTCTTTCGCAGGAAGCCAGATGTTAGGTATAACGTTGCTAACATAACAAGCTCCACACAGTCTATTTTATGCTCTAGGGTGTGTTCCTGTGGTTCAGCCCAGGTGGTGAGTACTTTATATAAGCACACTGCCATCCAGCTGCTTTATGGCTTGAGTTCAATGCCTGAAACTTCAGAGTGCCATGGTCAGTTCCCCTTTATGCTTCAGACAAGCCTGTTGGTGATCTGATCCTCTGATTTAAACTCTCCAGTGAATATGTTCTGGGGGGGAAGGGAAGGATGGTGGGGTGGAGAAATATGCCTAGCAAAGAATGTTCTTGTAATGCTCACTTTATGGCAGTATATCCTCAGAAGTTATGAAATCACTACCAAATGTCAGGCTTTCTGTGATGTATTCCCTGCCTAGTCTGATTTCACCTTTTGTAAATTTGAAGTATCTTAACACGTCAGGCTGGAAAGCTCATCTGGTCCTAATTCCTCCTGCAAGATATGACTATTTTGTTGTGTTCTGTGAGTATTTGCACCTCTCATGCTAGCAATAAAGATTCAAAATTGGTTCCCCCTTTTTATCCCTTTCTTTTGTGTGACAAGTTTGCCCTTTTCTCTGCAAAGGGTCTTTGAGCCAACAATTTGTTGTTTCATGGAAATACAGAGTACCTGAAAGATAAACAGTCAATTGTCCTTGACTGTAACATTGGCCATTTCTCAACAGTAGTTTTTATTGAAGTTTCAAACCATTTTATTGGTCACAGTAGCTGTCTGAAGTGCAATTCAATAAGCTATCCAGTGCAAGTTAGGTGTTACCAAAAAATATAAAATGCAGTTCCTACTACAGATGCATCTTGCAATTTGTAAAATGGCCATTAGTTCTGTTTAACATTACAGGGCATCAACAGTATAAATTGTGAGGAAGAACAGACAGCTCTGATTCTTTACTTCATACACTTGATAGTGAAACAGTGCAACAAGATGGACCTGTACTTGGCAAAGCCAATGAACTAGAGTTTCTTTGACTTCAGTGTGCTCTTCAGCTTAACTATGTGAGCTTCAGAATAAAACACATAGTTGCACTCGTGTTTATAAAGTTAGAATATTATTTTCTGACTGGCCTGTGTTCGTGTGTTACTGGGAGAATGGCAGGGAATTACGTGTTTGCAGGGAACTTCCTCCTTTCCAAAATAACACAGCTTCTGCAGGGTAACTTTTTCAAAGTTAACATCTGCTCTAAGTTATGACTATACAGATAAGAATTGCAGTAGAACCAAATACTGTACAGGTAATAAGATGGAACCACAGGTCTGCTAACTCTCTGCTAAGGAATGCAATTCTTTATGTTCATATTTGATTTTTCTAGCCTGCCTGCCCTCTCTTACACTTCCATTTGAGTCAATTGAATATTTTACCCTAACCTACCCTTTGGCTCCAATAAAAGAAAAATGAAACAATATTGGCATACATTGATCTTCTCTTTCCATAATCCCTTTGTCAATGTCAAAAGGAATAAAAAGTTACAGTAGCCTTTTTGTAGGCATATCTCAGGTGAATAAGAGATTAAATAACCAAAGTTTCCATGACAAATGAAAAATAGACAGCGAGTACTTGCTAATGATTAATTTTTAGATATTATCTAAATCCAGTTTATCTAATCCACCTTACAGGATTTAATTATATTTGCATTTAATTAGATTTGAAAGCCACTTCTGCCATTAAACACTGCAAAACTATTTCAACTGTTCTTATTTCGACTGTTTTTTTTCTCCTTGTTTATTAAACAAAATTGTCCAACTTGTGCTCATCAACTAATTTTGATATTACAAGTGGCACTAAACTTTTCTGAGAGTTACATCAATGAAGACTTGCTCTTTCCTCTCTAATACCTAAATATTTTTATCAAGAAGTCTGGAATTTACATAACCATGGTTTAGCAACACATCAGAATATCATGGTCATGTTAGAACTAATGAATGAATCTATGAACAGTTAAAAGTGGGTGGTGGTTGTAAAGGTCATTTTGGAATATAATTACAGCTGAATGTAGTAGCAAGTCAATCACACCTTTTTGCATAATTTTCCTGAAGATTTTTCAATGCAGTTTGAAGAGAGCAATGAGGGAGTGATGTATGTATAGAATTTTTCTTCCAGCAGGATACAAAATCATAATGAGCAGAGACATAACATGTGATAACCTGCATGTCGTAAAGTACTGCTTTAAGATGACCTATTTTATAGGGTATCAGTATCTAAATACCTCTGGTGATGGACCCAAAATTATTTTTATTTGACTGGTAAATTCCTTCCATTTTAATGTAAATCTTTTTATCCTAATGTATAAAAGATAAAGCAAAGTGTCAAGCTTTTTTTTTTTTTTTTTTTTAATTTCTTTCATAATATAAACTGAAATTCTTCTTGCAGGATGTTTGACTTGATACTATAATTGAAAATGCTAAAATTGAAAATCTATACCATCATGGTATGGATGAGTGCCATAGGCAGATTAAGCACAATCAGCTGGAGGAACAATATCTTGTGATGTATTAATGGATCCTTGAGTTTGGCGTAAAAGGAATAAAGCATAATCGAGAGTCAGAAGTTGCATAAACTCAAGTCTCATTACATTACCTTACACGGATATTATGGAGATTATAAAGCTTATTACCTGTGTCTAAAATAATCTCTCTTGTGCAATATGCAGGTAAGAAAGAAAGTGTTCTAAAAATCCACTGAGAAACATATTAAAACCAAGTCTGACAAACACCACAGAATTGCACTGCTGCTACTGAGATAGACTTTTAATATATTAAAAATATGTAGAGTCTCCCTCCAATGTAATTTCTATGCCCATTTATAATGTATTATTACTCCCTCAATAATTTTTATTCAGAGCTCTGAGCAATGAACTCTGACACAATTTGTCAGGTATCTTTAAAAAAATGAGAAAGTCAAACCTTTCATGGATTCTGGATCAGAAGAATACAAAGACTTCTTTAAAAAACTGTTGTCATCTTTCTCGTCTTTCATTTTAGTAATGAATTATCTGTAGAACCAGCACTTCTTCCTTTCAAATACTGACGAAAAATGTTTCAAGGATGTGATGAAACAATCAAAGTATAGTAAATTCCCACATCATCTGAGCCATGCAAGCTCATTGCAAATGTGAACTAACATGTGTTTTCATCAAGACTTGTCACTGATTTGCCCTACATTACCCTTGCTCTGAACTAACAATGCCTGTCTAGTCAGTCAAAAGGGATTAGCTCATGATACCTGGACTGTTACATTTGTATCACCCTTTGTGTACTGCCCACAAGAAACAAGGTAAGTTGTAGATAGCTTATTAATTCTAATTGCTGCTTGTCATTCTGGACTCCAGTCATCCTCTTTTTTTTCAGAGTGTGATTCCCTTTTTAGCTCCATAGAATCTGTTCATTGACAGGGGAAAAGATGGTTTTAAATGAAAGCCTAATTCCTCATAATTTAGACATACCCAGGAAAATATTAATGTAAACCACACCGAGACATCTCTTCCTCTAATTTTATGCATCTGCAACATGATAGACATAAAAAGTCACAGACTATCTTGAAACTCTTTATGAGTGTTTGGGTTAAAGACTGGTGTTTGTAGATGCAGCTCTCCATTACCCCAGGAAAACTTAAGGACTATCACTTGTTCCTTACAGTTTTTTTACCTTTAGTCTTCTAGGGACAGCTGCCTTTCTGCAGGGTAGCGAATACACAAATTCTGGCATGTATTTTAGAAATTTCATATAAATATCATGTGAAGAAAGGTCATATTAACAAATATACCAACTTGAGCTCTCAGACACTAACTGATGTTTAAGGAGGCTATCAATGCTTGAAGCACCTCTCTCTGTTGCAGAAAGGCCCTTGACGAAGATTGGGTTCTTGGTAATTATCCAACTGTTTAACTCTCCCTAGTAAATTGCCCATCCTAAATCTACTCCACAGCTTTAAACACTCTACCATACTTCCTCAGTCATCAGAAACTAATCTGTACCAGTTTTCAGGCATATTTTCCATCCCTGTTCTAGATGAAAAGATTTTGCCAGCAGTGATCATCATTTGCTACATATTTCTGCAAAATTTAAACACAATAAGATCCTCATAGGTCAAGTACTGTCTTATAAAATATTCAATAAAACCGTTGGTAATTTAAGAATACTAATTTTAATCAAAACTGTGCCTGAGGTAAAAGATAAGCCTTGTTCAGAAAAAATACAGAATAAAAAGGCCACAGAGATCTTGTTTTTCACTTCTTCTTCTTCTTCTTCTTCTTCTTCTTCTTCTTGCCTGCATTTTAGATAAATGTTTCTCCAGTAATTTTGATAACTGTTCTTGAAGTGTAACTCTCCTAGGTCAGGCTGTCAATTGACATATGTATCTGTGATTTTGAATTATTTAGAAAGATTCATCACCCTTTGTGTTCTGGTTTTCTTCAGCATAACAAGGTTTGGCAAAGGCCTGCAAGTTGCTCTCAAAATCTACCAATTTTGATATTTCTCCAGCCTACATAGGCCTTGTCTAGACAATCACTCATTCACCATAGTAGATACCGATCTTTTCAAATGAGCTAGAATGCCTGCATATTTGGTCCGTTATCTGCTGTCTCTCATGTATTATGAGGTCTCTGAAAATCACACCTGGGCAGCAAATATTTCCCATAAAGGAATGCTGCAACTCAAGGACTGACTGAGATTTAGAAGTCAAAGACTTCTTTCTCTTCAGCTGCCACTCTTATTCCTGTCATGGCACTAAGAATAGTGGTCACACTGTTTGACACCCTCAAGGAAAAGACACCAACACCACGTGGTAAATACTAACTCCACAGCTGTCACTGTCACCCTTTCCCTTGTTAATTAACCCCTTCTTATTTATCCCCATTCTTTCCCTCTCTCCTGCCAGTGTAGAGACACAGCAAGGTTTAGGACTATTTCAAAGTGCTTTACATTTTCCATGAAATATCTTTATTATTCCCCAGAAATATCTGAGGTCTTCAACAATCACTTCAGGAGCAGGCTTTAGAGGAGGCTTTAGAGCTTTCCCTTTGTTTAAAGAGTGAGTTACTGGTTGCAAATTAAGTTCCTCACAGGTGGATACTGGCTCTGATATTATCCAAAATCTTCACAAAAAATTTCATCATGGGATTGAAAGTACACACATCAAATTCGCAGATCATGCCATGCTGGAAGGAGAGGTTGATACTACAGAAGGAAGAACTACCTTATGAATAGAAGTCAGAAGGGTGAAAGGCTGGGTCAAGAAGAATTACATGAAGTTTAACAAAGAGAAATTTGAAGTATTGTGACTATGGGTAGCAGGATGCTCTGCCTGGAATGGGGAAAGTAACTTGAACAATGCCCTGTTCACAAAGCTATCAGTGTAAAAGAAGTTCTACTGAAGAAGGCCTGGGAGTACTGGTGGACAGAAAAATGAATATAAGCGCATAAAATACACAGTGTGCTGAGAAGGATCTGCAAGAGCATGCCCAGCAGATCAAGAGAGGTGATTATTTTAATCTGGCACAGAGAATCATCATCAGTGGCTCCAATACAGGGATCAGTCAGCCCATTGGGGTCAGAATGGCCAGTCTTCCTAAGAGCCCACTCCTACCAGTCAAGGGCAAAGCCAGCACAGGATTCCTGTCTCTCAAGCCTTTGCCTTCACAGTACAGCAGCAAGTAGCAGATGCTGCTGAACAGGCTGAGCAACTCAATGGGTAAAGTGAGAGCTTTGCCATCCGATTCAGCATCCTGAGAGAACACTAAGAGCTGGATGCAGGAGCCGGCCTTACCCTGATCAAATGGTTGCTTGCAGGGCCTGCGGGTTATCAAAGCTCACCCACGAGAACAAAGGGTGAGCAGTTGCAAGCTGCTGTTCTGACTGGTCATAACAAGGAATCAAATAAAGCTATTCTGGCAGAAGGAGATTTGACTGCCTAAAACACCCTGGATAGATGAATCTTAGCCTGCACTTTTTTGCTGTATGGACGTACTACCTGTCTTTGCAGATGGAGGGAGGAGTTGAGTAGAAGTGTTTTGAAGCAAAACATCACTATTGTTTGTGGAAGACTCAGTGCAATGCAGGGATCAGTGCAGTGATCCTTTAGGAAGTCTCTGGAAATGAATGACTAATGCTGCATTTAGAATAAAGCTTGAATAGTCTCCTGGAAATGAGATATGGTATCCTGAATGAAAAAAGAGAGGGGGAAAAAAATAAGTAGCCGTCCATTCAGTAAGGGCACTGAAAACGGAATACTTCCAAAGGAAGTATGGCAGGGTAGGACAGGATAGATTTTTTTTGTACTTATTTACTGAAAAGAAATAAACCTTTATTTTGTCAATATAAAGTTTTATAAAATTCAAAATACATGTCATTGGGATATAATGGATCTAGACTTGGGGAAATAATTTTAAAGAGTTGTTAGGTGCTTCGTGTATCTTTCACGTTCAGATATATCCTACTATAGAGGCAAAAAAAGATGGCAGCTGTTATTGTTTATGTGCAGGTTTCCATTTTTCTACATGCATGCCCTTACTCTATGTAGAGAAGTTGTGAGAATTCATTAGTTGTATGGGGTAAATTGTTGTTTACTTATAAATCAGTTTATGATCTAATGCATTCTTAAATAAAAAACTAAATATTTCATAATCACTGAAATTAAAATAGAGAAGTAAAGAATACATCTGTGTCCTAATAATTCTGGAAAGCAGGAGATTTTTAGTCCCTTCTGCCCTTAGGAAGGGCTTTCTTACTGAAAGAGTACTTTGACTATCAAACGTGAATTCTGGTTTGATTGAAACTAGGCAAAGAATGTAGCAATAATATAGCTAAAGTAAGAAGCTATCAAAAGGCTTCTGGGTAGTTTTTCTAAATAGCTACAGGAAAACTTCACCAGGACTTTTTTTCTTAATCTATTGCATATTATAAAATCTAAACTCTTTCCAGGAGATCCAATACACAACTCATGAGCAGAGTTGTAGCCAAACCCAAAGGTATGTGTAGTTCAGTGTCCTGTTGTCAACAGCAATTAGTGATGGATGGCCAATGTAGAGGAGGCATATTGTGGAGGACATAATGTAGAGGTGACATCCCTTAAACATTGTTTCAGACTCCAGCAGTTTGCAATACAGGGGCTTTATGTTCCATTGGTGATTTCTGCGTATTTAGTAAGCCTCAGCAGATTGTTTTGTGTTGAACCATCCAATTTCCCCTTTCATTTGTGGAAACTTTTGTCATTCAGAATGTTTTATGGCAAGTAGTGCTACAGCATAACCGTGCACCATGAAAACAGTCACTTCTTTTTGCTTTCCTTCAATTCAGGTCAATCACTTTTTTGGGTGGGCTCTGTCATGTGAAAGAGCTGCACATTTTCCTTTAAGTTTGCAAAGAGAAAGTTGTCATAGTGTTATGAGCATTTATTAGGCAAGCCCTTAGATACCAGCTCAACCACAGAGAGATTCCAGCCTGCAGTAAAGTATACGCTGGAGAAAGGTTCAGCTTCTTTTCAGGCTGATCAGGGAGATTCAGCTGGTCACAGTTTAGGTGATGTAAAGCCTGTATAAGGTTATCAACTCTGTAGCTATGCCAGCAACTTAGCTTTTAATTTATAGCCTGTGGGATGCTTCACAAGGATATTCTACTCTAAACCTGAGGTGCTGGTGTCCAGGAAGGCTTCTGAAAACCATGGAGTTGTATTGAATAGAGTTTTCTCTTCCAAAATAGAAAATCTCTCTGAAGACTGACAAATTCTGACAGTGTCTATTTATAAAAAAATACTATGACATGCATGTCAAAGTGGTGATGGAATTTGTTAAAAGCTTGTGTGAGAATTGAGATGTTTTGTCATTTACAGTAACCTCCATTTTAGTGTAACTTTTCTGATGGCAAAGGATTGTGTCTAGCCTTCTGTTCCTCTGGCTGATACCCAGTTTATTGAGGAAGTTTTAATAATAGCATTTAGCTTTTATAGCATTTTTTATCTGAAGCTTTAAAGTTCTTTACAGGAGTGGGTACTATTATCATGATTTTTATAGACAGAAGAACAGATTGGGCTACACAGTAAATATACAGATGAACTATGAGCTGTGCTTGGGTTTCTTGCACTTTAAGCATGTCTGCTAATCACCAGCCAAATTTATCTTTTAGGAGAGCAGTGGGAGGTGGGAGGATCTAACAAAGTGAGGGCATAATTTTTGAAGTTATCTTTACAGTGGCAGAAGTCCTCCTGTTGCGATGCAAAGATGAACTATAGGCAAATAATAACTGATCTTTTTTTTAGCAAAGATCAGTGCAAATGAAAGTTCAGCATGATGCATTGAATGCTTCCTGCCCTAATGAGGAGTTCTACACCACTGTTCCTAACGATGAGCAAGACAGAGGCTTAGTGAGTGTTGAAAGGGTTGGTTACCCTTTCCAGTTACAGTAGGGAGATGAGCTTCAAAAAGCATAAAGCAGAACTTGAACAAAGCAAGAACAGCATTCTTGAACTCAAATTAGTTCAGCATTTACAGAATTCAATGAAGCAGAAAGCTTTTATTTTTAGATTAAGTCTGAGTATTTGCTTATATCCAACAGGTGGAAGAAGAGCATTGAACTGCTCAAGTGAAGATCCCTGCACAGGATCATGGGTGATGAAAACTTACCAGGTCTGCCATGTGATATTCACAAACGAAATAATAGTGTGTTATAATTGGTAACGTGTGCTTCGTCCTGACACAAACAAAAACAAGTCCTGCTTTTATTAGCAAAAATGAGACAGAATAAATTAATTCTTGGTGTATTTATTTCTTTACACAGTATTTTTCCATATATTTTGTATCCCTGGTCTACCATCTGACTTCCATTTACTGTTTGATTATCTATCTTTAGAATCACTTCTTTTCACACAAAGGCTTTTTCTTTCAAACCAGTGGATAGCATGAAATAGAGTGCACTTGCCATTACATATATTTTCCTAAAGCAATCATCAACAGCCACAATAGAAAAGGGTAAAATTTATGGCTTAGAGTAGACATTCTGTCCCCACTAAAGAAACATAGAAATTAAAGAGGAAATTGGAAAAGCACAGTTTGTTTCAAATCCAAGAGGCATGTGATATTGTTGGTTTAAGAACATGTTAAACAAAAAATCAAAATGTTCTACTCCATCTGCAGGGGTACCAGCATTGTATTAAAACTATATTATTATATTATACAGGTGTACAGAGCAGCATTTGTGTGACAAAGTGAATAAAATAGGAAAGAATGTAAACTGTGGCAACTTAAAATCATAATAAATCATCCAGAAATATCTTTCAATACAATTTGCCAGAGATGTTAAAGGTAACCGTAAGGCTCTTTGAGCACAACAGACACAGAAGCAAGGTGGAGAGTATGCAGGGTTCATGGCTGACAGGGATGTTACTGAGGAAGCACACACAGAAGATTAAAGTCCATTCACCACAGTGTGTTACTTGGACTTTCCCACAGTAGAGTATTTCTTTTATCTGGAAAAGCTGGAAAAATAGAAGTATAAAATAAAACTGTCAGAACAAAACATTTCTAAACAAATTAATAAAATGGATAGAAACAATTGCCAAAACCAGATTACAAAAATGTCTGAAACTAAATGGTATTTGCACAGGATTTCTGAAGGAACTCAAGAGATTACCAAATATTAGCTGAGATATACAATATATTGCTTAATTTGCCAAAGGAAGAGAAAGCAGTAAGTGTTACTATATCTTTTCCCTAAGTGCCCGCTTCTGACAATTTTCAGAGATAAGATATTGGGCTATGCAGCTCTTTAGTTTCAGCTGTAATGGATATTCGTGTGCTAATATACAACACCAGTTATTTAAGAACTAGCAAATGAAACTAAAAGCACAAAAACATCTATCTTCTGTTCTTTAAACATAACTTTCTAATATTGATGACAACAAATGTGTTAGTCTTGCTCTTGAAAACGGCTGGAAATTTAGGATCTAGAAGAAGAGTCCCAGTGGCAAAATGATCATAATAAAGTACTTGCATGCTTCTGGTCACTAAACTAAAGATTCAGATAGTTGGTTACCTTTACTTCACTTTTCACATTCCTGCTATCACAAACCTTTCTCCTTTCTCTTTAAAGTCCTTCTGCAGTGCTACATAGTTGAGGAACTACAGGTATTTTCTCAAACTAAAGGTGATTTTTGAACCTGGAAGTATAGATTAATATTGTGGATTGCTTTGATTGGTTTTACTTGGGAGAAATTTTAAATGCTAATTAATTGCATATATTTTGGAGTCTTAACAAGTAAAAGAAAAAAAATACTTAGCAGGAACCATTACTGCTAATTAAAAATATTCAGGTTTAACAGCAGAAACAAGGCCAGAATTAGCCAGAAGATAATTAAATAGAATTGCAGAACATCCGTTCTCAGAGTAGATTTGTGAGACTGAAATTTAAATCAATAACACTATTTTGCAAGAATTCCTCAGCACATCTAGATACAGACGTTGTATGTATCTGACCAGCTGTAGCTCTTTATATTTGGTCAAGTTAATCTTGTCCTGTAAACACCAATTTCTTTTCATTAATTGTAAGGAAATCATTTTTGCAGCACAACTCTCTTTATTTCAGAAACATGCCACATAGCGTACAACATTTTCTGTATCTAGACACGTCTGTTTCCCTGACTTAAGGTGGGAACAAGCTTCTAGCAATTTAACACTCTAAGCCTTGCACTGATAAAGTTTAGGTTAATACTATATGTGAAAGTAATGAAAGCCTGAAATTAAGGTAAAGATATCAAGTGGGTTTTCCTTCTGTTTTCAATTCAAGTAAACAGGTTTTGGGGAGTCTATCCAAGGATAAGTTATGGATAGTATGACAGGAGTTTTGAGAATTATCATCTGATGATGTGGTTCACAGTGTTTACACCTAGCTCATTTATGACATGTAGTGATATGGAACACAACGTTCTTCCCTCCATCTTTTCAAGCAGTAAGTAGTCTGATGTTGAGTGATATAGAACATGCAAAAACAAATTGCTGGCTCTGGTTTAGTTTGATCTGCATGCTAATATCAGAAGATGCAGAAATTGCATCTGGTGCTCTAAATTCTGTTGTTCATAAAGACTGTTATTACAGCATAATTAAAATCTGGTATACACTGAGCTGGCAGTAAAAAAAGTCTTGTCAGCTAGAAATTACTGTGTCCAGACTTCAGGCTGAATATAAGAAAGAAGTAAATTACAGTTGTTAACCTGTTTGAGAAGGTCTTTCTGTCTTCATTTGCGCCAAATGTTTATGTTAAATTTTGACTAATTAGAAAGTCTGGTATTTTGATTATGAGAGATATTACACACAAAGAAGGGGATAATTGAGAAAACTGTGAAGGAACTTCAGAGTTGCTCTAAAATATATAGGTCATCAGTAGATAAGAAAATTGATTGCAATCAGAGATTAAGAAAATTGATTCTTGATGAATTACAGTGCTATGATCACAATGTGCTACTGCCAACAAGTCAGTTCTGTTTGATCAATTCTGAATGAGCCAGGTCCTTTTCCTGTTTGAAAAGCTGAATATCAAGTTTGGAGGGACCTGTAGTGAGAATAACACGGGACATATATTGATAAAACTATGGCACAGTAAGGAGAGGAATTATGGCTTTTCATAATTTTGTCTCATGCATTCTTTTCCAACATGTCCTAATATTTTGGAATGACCAAAAATTGTGTCATACCAAATTATGATATAAGTACAATTTTACCAGCAATTTTGAAACCAGTGTTTCTAGAACACAATACAGGGAAATAACATAAATTTCAAATAGTTCAGGTCCCTCACTAAATACAAAACCCAAAATTCAGAGGGAGAAACAGTGAACTTTGTTTTTTGTTATTTTCAGAAATATTCTGTTTATTCTCACAGCATTCTTCTTGCTCCTTTGGATTGCTGAAGTACTTCTGAATCTTAATACATCTGTATTAAGAAAAACTGAATAACTTCACATTTCCGCTCCCATTTATTTATATTTTTTTTTAGTTCTCTTGTTTTATCCAAAAATTTCAGCATATTTTTCAACATTATGCAATTTATATTTACATTTCTTTTCATTCTGTGTCTTAGTACACATTGAATAATTAGCATACACATGAATGCATTATAAATTTCCTCTAAGTAAAACAGGTGGTTAAATATTACTTTGAATACTAATTTGTGTGTTCAGGTTAATATTTCTACTTTGCAAAAACATAAAAATGTGAAGTTGAACTAATCTAATGACAATGTGGAGAGCACATTTTCTATGATATCCTGGAGTGCCATCTATATTCATGAGTTGTAGAGAACAAGAGCTTTTGACTTGATTGGCAATTTGTAGTGATATACAAGCCAAATTTTCTCGAACCACTGTTACAGGATCATCGTCTTATCACAAACTGTAAATATGCAAACTTAGAAAATAATGTTGAGAACCCAATAAGCTATGATGTTAACAGAGCAATAAAAATAGATACATTAATGAGAATTGTTCAGGTCAAAATACATGAAGTATTAATCTTTAGATTGTTGAATTATTATTAGTTTTTTCATTGTTCTTGTTGCACCAAGACATTTTATATATGGAGTCTCAAATTGAAGAGTTTTGTGGACTTTTTAGAAGCTGAATTTCTAGTCAATCCTATTTCTTGGCCATCTGAAATAAGCTGACTGTAGACGGAGTAGGTTTTCAGCATTCTTTAGCTTTCTTCATTGCAGTTACACACAGGAAACTGAGATGTAAAAAGAAATCTCTGATCCCATTTCTTTGTTGAACTTGTGGGAATGATGTAGAAAGCTCATTCTGGTTGGGAGGGGGAAAAAATAAAAGGATTCTTACTGCCTTTTTCCTTTTGAATTTGGGCCTTCTCTAAAAGCCTATGCAGTACAATGTCCCTCTTTCATTTTCAGCTCTGCTCTGACCTCTTTCCTGTACTGGGTCTTGCAAAAGGATTACAAACCATGGTGACAAGGTACTGTGCTTTTGTAATTCTCACCTTGCTCTGTAATAGCTACTACCAGGTGGAGGAAAGAATCATTCAGAAGTTGTTCCAGCCATGAGGAAGATTTAAAATAATTGATTCTGATGGTGGGTATAGGACTGAAATCATAAGTGTACAATATTTTGCCAATAATTCTTGAACATAAGTAATATTGTGACAAAGAGAGACAGTTGTGAATATACTTTTTTTTTTTCCTGATAGGTTAAGACATAATCAGGGAAACCACTCAATTTTTTTCATCAGCACTTTAGTCGGTCATAAAAGATTTCTGCATAAATGTTTATAAATATTCCATATGGTGGTCTGAATTTTGTCATTATTATCAATGAACATGTCACTCTATGCTTTATACAGAAATAATTCCAGCTGGTGATAAGCTTTCCATACTTAATTGGTATGGAAAAATACTGGTAGGTAAATTGCCAAACTGATCTTTTGTCTCTCTGGTCATCTCTCCTCCTCTGCTATTGCCTTACCTCTCTCTATTGCTCCTGGAGGTTACAGTTTTCAAGCATATGTTTTAAAGTAAGGTTCCTGGGAACCAGGCATAGTAGGAGGAAACTGCACAGTGAGTAAAATCAAATGAATTGTAAAAGATGTGTGTGTCTTTGCTTGTCTCTGTAATTAAGCTCTTCTCTGAGCTGCTCAGCCATGGAGAAAGCAGGAGATCTGGCCTTGCTGCTTTTTACCGTGTTTATGTAGTCCCAGCTCTGATTATCACAACTCAGCCTTCCTCTGAAGCCAGCTGTGACTTGTAATGGAATAGTTGCACTTAAACAATGTCAGTCCTTTGGAGCTATGCATTTCTTTAGGTAAGTAGTGCAGTTGAAATTGGATGTTGTGACAGAGGGTATCTGTTTTATTTGGTTTTTTAGTTTGTACGTCTCCTCCCTGGATCAACTGAATCATGTGGGGGCCTCCTTTGCTTGTGAAATGGACACAGCCTAAAGGGAAGGTTCCAGGCATACGAGGTAGCAAAGGCAGGCAGAAAGTGAGAGCAAGAGCAATGAGATGAGATTCTACAAATCAGGCTTACCCTGTGACATTGTGAAGAGGAGCAGGGAATATACAACCTGGCATTATGAGGCAGAAGAAATCTTTGCAGAAACCGAAAGGAGTGTATGTTGTTAGTGGTGACTCAGAGAACCACTGGACTTCTATCAAGCATCTTCCTGCAAGGAGAGAGGATGCTGAAGGAGAGATATTAATGACCTTGGTGTCACTCTTTTTTACCTAATTGCTTTGAGATTTTTCTACTTGAAATACTAAATATGCCAATTTCTATTCTAATACAACTTTGCTCTGTTGACTTTTAAATCCCCCTGACCTTTTGAAATCTCTTCTTAGAAGACAAAAGTCTAGGCACATTGATTTCAAAATTGGCCACCAGGGCTCTTGATTCAGTCTACGACCCATAATCCAGTTAGATAGTTAGGCAATGTGTCAGTGTGAAACTAATGTGAGGTTGTCTGTTAGCTTTATGCATCCATGCTCTAACAACATGGCAAACAGGTAGCTGCCGCTCTAGAGTTGTGGGCTAGATTTCCTGGATAGACTGTATATATAAAACCTGGAGAGGTTTTGTCACAGACAATATACAGTGAAATGTTCAGGGTGGTATGAATGTCAGGACACTGAATGACACAATGAACAATCTGTCATTCTGTCAGAACAGCAATATGAATGGCAGAAGGGCTACAAGAATGGCAGATGGTGTTGGTATCCAGATTAACAGGTTATCAAGATCACAACAAATCTGCTCAGTGCTTTTCAGAGTATCTAAAACTAGAAGGCATCCTAAAACCTGGAATGCTCTTTGACCACCTTGGTATACACATTTTTGTGTCTGAATTCTTGGTGCTTGTGAATATGTGACATAATAGTGGGAATGAGGGACATTGATTTTGTGTCAAATACACATACCTTCTCCTCTCTCTTCTTCCTGTTTTTGCTACACTTTTATTACCATTGTTATTATAAATACCTTCTTGTTAGGTTTCTCAGAACTTTTATGCTTCTTTAAGTCAAGAGGATAAGAATGTTTGTTCTGAGTGCTCTGGTCTTGAGCCAGCAAGGACCCTATAGACATGTTCACATTAATTAATTTTTTTGGTTTGTTTCACTGAATGAATGTGTCAATTAAAACAATGCAAATATTATGGAAAAATTCTCCTATGAAAAAGCATGAAAACACAGTACTGTTTCAGGAATACTGCCACAGAAAATGTTTTAACAGTCACCTCCTCTAATGAAAAAATATTCAGTGCTCATGGGCAAAGGGAATATGACGTATATCAAAAATTAATATAGCAGTCATTTGTCAGCAAGAGCCTGAAGTGGTGTTCGATCTGTTTTCGAGATAACTGTCTGTGTGTACTATATACATGTCTAACTACCTGTATACATACATATAATGTATAGCTATATAAAAATGTGAATTACTTTCTAAAATTGGAATTACTGGAAATTCAGAGGAAATATTTTTGGTGTCTTAATTCTGAAAAGGTAGTTACTTGCTTCAGTTTTGTCTGGGTTTTTTTTTTTTGCTTTTAAATTCTTATCCTGGCAAGGACAATTCTTGAATAAATTTCCTATATTATTTGTTTTCTTCAGTGTTTATTTCTCATTTCAGAACTTTCTGTTCCATCTGTAACATAGTTTTGACTGTTACAAAATATTTTATTTTCAGGTTTTTAAAGTAAAACCTGAGTTAGGCTTTTTGCAGAATCCTTGAGTTGAATACAGACTGTGATTTAAAAAAATAGGCACAAGTCAGATGAACCTATATCAGAAAAATTATAAACACTGTCCTTTGCGACATGGTCAGTTAGAATTTGTATCACTTTAGAAGTCCTTTTTTTTATTGCTGCATATGAGTAAGTGTCCCTGTAAAAATATGAAAAGTATATCCTGAACTTTAATTGCAAGTCTGGTTTTAGCCTCAGAAAGACATGCAGAGTGCAGATAAGTTTTATAGGGAAGTTTAAAGAGCTGCAGTTCTTGACATTAACTCCAACATCTAAGTGTGGCAATACTAATGTTAGTTAACAAAGTAGGGAATTTTAAGTAGCCCAAATATTGCTCAAATTCTTGATGTCCGAGGTGGACTGTGTGGTCAGCAATGTCATAATTGTTTTCAGAAGTTTTGCTGAAAGCATAAGTTGAAATAATTACCTTTATATGCCTCTCCATTGGTTGTTTCTTTGATCATCAGCTTTCCATGTTTTCCCGGGAGGTAAAATGTGCCTCAAATTTTCCCCTATAAATTCATTCTTATTCTGTTCTTGAAAAATTTAATTTTACTAGTCTTCAGGCTGTGATAGGAAAGCTACCCAGAACTGTGATATAAATTAACCTCCAACAGCAGGTTATTTTCCATACTTTCTAAGATTTTTTTTACATATTCCATCAACTCTGAATAAAAGTGATATAAAATACTTTACAGTTGGAAATTAACTTTGAGGTGAAGGAATGCAAAGCTTGGTTAGTACAGATTTTTATTAAGCCCTTTCAATTAACTGAAGATAATGAATGCATAAGTAAATGTACCATCCGCAGCATTTGCATATCTATTTTTGAGGTGTCACATCTTAATCAACTTGCTGTCCATCTATTCTAGTATCCTATATCACATGGTGACCACTGCCAGAGACATTTGCCAAAGATGCAAAAAATAGCCCAAGGAACTGGATGGGATAATTTGGGCACTGGAGAAATACATAAATAAGCAATGGCTAGTTATGAGCTGTTAACATTAATAAAATACCTGAAGTACATGGGGTTAACTTGATTAATGGACAGTGTAGCATGGCTTGGTTACTCTCTCTGTGACAGTCCTTTATTCTCTCTTTGTATTATTTCCCTTCTGAAAGACTACACCTGTTAAGAATTTATTCTTAAGACTTAGTGGGAAAAAAGGACAAGACAACACACAGAAGACACGTGTGCTGTCATATAAAATCCACGGTTCCCCCTCCTCCTGAGTACAGTATTTAGTTCTGGGTCCTCAGTCTCAGAGGAGATATAAGAGAACTGCAAACAGTTCAGAGTGGGCAACATGGCTGATGAAAATATGCAGAGCAACCGAGCAGCCTGGGATGCCTGTGTGAGAAAACACAGGACTTAAGGGGGTAACTTAAGGTTTTTATTCACTGTCCTTTCTAAAATAGGAAGCAGGACCTTAGGATTGTCCTAAACAAATGAGGCATTGTGTATATCCAATATTCTGTAGCTGTTTTCTCCACTAGAAATTTTTTTTTCATATTGGTGGTACTGTAATAAAAATTGTAAATTTGTAAAACTCTTTTTTAAAGGAAGTTGCCTATACTTAGAGTATATTTGTGTTCAAGGGCAGGTCTGACAAGCACTTGGAAAAGGCATCTTTAGGGAGCTAGTAAAGGGACAAAAATACACTCATTAAATATGAACTTAAAATAGGAAAAAATTAGAAAAATTGATACTTATGTGTTTAGACTTTCTCTGTTTTTCTTCTTTTCTAGGGTCCACTTGCAACCACTGCTGGAGACAGAATAATGAGCTAGATAGGCCCTTGATTTGAATTAGTGTGGTCTTCCTTGCATTTTTATCTGATCTCAGTTACACCTTACAAATCAGATATTTATCTGCTGTTTGATATCTTTATTTCTGGTCCAGACAAAGAATGTGTCTGCATATGAGAACACAGCATTTCACATGTCTGAAGAAAAACTTTAATTTAACCAATGCACAGGTATTTCTGTTCTAGTAGAGGTGGAGCCAAGTCTCTAAAAGTATTCCACACATCTTACTCTTAAAACTCCGGTCAATAATACAGGTATTGGCAGGGAAAGTATCCAATCTAACATTTATCAAGGAAGAAAAAATTTGAGAAGAAAAGGGGGAGCAGAAGTACATCCTGGGCAATAAAAGGCAGATGGAATAACAAAGCATGACATTGTCAAGACAGTAGAATTCATCAGGGTGACATCACACGATCAATCCTGAAGGACTTCTGCTATGGGACAACTCGAAGCTGGTTGGAAGTTAAGATTTTTTAAGGAAGGTCGACAGTATTAAAATTACCTGTTTTGCTAACACAGCAATGGTTGTACAGAGGAAAAGGAAAATGAGAAGTAGGAATAAATAAACCATCCAAAATCTGGCCCAGTAAGCTAACCACTTCCATAAAATATGAAGAACAAGGTCATGCAATAAGATCTACCCACTTGGGACAAGGAACTAATTACAAAATAGTTTTATGTATAACACAACGGACTTCACATGACTCATATGTTCAAAGAAATACTTTTTAGGCATCAGAACTTTTTAATTTTGATTTCTTATGGCTGTACCTTTGACACCTGTGCTCTGTGGAAGACTCAAAAGAAAAATCAAGAGTCAGCCTTTTAAATAGACTTTTTTGTCACTAATACCACAGTCATGTACACAGTGAAAGTACATTCTTCAGCTAGGGGGAATAACTTTTGATTCACTTTTTTACCTTTTACTGAAATGTGTAGTATGTACATTCTATTTCTTTTTAAATGGTCAAATGGTTTGAAAATTTGTGGAGGGAATTGGTACATCAGACACCCACAGATAATGCCATCAGTGACTAGTGAAACCAGCCTAAAACATCAGACCAAAACTGTTTTCCTGAGGTATCTCCTGTGGGGAGAACAAGAGACACAGGGCAATATCTGAATTAAAAAGAGAATAGATTCATGCATCACTGAAAACTCAGCCTTTAAAAGCTCATAGGCCCAGTTAGGCTGAATCCAAGTGTGCTGAGAGAACACTTGTCCAGGCACGGTTGCATCCTATAGTGTTTTAAAAGTCACAGAGATGCAGGGACATTCCTATCAGCTAATGGAAAACACATGTTGGATCAAACATATGTGAGAACGGCCTGAAGAATGAACTAGGGAACGACAGTTGATCAATCTCACTTGGTCCCTGGAAAAGTAATGGAACAAGCCTTTTCAAGGTGCGTTTTTGGGCATGTGAGACAGAGGTGATTGGAATCATTCAGCATAGACTTCTTAAGGGTGAATGAATCATTACCAACCCGAATAGCTTCTCTGACAAAATTAGCAGATTTTTAGAAGAAACAAGAACAGCTGAAGTAATTTACCCTGATTTTCAACACTACATGCCAAGATATTATTGCTTTAAATTCTGATGTTACAGTCTGAATGGGTAGAAAACCTGGTGGATGGACTATTAGGGTGTCAGGGCTTAGTGAATAGTGATTAATGTGGTATAGTCTATTCAGGGGCAAGTAATATGTTCATCAACGATGTGGAAGAGAATAAGATATGTACTGTCATCCAGTTTACAGATGACAACAAATTGGGGAAGCCAGTTGATATATTTGACAGCAGGCTGGAGGAATACACAAAAGGAATATAATGAAATTGAGCAAAGGAAAATATGAAGTCCTGCATCTGGGGTGGACTAAAAGCTTCTATTGTACAAGCTAAAAGCTAACTGTTTGGGGAACAGGTCTGAGGAAAACAGCATGAGGATCCTGGCAGACAGCAAGTCGAGCATGTTTGGCCATGCAGCTCATGCATTCTAAAAATGCTGTGGAGTGACAGATTCTGATGTTCTGAACTACACTGAAATAAAAAAAAAAAAAATCATGCGTAGGAAAACTGGAAACAGTTCATCTGGAAGTAGGGACTAAGGGATATTTTCACTGGGAGTCCACTTTTACAAAAGAATATATGTGTCAGATAGGTAGAGATTGTTGTGATCAGAACATTCAGAAAACGTATAAAATTGACTGGGTTTAAATTTATAAAGTCAATTCTGCTACATGAATTCATTCATGGCACACTACATTCTCATTGCTAGTTGTTATGTAATACAATTGCATCATATCCACATAGACAGAACAGTTAGTTTTTAAGAGTTATGGCTTCAGTTAAGAGTGGAGACGATGTCATGCAGTTATCACTGAAGGTTACTGTCCTTGATAGGCTTAGTCAGGGTGATTACTGTGACAGCTTTGCCTGTCTCTCAAAAATGTGAATCTACTCTCTTCCTGACATTATTAATATTGCTATTGCTATTTGATATTTGAGGATTTTTTGGTTGGGTTTTTCCAGGGTTTTTTTGGATCTTGTCAGTAATCCTTGTGCATTCAGCAGGGTGTCTTGCCTATCTGGCGTCAGTTTTGCTTATGGGACTATCTTGCTCTGACCTGGTAACTCTCTCTTACTTGAGTATCACCTCATACCACTTCACCCTTTTGGTGGTTAGACTGAGCACATGCTTCAGTAAAATAATATGACCTAAATATATATTGCATTTTATTATGATATCGCAGTGTTAATAAATTCTTTTCTGCTGTGGTTGATTTTACAGTTTTTTACTGTCTATGTTTGGATTCAAAGCAAGATAATAATAGTTCTATTCTGAGTAGTGCACTTGTAATTTATAGGTGTCATAGGCCTCTGCACTGGGTTTACCACTAGGTTACAGATTTACTTCTGTACTTAGGCAATCTACTTTTGGATTTAGATTTTATATATAATAGATCTAGATTTTATAGATCCAAAAGACTAGCACAACAATCAAAATTTAATTAAATCAGTTTAACCTAACTCCCCTGTCTCATCTGCTCCCAGTAATAGGAGCACGTGAGGACTAGGATAGCAGAACTGTATTTGACACCAGCTGCTCTTTAAAGAAACCTAATCCAGTTTTATGGTTCCCTTTGTTCTTGCCAGAGAGTTCTTGCACAGAGGGCTCCCTGTATTTATAGTAGCAATTTGGGTGTTTGTGTCGATCTGGTTAGTTTTTTTGTGAGTGTTTCTCACATGAAAAACCGGGAATGTGCCACTCAGACTGGGAACCTAAAACACACCTGTCTTTCTTCCTTTAACCCCTTCTCTTCTCAATTCCACATTAGAGCTATTTTCAACCATTCACAAAAAGGAAGATTAAACTTGTTTTGGTTTACACATGGCATTGTAGATTGATGTTTCAAATTTATGAATAATTATTGAGAACATGAATATTCTTGAAGAGAAAATTTCATGGCAAAATACTCAGAGTTTTTTATGTCCCTTACACTCTCATTTCTTGTGGTCCAAGAAATATGTCTACAAACATGTCTTGATGTGAAAGTGTCCCTTCCTTTCTTGCCTTTCCCCTTCCTTTCTACATTTTGCTGTATATTTTCTTTTCCTCTATATTCCTGTCCTCATTCAGTACATTCAGAAAATGCTGAATTAACTTTCTCCTACAATTTTTCAGCTCCCTCCCCCATGACTTTTCTATTTCTTTCCAAATTAATTTGCCTTGCCACCTGGTCTCCTTGGAATTTAGCAATTATTCAGTATATAAAGCCTGGCTCGTAACAGATGGGACTTCCAAAATACACACATCAACAATGTACATCCTAGGGCCAGAGATTGTGAGTTAGCTGCAGTTTCATTATGACTTCAATTTTCTAATGCTTGTGAACATTGTCAAAGAACATTAACGTTGTTTGTGATACCATGTCTTCTAAATCGTGGAGTTCAGACCAAGCCCTGTTTCTCTGATTTAGAACATAAGTTTATTTTCCAATTTCATGATCCTGATGGCATGTGTTTTATAGCTACAGGGATGGGAACCAAAATATAATAATTACCTATGCTTGTTTTCACCTGTGCTTTGCAGAAGGCATTTTAGTGTTTGCATCCTGTTACCTATATCAGCATTTGTCATTTTCTAAGACTTTCTATGTTTTCATAGTTAACCTCATCACTCATATTTCCATATTTTAAAATATAAGAGAGTGTTCTGCATGTTGTTTTTCAGTTATATCAGGCTCTATAAGGAATATTGCAAGAAACTTCTGAGGTGGAAATTGTTTTAAATGCCCAAAATTCCCATGAGCTACATTTGCACAGGTCAGAAACTTTTGGGGCAGCTATATAATTTGGGGAGAAAAAAGAAAATGGTCTAGGGATAAGGGGTGAATAATATTCTAATATTCAAAGTGAGAGAGGGGGAAATACAAAATATCCAGTATTTTTCAAGTGTTCCTGTTTGAGCTGTTCCATTTTGTATAAATAATGATGATCCTGAGAATTGTTCCCTCTTGTCCTGGATGTGGACAGAAACCACATTATATCCAGTATTTGTTGCTTTCTTGATTTCTCTGGCTTAAATTGTTCTATTTTTTATAAATACCAAATAATACTGTGGGAACAGATGGTAGCAGTACATCTAGAGGCACTTTTAGAGAATGTAGATATGTGAGATGGTGCAGGAGTGATTTGAAACTGGGCATTGTAGTATCACAGGACATGATGATAAGTAGAGTAAGGGCCAAAGTCTTCTGGGGTCTGGATTTTGAGCTGGAATTTGATCAGAAATTTTTCCGGAAAAATCTCTGCACTTCTGTTCTTGGAATCCCATCTCTTGCTAACAGTCCATATCCCATAGCGGTGACCATAATTATAAAAGCCAACTACAGCAAGTTATGCAGCCAGCTGTTAACTTGCAGAACACATCAGCTCCTACCCAAACCCTTCTTGGACACCTGTACACTTGAGGAGAAAGGCATTTGGGCTCTTACGTCTTCCAACTTTGGCCACAGAAATCTGCAGTCCCTTGTTGGCTTTTTTCCCTGTCTCCATCTGTGGTGTCATTTGTGTTTACACCCATGAACAGTGAGAGTGAGCTCTTTGGGGTGTAGGCATTGGAAGCCTCTCTGCAATGTCCTTGATCTGGGCTGCCAACAAGTGATAAGAATCCCATGACAGCAACTCTGACCAACACCTTCTTGCCCTGCAGATGGGAACCTCAATTATTTGGCCTGCCTTCTTAGTGTTAATGAATGTTCCAGGCTCAGATGACTTTGAATTGTCCCCAGGAAACTAGTTCCTCTTTCTTGGTTATTAGGTCATTGTACTGATTCTGCAATTTCACATCTGAGGACAGAGGAGGAGCCCCTTCCCAATGCTATCCAGTCTGCTTGTCTCCTCCCACAGTACTGGTACCTGGTCACTTAGTGCCTCAGCCACAGCACAGCCCCTGCAGGTGAGGTCACCAGCAGCTCCATTCCCCGGGATCAAGCACCACCCACTCCCTGTGGCTCCAGTCCTGCATGGCTCCAGTCTCTGCTTTGGAGGAGGCCAAGGCCAAAGACTTTGATTCCCTGGGGAAAATTCTTTCAGGCAGTCATGCAGACAGAGCCCTGTAGCTTGTTACCACAACAGTCATATAGTCCCATGCTGTAAAGGACAGAGTTTCTGGGTCTCTTTCACATTCCCAGCTGAGCTAACTGCCCTCCTAACCACCAAAGTATGGTTAGCTGCCTCTGTTCTATGCCTGCTTGCCAACTAAATAGGTACTGTCTGCTGCAGATGAGCAGCACATTATTCTTTAATTGGCAGATGGCTGCTGAATGTATTCCAGACAACTTTGGTGATAAATGCTTTTTTGCTGCTGTATGTGGTGAATTGCCTTTTTGCATCATATGTATATTGTAAAAGCTTGGTTATATTCCCATGATACCTTTATAACAATCACTCTGAACGGGAGAACTGTCTGCCAAGACTGTGTGCTAATTGCCCTACATAGCCAAGAAGAGATAAAAATGAACTAATGTTCTTTTTGTGATCCAAATCAATCCTAAAGGATCAATTTTTAAAAGCATTATCAAGCATTTAACTAAGCAAAAGGCTAAAACACAACAAAGAGATTAATTCTGGAAAATAACTTCTTTCAGTGGATGAATGTTATCAGCTTTGGGACTTAGAATACCAACATTATTTGGATGTGATCCATGAGGAAGATGGGATGCTTAAAGCTCACCTCTGTTTTAAAGGTATTGTAATCAAACTAGTGATTTAAATCCTAATGTAATTCCACCTTTTGCAAATTGTACATTTCTCTTCGTGGAAGGGAATGAATTGTTAATGGAAACAAAGATGGGGAGAAGCATATTTGAAATTATCAAGCCTGTAAATTTATGGTATCGTAACACTTTTTAATTTCATATTAACAACAATAGTGTGTGAGTTTACAATGAAGAAACCTCAGCTATCACATCTGCATAGTCACTGTAGTGGAGATATAACTACAAGCAAAGGTTGATAGCGCAGTCAGTTCTCCTGTCTGATGATGGACGTTTGTATATTTTCAGCAGAAGCTTTGGGGGAAAGATGGTAAAAACATTTGAGATAATAGCTGTGCTAAACCAGAACTTTTATTTCAGGTTGGACATCACAGAGTTGTTGATCAGGTCACAGTTGTAAACCTGTGATTGCAAAATACTCTATTCAGTTTCTGATATCTGAAGTGATAAATTACAAACCTGTAAGAATATGAAACCTGCTGGCCATGTGTTCACATTTATAATTTCCCTGTGATTTATATGAGGCTAAAATGTCTCTGCCAAAATGTCTTTGACTTTTGACCTTATATTGAAAATAAGTAATTACTGTAAGAATATTCTTTTTCAGTTTTGTATTATATCATTCTAGAGCCTTCCTTGAACAGCATCCAATAGCCACTAAAACAATTTGGTCACTTTTTGCCCTGTTTTTTTACTGGAGGCAGTTTCCCTTTGGGAGAAATAGAATATGAATCTGGATATTGCTTTATACACTCCTACTTATTTTCAAAGCTATGCAATCTCCTCATTTGTAGACATAAAAAATGTTTGATACTCCAGAACTCCTATTTTAACTGTTATAACTCAGTCTAAATTTTCCCCCTGTTTAAAATCTATGATCAGAATTTTTCTATAATATTTCTAACCATCATCTCAAATACACAGAACCTCATCAAAAGAGTGTTAACTAAACTTTTTTTTACATTTCCAGGGCTGCTGATGGACTTGTTTGTATTTTGGGCAATGATTCCTATGTTTTCAGGCATTTCTTCCCAAAAGCAGAACAATCACACTTTTTTCTGCCGGGTGGAAACAACTGGCATGCCCATCTTTGGTAGAGCAGTAACATTCCCCAGTGTAAAAGGAAAAGTACAAAACTTAAAAATTGGTAATACACACTATTAAACAGTTAAAAATCTGCTTCTATTGAGAAGCAAAAATAGCTCAGAAAAAGACAGCTGGAATTCATTTATTTCAGAAAATTACTAGCCACATATTAAAAATTTTGATATTAAGTAGTTGAACAAAGAAAGAATGGAAAGACTGTTATTGTGACTCTGCAAACTGTAATTAGAAATTGCATTAGTAAGACAGGTTTCCAGGTGAATCATTCAGTTCTCCTGAAAGTATGAAAAGAAAATCTTCACTAGCCAAATATCTTGCTTAGTTTGTTGGGTTTTTTTTGTCTAAGAGAAAGGCACACTCTTCTCTACTGCTCATGTGTTCATCCTAAATACAGAAAACTAACCAGCATATTCCATATGCATATGACTAATGAAGTACCCATGCAGATCCATTAGACTACCATCTTCCTTCTCTGGAATTAGATTGGGAATTCCATTTCAAAAGAACCATCTCCTATGCAAATTACTCTGTTGTCTCTCCATTTTGCTAAAAGCCTTATAGGTTACATGGCTATGTGGCAGGATAAAGGACTTTGAATTTGAAGTGGAAGATCTTGTCACACATTTTATTTATGATCTCTAAATGTTTGAATGATTCAGCCTTAATTTTCCATAAACACATGCTAAGAAAGAAACTCATTTAGGCCTAGAGCAATCTAAAAAAAGGTCCAGGTTCTCCAGAATAACATGGTGTCTATGGGATCAAATTTTTTAATAGAAGCAATTTTGTTAATGCTAGTTGCAAGCTTTCTTCTGAATAAATTTTTTGTATTTTGTGCTTCTGCTTTGATCCTGAGTCCAAATTAAGGAAAGATAGGAGTTTAGTTTGCTTTGTTTCATTTTGTTTTTACTGTTTTCTCTTACGTTCCAAAATAAGGTATTTGTCTCTTCCATTCCTCTATGATTTTTGTATTAATAAACATCACTTTAGGTTACTTTCCAGATTATTTAAGCAACAAGCACATCACCAGGACTGTGCTGAGATAATCAGGTTATCAGATTGCCAGTACAAATTGTGCTACACACTGCAATTACTTGAGTGCTCAGTCACAGGTAGTGTTTACTGTGACATGATCACACTCCCTGAATATGTTATTTCCCTCTTGACTGTTACCTGCTATTCATTACTGAAGGTAGCAAAGAAAAGTCAAACAGAAACTTTGATTAACTGATTATTTAAACTTGTCAGACTATTCAATATCCACATGGGCTTTGCTCCCCTCATCAATGATAAGGCCAAAGTGAGAGATCCAGACAGGTATTTAGTTGTTGCAAAGCACAGCATTTCTACAGTTCAGTATCAGGTACATGATCATAAGTAATATCTGAAATGCAGTGTTACATGTCTAGGAACCTCACCAGGGCATAGTGAGGCGTGCTGGAATGGGTTTCCAAGTAACAGTAAGTTGAAGCTATTTCACTCTATCTGAAAATGTATTATTATCTTGGCTAAGAAGAAAAAGTATATATGAGCATCTGGATAGTTAGCATGTCTTGAGTTCATGCCTCCTCTGACACAGTTACAAGCTTTAACACTTCAGCAGGAAGAAATGTGTCTGAATTTCCTTAGGATTTGTGTACTGAAGGAGAGGCAGGTGGAGTCTGTGCATCCTGGGGTACAAGATTGAAACACCATTTGGCCGTCAGACTGGAAGCTTTTGAGTTCTGGCAGCAGCAGGAAAGTTTCTCCTCCACCTGCAGATTTGCAACTATAAAATACATTTAGTGCCCTAGTGGAAGATGAGGGGCTGGGAAGTATGTCCAATGAAGAATCAGAGCTGACTGAAACTGAACTGTGCAGCAGCAACAAAGTGAGGTGGTGAGTGGTAGCAGTGGGATAGTCGCTGCCATGGGGGATGGATGCTCCCTCCTGCTCACCTGAGAATTAAAGACTGTGGAGAAGAGAAGGGATCCATCTGCTAAAGTGATTTAAACTCCTCTTTGCCAGCAGGCTGGCCACCCTGGTGAAGAGAACTTTAAACTAGGAATAATAATGGGAGAACAACAGAAAGTGAAGAAATGGTGGACATATTGGTAAGAAAAGGGTATATCAATAGAGATCTTGACTAACTATATTCAGGTATGTGCAGACTGAAGTTTCTTTAAGTGAATGTGTGTGTCTTTCAGATGATGTCAAACCTTTCCTAGAAGAAACACTTCTGAAAGGAGGTCATATAAATGAGAATACCTTTTTATTCATTAGCTGGGACTTTAGCTCTGGAAAGGGTACACTGGTAGAAGATGACATCTATTACCAGAAATCACTTTGTCTTTTAAAAGAACAATTCAAATTAAATTTTTTTGATACTTGAAATACAAATAAACCCCAGTTTGCCCTAGTTATCATTACTTTTGTGTGGATGAATTGTAACTATTTGCCTAAGATAGTTCAGTCACTGACAATCTATTCTTGGTTCCTCTCTCAAATTTAATGTATTTTGGATGTTTTCTGTAATTGCAGGAGCAGTAGAAACTGTGGGGGACTGTTGAAATAGCCTGCTAAAGAGCAGGTAGCAGTATTATCCCTGAATTGAATCATTGGAGTGACAGTCATGGATCACTACATTGAGGTCCATTTTGAAGGTATGGCTGCATACAAATGATTATATATTTGTCTATCACTTGAGACTTAAAAGGCATTGACTTTCTTAGTGATAACTACAGATCATGAGCAGAAGCAGTAATTAGAAGAATTGCTGCACCTGTCTGTGCTTCATGCTGTCTTTCCAACAAATCAGTTCTGTCTTGTCATGTTGTCTCTGAAACTAATTAGCATCCCCAGACATTTGTAAAGAAAGGAAACGTCTGCCTCAGTATTTGAGAGAACGAAAACTGTGTGTCAACAAGAAGAGTCCTAACCTTTGAATATGCACCTGCAAAGGCTACATGTACTGCATACACACGGCCTGCAATCAGGTCCAGCTGCACAGCTTTTAGGGTCACAAGCCTATTTGGGCTCAAACCTACATATGATTCCAACTTTCACTATTTGGAATGCAAGGTGGGAAATGGGATCTGACTGTAACTGGTTGTATTTACTGTGATCATTGTTATCCTTGTATTGGGTTTGCATGGCCAAGCTTTGGTAACGGGGAGGGCTACAGGAGTGTCTTCCATGAGAATCTGCCAGAAGCTTCTCCCACGTCCAGAAGAGCCAAAGCCAGGTGGCTCCAAGACAGATGTGCAACTGGCCAAGGCCGGGTCAATTAGAAATTATGGTAATATGTCTGTGATAATATATTTAAGATGAAAAAGAAAGGGATGCAGAGATTCACCTGCAGACTGTGGAGGACCCCACACTGGAACAGGTGAATGTCTGAGAGGAAGCTGTGAAGCCATGGGAGGCCTGTGTTGGAACAGGCTCCTGGCAGAAACCTGAGACCTGTGGAGAGAGGAGCCCATGCTGCAGCAGGTTTCCTGGTAGGACTTGTGACCTTGTGGGGGACCCACACTGGAGCAGGCTGTGCCTGAAGGACTGCACGCTGTGGAAGAGTGACCCACGGTGCAGCAGTTTGTGGAGAACTCTTGTCCATGGGATGGACTATTTCCCGTGGGAAGGACCCCATGTTGGAGCAGGGGAAGGACTCCTCTCCCTGAGCAGAGGCAGGAACAATGGGTGATGATCTGAACCCTTTGTTATATTTTCTCTCCCCTGTCCAGCTGCAGAGGGTACTGATAGAGTGGCTTTGGTGAGTACCTGAACTCCAGCCAGGGTCAACCTACTACAATCCTGAACCCCATTAGTATTGACAATAAGCCTAGAAACGTACTGCAACCAGTAATGCCATTCAGCACTCAAGCCCGACATTTCCTCAAGAGATACCTGACTGACAAATTTATGCCTTTCAAATTCAGAATTTACCAAACTGCCGTTCATCTTCAGCATGGGAACTTATCTAAGACCTGAAGCAGTTCTCCCAGCAATTTTCCCTGGCTTCCTACACCTTCTTCTTCTGTTAGTACATGCTTTCACAAATAGTATAGACTGATTCCTCTGTGCTCTCCTGAGCGCAATACACTTAATTTAAATCATTCCTCTAAAGGCCAGATTGGTCTCTTGTGTATTACATATCATATTCCATCAGCAGATTTTCAGAGTTAAGTATTCTGTGCTCAGCAAGATCACCTTCAAAGAAATAAAATTTAATAAATTTTAGCTTCTTCAGTTATATTTATCTGCTAAAAATATTATGTTTATAATTTTACCCCATGTATCCTTGCATCTTTCACAAGGCTATTTTTGTGTATCATAAGGCAATGACACTATCAGTGGAAACACTACTGCTGAAGGGTATTTCAACAACTGATATTTGAACAGAAGGCTCCAAGTCCCAAAAGGAAAGAATGCTTGGCAAGTTTTAGGCAATGTGAGAACAGGCCTCAGGATCCAACTCTTTTTGTCATCTATCACTGCTGAAGTCTGCTCTTCATCATTAACAGAGAGAAGAGCAATTTCTGCTAGATTTTGGGAAGAAAACCATCTAACTCCAAATACAGCTTTAAAGGTGACCTGGCAAGTGGTGTTTGGAAGGAAGAGAATTCTCTTTTGTGGTCTCAGGAAAAATCACATCACTGCTATTCTTGTAGTGTGAGAAAATGCAAAGGCCACTTTTTCACAATTGACTAAGTCGTGACTCATTATTCATGTTGCCTTAATAGGCTTCCCCATGCTGTTGATGTCAAGTGATATATTTATTCATTCTGCTGAGGTTTTTAGCTATACAAAAATTAAGTGAATGCAAATAAAAATGAAGATACTTGAAAAGAAACTTTGAGGCATGTTTGACTGTGGAATGAATATGAAACATGACTTCTTCTTCACTATGCCATCCCTGACTTACAAATTGCTGACCTAAACACGCAATTACTGAAAATTAACTAAATGGCACATGTTAACTAATTATTATTAACAACTGCAAATGGTAAAATTATGATCTTTGGTCAACAGACATTACATTCCTTTAGAATGCAATGGCAATAGGCTGTAAAAACAGAAAGGGAGCACATGTTCAAAAGTGGCAAAAAGCAGGAAAATAATGAGAAAGAAAGAAGCTTCTAACCTAATAAAACAACTTAAATAGTGATTATTTTTAGGTAAAAGAAAAGCCACAAGTACTTCAATATGAAAATATCAGATTCCTGTTGTTACTGAAGAAAGAGTTCTCAGCTTCTGACATCCACCTGAAGACAGTTGGAGTTGTTCATGCAATGCTTCTATTTATATTGTTGACCCAAACCCAGAGATTGCTAATCACTTCATAGGCTGTTTGTACTCAGACCAGACCCCCAGACTGTGAGTCATGATTACAGGTGAAAAATGAAGACAAACATAATTTTCCCTAAAATGCCAGGGTCCAAAGACTATTATTTCCTGGTTATAAGCTGTCTGTCTCAGAGCCTCCCCCTTCTCCTGCCCATGGCTCAGTGTTACCCTATTTCACCCTAGCCAGGGACCATGAGTTCTTGTGTGGAGCAGGCGGGTCAGGGTCTTTGCTGGTACAGGGCTCGGCGAGCAAGATCCTGTCCTACCCATCCCATGTGCAGCACAGAGTGCATGCTTCAGCTCACCAGTCAAGGTAAAATGCAGAAAATCATTGAATGATAGAATAATTTGGGACCTGTGAAGGTCATCTAGTCCAATCCCCCTGCAACAAACCCTGAATATCTTCCTTATATCTAATCCAAATCTACTTTCTTTTAATTTGAAACTGTTACTTTTGTCATATTGCAATAGACTTTACTAAAAAGTCTGTGCCCATCTTTCTTGTAAGTTCTCTTTAAGTATTGAAACGCTACCCTAAGGTGCTCCTGGAGCCTTCTTTTCTCCAGGCTGAACAACCCCAGCTCTCTCAGACTTTCTTCATAGCAGAGGGGTTCCATTCTGCTGATCATTTTCTTGGAGTTTCTCTGGACCTGTTCCAACAGGTCCCTGTACTTCCTGTGATGTGGCCCCAGAGCTGGATGCAGCACCCCAGGTGGGGTCTCACCAGCGTAGAGTAGTGGGGCAGAATCCCCTCCCTTGACCGGCTGGCCACGCTGCTTTTGATGCAGCCCAGGATACAATTGGCTTTCTCGGCTGAAAGGGCACTTTTCCTGTTCATGTCCAGCCTCTTGTGCACCCCAAGTACTTCTTGATAGGGCTGCTCTGGATCTGTTCATCCCCCAGCATGTGTTGATACAGGGAGTTTCCCTGACCCAGCTGCCGCACCTTGCACTTGGTCCTGTTAAAACTCATGAAGTTCCTCTGGATGGCATCCTGTCCCTCAGGCTTGACAACTGCACTACTCAGCTTGGTGTCACTTGCAAATTTGCTGAGGGTGCACTTGATCCCTTCATCTATGTCATTGATTAAGACATTGAATAGCACTGGTCCCAACATGGACTCCTGAGGGACACCACTCTTCACTGATCTCTACCTGGATGCTGAGCCATTAATGAATTCCCTCTGGATGCAAACATCTAAGCAATTCCTTATCCACCATACAGTCCATCCACCAAATCCATGCATCTCCAGTTATGGGGGGACCATGTGAAGGCCCCTACAGAAATTTAAACAGCTAATGCCTGTGGCTCTTCCCTTGTCCACTGATATAATCACACTATTGGTAGAAGGCCAGTAGGTTGGTCAAGCAGGACCTGCCCTTGTTGAAGCTGTGCTGGCTGTCTTGAATCATGTTCCCATCTTCCATGTGACTTAGCATATCATTTTGGTATCAATAGCTTCTAGGAGGATCTGTTCCATGACCATACTTCTCAGATACTCAGTTTCAGGCAAGATATCATTGCTCTTGGGAACTGTTTTGCCTCTCCGCATTGTTTTATCTTTTGTGCAAAATGGTCATAATCTCTCATGTTTCCAAGGATATTTTATAAAACCTGGCTTAATTCCTACATTCCTGCAGTCTTCCTTTCCTGTTGTGAAAAATTAGATAATTTATATCTGCACACAGTTGATAAGTTGTCTACAATTCCTATTAAGCTGGTCCTAGTGACCTATTAAACTAACCTGCATGGTCACATCACCAAAGGAGCTACAAGAAAAACTCTCCAGAAACAGTTTCACTATTGCAATGTTTTCAAAATTTTTTTTATGTTTTTAAAAGGAAAAAAAAAGCTCTCTTGCTTAAACCAAAAGTCATACTACTACAAAAATATACAAAATATGCAAAATAAGAAATAAGTGATACAAATATCCCCATCCAGAAATGTGCAAAATCCTGCCCAAATTAAAACCCAACCCCAATTTCTACACCAACCTGAAACTGAGCTATATATTTTAAGAAATAAAATACAGGCTTTAAAATTATCTGTCAAGATTTTATTATTTTTCTGGCACCAGAAAAATATCAAAGATATATAATATTTTGAAATAGACATAGCTGTCTACAAGCAGAAGATTTTTATTAAATAGCTACATTTGTCTTCAAAGGCATTCTATGTGCTAAAATAAATTTAACAGTTCACTAGCAACATTATTCAGAGAAATTAGGCTTTTCTTTTTGTTTGTTGTGAACCACTGTCACAGAACCCCTGTCAGTATAAGGCAGCCTGAAGTAGAACACATTTCTTCTGACGCTAAAAGCCACCAAGATCTTTTCTTTCTCCAGCAGTTATTTCTTTGATTCTATTTTGATAGGGAGTTTCTATATTCAGAAAGTACTTACGGTTTCAGTTCAAATGTTTTTCAAATAATTTGAATAATTTTGAAAGTCAAAACAGCAGAGATTTTTTGAGTGCTTAAGGCATTTGTAAATACTCTGATGGATATTGGACTCTTCAGAATACATACATAAGAGAGTCTCACAGGGAGATGGATGTGAAATATTAACTTCAAATACTATGAAATCTGTTAAAACTGCTGCATTTTATGAAAACTATATGCTGTATATCCTACTTGCTTCATTTTACATTTCACACCTTTCTTCATTTTACATTTCACACCTTAGCTCGATTTCAAACACACTGGTTCTGGACTATGTTTCAGCTAGACAAAAAGTTTGAAGCAGCATCAGTATTTTCCCTTAATTTTGAACTTTATTTCTGTCAGAATCCAAAGTGCAAAATAAGCCATAGTGTAACCCTGAGCTGAACTGAAGTGTCGTAGTGATGATAAACAAGAATGAAATGGAAGCAGCAGTTTCAACCAAGAGAGGTTGGATCTTCACACGAAGCAACAAAACATGAACAAAAATAGACACCAAGGAGACTTACAGTCAGATTGCTTGGAGAGCAGTGGGTTATTTGAAGTCAGTCATCTCACTGGCCACTTCCTGGTATCCTATTTTGAAGACATCAGAAATAATAAATCGGATCTTCTGAAACTAAGTATTTCAAAATGAGATGCCAAGATGAGCAGCTCCTGTACAGGCATGATCTGCAAAGCAGTGTTCCAGTGTGGTGCACAAGTTGGCTTCGTGAACCAAGGGAATATCAGGACAGCTTGGAGAGATGCCAGCAGCCCTCAGCTTATGCAGCAGTGGCTGATGGCAGCTGGACAGGGCCAGAAGCAGTGGCAGCCCAGGCCTGCACATGTATACAAGGAATCCCTAGGGGATGCAGTTCGCACTATGGTTCTTGGGAAAGGGAGTGCAGAAAGGGCACTGCAGCCCTGCAGCTCGACCAGGAAGCAGAGGCATCCACCTGGCAGAAAGCTGTGGCCTCTCTGAGCTCTGCAGCCACCACGACTGACATGCTGCTACTGTGGTGCCAGGCTGCCAGCTATGCGTGGCTCCCATGCCAGCTCTGACCAGCAGTGGTGGCACAGCTGTGGGATGTGCCCAGGGAGAAGAGCTCCTCCCATTAGAGACAGAGCTCCAGGAGGATGGGAGTAGACTGAGGACAATCAGGCAGTGAGGGCCCAGGTTAAAGATGTGACAAGAAGGCTTCCTACCCTGTCATGGCTCTCAGATTAGATCAGATTCGTTATCATTTTTTCAGGTAGTCACTGCTGAAGTTCCAGCAAGAAGTCTGAGGGCAATCAGGAGAGACTGCAGAGCCTTGGGACAACTGGTTAATGGACAAAAAGCACAAGTAGTGTACTCCTCTGTCCTTACAGTTGTAGGCAATGATGAGAGAAGAAACAGGAAGAGCTAGAAGATTAATACCTGGCTCCAAGTCAGAACCATCAGAATTCGGGGTTTTTTAATCATGGGTCAGTCTACACAACACCAGGCCCATTGGCAACAGACAACAGGGGAAAAAGGATTTTTTGTGAAGGAATTAGAAGTGTTCATAGAAATTGCTTTAAACTAGATTTGAAGAGGAAGAGGAATAAAACCAGGCTCACTACAGATAAACCTGGGGGTGGCACACAAATATTTGAAGGATGGTGTGCTAGGAAAATCCTTCAGTCTGCCGTCTCAGTGGAGGTAGGGGATGGAAATGCATGTGGCAGC
Organism: Orthonyx spaldingii; assembly: GCA_013397795.1. Classification (NCBI taxonomy): domain Eukaryota; kingdom Metazoa; phylum Chordata; class Aves; order Passeriformes; family Orthonychidae; genus Orthonyx; species Orthonyx spaldingii. The sequence continues at coordinate 415,961 of VZTJ01002540.1, read as the reverse complement.
AGACAGAATGATTATGGATGTGTTAGAAACCATGGAAGCACCTGTGAAGTCACATAGGACCTAGGTTTACCCCTAATGAGATGAGTAGGTATATTCAGGAAAGTTAAGTGGCTAAAGGCAAGGCACACTATATCATAGAGACAGAATAGAAAATGGAGGCATTTTTGTCAGAAGTAGAATTTTCAACTGGGGCAAGATGTGTAAGAGACACCAGAAGAAAATGTGTAATTGAAGCCGACTTTTGCACTTATACACAAAAGCCTCATTAAAAGCACAATTTAGAAAACTGTGTAACATTACAGAACATAATGTTAGAACTTGAAAAAAACGCACAGGATTTTTCAAAGCTGCTACTGCTAAGACGTATTAAATGTAAATCATAAAAATAGGTAGGATAGGTGTTTTACAAATGTAAATCTCTTAGAGCTGCATGCAAAAATTTTCCTACAGACACACACATATTGAAAGGACCATACCTATATATGCAAAGCATGTAATTTTTCTGTTTTAACCTCAGCCATTCTCTGCATGCAGATCTCTGCATAGATGTATTTAAGAGGAACCTGAAAACACAAGACAACAGAACTTGCCATTCAGATGATAAGTGCCATATATGATGAATATGTCATTTAAAACACATCAGCATTGTGACTTCAATTATCCTATTTTCTGTCATTTGAAATTTATATAGATAGCTCACCTTCAGGCTCAACCTTAGACTTCAAGACACAAAGAAACTGCAGCAGATCTATTTCAAAGCTATGGGGAAATTAGTATTATTACTGTATAATGTATTATTTAATAGCTGTCCAGTAATCATCCAATAACATTCTGAAGATTGGTGCAGCTATTTTCGTATTTGTGAAATTCACCTAGAAGAACAGTTTCTGAATTATTCTGAATTAATGAAAGAGGATTCACAGTCTCACAAATGGATTCTCATTGACCTGCAGATACAAAGTGAGATAAAGGTGTTCATCCCAAATGAGCATCAGTGTAACTTTCTGAGGAAAGTAAATTATATTAGTTGACTCTACTTATTTCATTTTTATTCATAAGCTGTTTATTCTGACATCTTGTAAAACTGCTTATTTCTGCTCTACTGACTAAGAAAGTTCTGGAGGAACCGAGAACTAAGGTGACCTTCCCCCTTCCTTCTATATTTGTAACAGCCTGGAAGGTGAGGGCTTGAAAAGCGAGGTAGAGCATGTAGAATTACCTGTCCAAATTTCTCTTTTTTTTGAATTACCTTCTTTATGGGGAATAAGGTGTATCAACCTTTTTTCTTTTTTTTTCTTTTTCTTTCCTCTGAACTTTGTGGCAATGTCCCATACAAGGAGAAATAAGCGTTTTCTAGCCTGTTTGGATTAGCATCACAAAGAGACACACACACTTTAAATGAACACTTTTAGCCTAAACCAAAAATATCCAGACTGAAGTAATGGTTGTTACAATATAGAGCATCCCAAATATTTTCTTGTGTCAAACAGCTGCTTTAAGACTAGAGTTGATGAAAAATAATAATTACATCAATACTGTAATTTGGTTTAAAAATATTATTTTATTTTCCTTCTAATATATTAGTGCCTTTTCTTCACGTAGTCAGAGATCTTAATACTTCATGAGATTGTATCCTATTATCTGTCATGTATCTATTGCCTGGAACCAAGTGTATTCCAGGATTTGGTTGACACTGTCCAAAGATGCTCCTTAAAGTGGAACTCTGATTTTTTTCAAAACTTATGACACAATGTTCTGTCTATTGATAATCTAAAAGTGAAACCAGCAAACAATACAGTCTAAAGCTTCATAATTATCTGCCTTGATCTTATTAGATTGTCCTATGGTAAGTGCCATATCTGATCTTAAAGAAATCAGAGAAAGCAATTAATCTCTTAGTTTCATTCATAGATCATGTATCTATCCAGTAGAAAGACTTAATTATACTCTAGAGAGAGAGAGAGAAATAAAATGAACATGGCCTGTGAAATGATTAATTTTGTATCCTGGAGTCAATTACACATAGGGTAACTTCAATTCTCTGAAATTACATTTAATGACATAATGCACTCTAACAAAGGAGCTGGTGGGAGTACTAAAACAGTACTGCGTATGAAAAATTGGTGAAATATGTACTTCACCATTGAAGAGCTTCAACAAAATATTGAATTTATAATTAATAACAGTGCTTAGTGGGTGCTATTTCATTACTAATCTCAAAGTACAAAATAAGGGTGAAAGATTCAAGGTCAAATGTGGCAAATGCATAACAATAGTTATTGCCTGGGTACCTAGACTCTCTGGTTAATGCCCAGTGAACTGAACCATGGGAGTCCTATTGCACAGTACAATAATTTGGTATTACTTCCGATTCGTGACTGCTTACCAAGAACAGATCAAGTAGGTTGAGATGTACATAATATCTTCTTTATTACTGACACGTATGCTCAAAAATATGGTTCCAAAAGGGTAGGAAACAAGTCTGACTATGTTAGACAAATGCAAAAGTGCTGTTGTGGAAGTGTTAATGCCAATAGTGAACACACTCTATCTAAATATTCACTAGATGTCTCCAGAATTCTGAGAATACTGACCGTGCTGAAGTGCCCTATAATTAATATAATTAATGATCAGCCCTTCCTCCCTCTATAAAACTGTCCCCCGAGGTCTTATTTAACATAACTCATTGAATGAACACACAGAGAAATAATCTACTTGAGACAACTAGGTGGGAGAATCAAAGTGGGGAAGAATAAATGTATCAGCACAATAATGAGAAAAAATAGTATTAACTAGACTGTTGCAATGTAGTTTTCCAGTGTGCTTGATTGTGGGCCTCTAATGCTTGATCTAGGGCAGGTAGAATGGGTTGAAGAACACATAAATAATGAGACAGTTTTAACTGCACTCACTCAGACATATGTACTTGGGTTGCAGTTAAGAGCTTCTTCGCCTCAGAATGAAAAATAGTAAAGTTAGTAGGAGAAATGATCATTTGGGGAATGCTTGATAGATCATATTAAGCGTTTCCCAGAAATCATCCACTTGATGAAAATCAACGCTTGATGGAAGAAATGTCTTCAGTTTTGCAGATTTTACTCAGCTCTTCAAAAGCAGAGAGTTTGTGTGCTACCATTGAGCCCATGAGTGGAATTTACCTGTCAATATTCATGGTGCTCATGGCTGTTTTGCTGACCAGCAGACTTTGAACACCATTTTATATCAGCTACCATGGAGGCTGATGTAAAATGAAATGGTAATGTTTAGAAAAGACAGCTGACACTCACTGCCAGGATCTGAACTTTGTGAAATGACTTTGTAAGAATTTGCTGTTGAAGAGTGCCTGTGGGAAAAGAACTATGTACTAATCAACTCTTTATTGAGCAGGTCACAGCTGTTGCTATGATATGTAACTAGAGGGCCAACCTCATGCAGTGAGTTACACAGATTCATAGTACTTTCAAATAAAGAAAGAAAAAACCAAGAGATTTCACCATGGCAGGTGCTTTTTTTGAAAAAAAAACCAAACCAAAACAAAACCAGAAAACCACCAAAAACCAAGTATAAACACAGGAGAGATGAATGTATTATAAATACAGAATTTGTCATCCTTAATTAGAAGACTTTGTTTTCAGGCTCATTCCATATGGCCACCCTTTAATTGAAACGCAGTGAGGTAGCTATATTATTAATAACTATAACATTTTAGCAGACACAATGCATACTATCATTGGGCAATCATGCAAGGTTTTTGTTCACTCTAGAAGGTCCAGTGCATGATGTATACTTGTTTTACAGTTGCAATATCTTTTATAACTCATGTGTGCAGGCTTGTACTTTCTGATTTGTTGGCCATATCCAATTTTTCAGTTTCATATTTCTTTTTTCAGTACTGAACACTTACGTTAGTTGTATTTGTGTAGACTGAGGATCAGGTACCAGTATATGTACAGTAGGCAATGAATATTTAAGCTTCTATAAATTATCCCATTGTTTTAATTGCTCTTGTTGAAAGATAAAACACATGAAATACAACCTCTCTTTGATCTGAAAGATGGTTTTTCCAAGAGACCCCAAAGCACCCAAGATCCATATCCACTTCTGCTGCCTTATCTCCTAGGTTGGTGTGATTTATGGCAAGTACATTCCTACACTAGAAATGATTCATCCCTTGCTACATACTACTAATCAATGAGATTTTGCTGATTCCATATTGTGCCTCAATGTACTTTAGTCAAGTATCAACTCTCTAGAGTTATTACACCTTTTTCTTAAGCAACTAATGGAGTTTATAAGGGAAGGTTTGAGGAAAGTTCCAGGAAAGTTCTACCACCATACTAAAAAGCTAACAACCAAATAAGCATGAGTGCCACTGACTGAAAATCACTATATGAAAATAATAAGTCAATTGGCATTGACCACCATGTAAATGGAGTAGAGACATGAAGGGCATAGAGGAACTGTTTGACTGATGACCCAGGCACTGAGTGGGAGAAATAATAGCGAAGAGTTTGATTACAAGTTTTCAGGAACTTTGCTTACTTAAGCCCTGAGTTTCTTGCCTCTTTAGAAATGATTACAAATATTCAAGTTATATAGCAAAATTACTTTTCTCGTTGCCTAAATACCAGTAAAATGCCCAATAAGAGCTTTCTTACCTTAATGATTTACCTGGTTTAAGTACTAACATTAGAGCAATACACACTGCAATGTTACGGAACCAGAAAGTGTTTCAGATTTGTAATTGTTGATAACAAAGGGATGTTTTAGTTATTGCTGAGCAGTGCTCACACAGCATCAAGCTCTTTTTTCCTTCTCACACTGCTGACCCCAATTGAACATAAATCTGGGGAAGAAGGAGAAAGGAGAGATGCTTGGAGTCATTAAATTTGTCTTCCCAAGTAACTGTCATTTAAGATGAAATCCTGCTTTCCTGGAAATGGCTAAATATCATCCTGCTAAGAAATAGTAAAATAATAGCTGATTTTACTTTTTCTTTACCTGTTAAACTGCCTTTCTGTCAACCTTTGTTTGTTATTCTGATTCTCTCCCCGTCCCAGCTGGGGAAAATGTGAGCACCCATGTGGTGCCTCGCTGCTTACCAGGGTTAACCCACAAGAAATAAGCTCCATGTATTATACCTTTCCAGAAGGGTGGGTGTTTTAGCTCATCGCTGAGTAATCAAAATTAAATTTTTTGAAATTCTCAAGGTGATGATTTGTGAATTACTTGTTATGAGACCGTCATCACACAGTTGTGGGCAAGATACTGTCATTATCTGTGTGTTTTTAAAATGTTTAATTAATTTTTAATGTCTGGTGATAAACTGGTTTTGTTTTGATGTTTTATAAATGAAATGAAAGTGCATTAGTAAATTTCATTTAACAACATGATTCTTCTGATGAGACATAATTAACCAATTGTTGTTTAATAATGAACTGGTGCTGTTCTTTTAAAAGAACAGCTCTAGTTTACTGAAAAGCTAAAATTCAGAAAATTAATTTCAAGTTGTTAAAAAATATGTAAACAAATTAGAATTTGAAAACTTCTCACCCTGTCTTTCAAGTTAATGGCTACCATTAGTGTTAAAATCATATTTAATAGGACAAAGAAGATCTCTTTAGTCTTTTCACTGGATTAAAAGGGCAAACTGATATTTCAAATAATTTTTTTTTTTGAGATGCCACTGTTCCTTACACTTTTAGTAAGTATTTTTGAATGATTTCCTATTGTAAAGAAACAGTTCTCACTAAGCTAGAGAGACTATTTCTGCTTGCTTTCTGTGAGAGCCTTTGATAAATTCCACAAAAATGCTGTTCCTTCTGGCAGAGACAGTTACAGATAAAAGACTGCCCACATTGCCTGTAAATCGGAGGATAGGCTGATTTCCTTACTACCCTAATTAGTTTTGCGTAATTTGGCATATTGCTTCCTGAAATAATGATTTAATCTAATTAAGATTTTTTTTCAAGATATCTTTTAAATGAATTAATTAAGGACTTTATCTCCAAAGCCCAGAAATTATTATCACCGAGGATAATGTTGGCACCTTATTCAAGAGTGTAATTTTATTTTCCCTTTAAACAGACTTTGCGTCTAACCTATGCATTGATAAGTGATTAGGTGAAAAATATCCTGATTTCCTATCTTCCTTGTAATCCCTCCTAGGCAAGGTTTGCAGTCCAACAACTTGTGGAAATGGGGTGTAGTATTCCCTGACTTACTAGGATATCTATGTTTACTAATGATATCTATGTGCAAATGAGAGAATAAATGATTATTTGATATTACCGATAAAATCATCATTGTAGGGGGGAAAAAGAGTAAGACAGAAATACTGCTTCTAATCTATAATGATGTGTTATTAACTGGGATAGATTGTGCATTTTTGTCATTGTTTTGTTCATTTGTTTATTTCCCAGTAGACCCATTATGTGGCTTGCAATGACAAAAAAGTATTTCGTAACTGGGATGTATCATCTGTCAATCATATATCTTTTCTGCCTATTAAAGGGAAACTCACTGGTAGAATGAAGAATGATACCTTGCTGGACTCACTGGACAATATACACTCAGTATCTGCTACCTGTTGCTCAAAAAACCTTCACTGATGTGGCAAGGTCAAATCATCTGACTGGATGAAGAACCGGAGAAGAGTTAGTTGTTTTTAAAAATTATTGTATGAGGTGTAAAGTCTGTCTTACTTAGATATTTGTTCTCAGGTGAAAGTTGAATGCACCTGCCTGTATACAAAGGCTGTATTCCAGATCCAGAACTCAGCAGATTCAATGGAGGAAAAATTACTTTTGACAAACGTTGAATTATGATAAGGAATTAAAGAAGAATTCTGTTTAGAAGTTCAGACTGTTTGTTTTTTAGCTAGGGAACTAAAGAGGTTAAATCTCTTGAGCAAAATGCCTACTTCAGCAAATTAAGAAAGATATACTCTATTTCAACAAAAGAATTTTGGGGTTAATTGATTATTGCAGGATCCTTGCATTGAAGACATATGAAAAGAGGAAACGTTATCCGTGCTATTTAAAACACTGGTTGTAGATTCCGTCTGTGAAGGAGAAAGGGGTCTTGTATGAGTAATTTCAGGAGGTGCAGATATTGTGTCCCCAGAGGAGACTTAAGATGAGTTTCAGAAAGTGTAGGAAAACAGAACACTTGTGTTAGCCATAAACTCTGAGTTTCAGTACCTACACTGGTGACACTGAAGTGTTTGTAACAGAAGTGAATGACAGCAGCGGACGTCCCTGGAGATGCAGAAGAAAATCAGGGCACCATTTTCATTCATGATTATCCTGTTTGCTTTGACCAGAACTGTCAGAAGGCCCAGTTGCTGACTTACAGCCTGCAATACTGTTCCATAATAAAATGTCATGCTCAATTGCAGTAAATACTAGGTCTCATAATGTTAAAATCTATGACAATTTATTAATCTAAATGGTGAAATTATCTCTGAGTTAGGCAATAAGTTTGTCTGTATTGTGATTATGCTGATGTGAGGATTTGGATTCATCTTTAAAATTATTGTATAATTCTTTCTTCAAAGTATACTGCTAGTCACATTTTTCAGTAATTTTCAGTCATTACTCTGAAAGGTATGATTTGCATTTAGCTGTCTTCTGAGTATATTTCTAAATATTCACTATAAGCTTATTTTTAGAAAGGATATTTTTACAGATGAAGTTAAGTCTCTGAGCCAATGATTAAACTTAAAAAACATATGAAGATTAATAAAGAGGAAAATAATTAATTTTATTAACATAGCTATATAACCTTTAAGAGATTTTTAGATTCTACCCTGATAGTAGGATATATTCCACTCATAGCCAAAATTAATTAGTTCATTTTTGTTGGAAGTAATTTACCCCAATAAATGATGAACTGGTTTCTGAAAAACTGCTGACACCAAAAGCATCTAGTTAAGTACAGTGGGGTAACACTGATTCAGAATCTGTAGCTGCTACATTAGTGTAATGAACATAGAGTGGCAGAAGAGTAAAACCAGAGAAAAGGTACTTTAATCAAGCAGAAAACTGAAAAACACCCTTTACACACTGAATCACACTGCCAGTTCATCCTTGGGTACATGCTGTGCTGAATGTTCACTCACAGATTTGTTTTTAGTGCTGCACTCTCAGCCAAAGATGGCTTTTTTTAGAAAGAATGAAGCACAGTCATTGCAAAAATACACTAAGTTATAAACCCCTTTACTTTTTATATCAAATTTATATAATAAAATCTACTTTCCTGATAAATAAGTGATGATAATCACACATATCTCTGCTGACAGCCATATCTAGTATCTAGCTGTGATAAAAATGAACAACAAAAAAAACCTCAAAGACCATTGACTGCCACTGAAACTGTGTCTTCCCTAAGCTTCTACCTCTGAAGTCTCTTGGACCTCATTGGGAATCCAGAAAGACTTAGAGGTTTATTTCCATATGCCACACTGTGGGTTTAATCACTGAAAAATAAGCTGAAATCTTTCAATATAGTACCTAGTAGATACTTCTGTTAACAGTGAGCAATAGCCAAATTGTCCTCAGGAAAAATCTACTGTTGAAATTTTAGTATTGGGTTTATCCTTTGTATCACACAAATCTGCCCACATATTTGAATAAATTGATTTTCCTGCTCCTGGCTGCCTTTGCTAAAGATTTATGCTAGTTACTGGTCAGTGAAAATAATTGTTTTAAATTAACTTTGGGGTTTTTTTTCAAATCAGTAAATAGGGAAAATTAATCTGCAGAAAACATACATCTGCTATAGATTTGTTGATTTAACCTCATTTTTAGTCCCTCATTTAAAGAGACCCAATCAAAGTATGCAACTAAATTTCCATGGTTACCAGACCTGTGAGAAGGCATTCATATACTTTCATATTAACAGATACTTGAATTTCAGGGAATATAATCTGAAGATCTCCATGAGAAACTAATTTCAGAAAGCATATTTAATGAGAAAAATGGCTACAGCATTTCTTGATTGCATGCTGATTTTTACAACTAAACCAGGGAAACAGTTTCAATCCTGGTTTTGTTTCATATTTCCTTAATGAAAAAATTTGTTATTAATTTTATATGTTTTTAAAGATACTCAATCACTTTTTCTTTCTTTGCTTTAAAATGAGACAGTTTTTTAGTAGTTTTGTAGGAGATTTGGAAATTGTTTTCATATTTTGTAAACACTGCTAATCATAGAAGTTTTTTTCACAGGTACATATTTTTTTAAAACTCTAAATTTAGATTTTCAATCTCTATATAAATACTTTTCACATTTATTCAATGACTCAGTATTAAGATCTGATTCCTGAAAAGCTTAAAGTACAGCTTATCATTGCTTTGCCTGCTTCATCTAATTCACTCACTCATTCAAAGAAGTTCAAAGTTCTGTAAGTCCTTTTCTGAGGAGAAAAAAAGCCTTGATTGCTGGACATATTAAAATTATCTGTTTGTTATATTTTATTCTTCTGGCTACATGTCTTAGATATACCAATAAATCCTCTTATTCAACATGAGATAGCCTTATTTATCTGAGAAAAATAATGAAGCAAAGGATGTACATGCTGAGCAATTGTCAGCCTGCTGACTTTATAACTTCTATTTTCAGAAAGGTCTGATTGTTTGGGGAATGGTACTTGAAATGTATAAAGCTGGTTTACTTGGTATATAGTTGTTGGCACATTTTTAATACATACCAGATTGTTATTTCCTCCATTATCACAAGTGTTCTCTTAATTTCTAGTGCCACTAAATATTTCTCCTAAGAATGAGCACCGAGATAATTAGCTGGGTTTGAGCCTATATGCTGTATCAAACAAACCAAACTGTAGACGAAAAGAAGATAAGACTGGGTTTTATATCATCAGTATTTTAGGAACTGAAAATAAATTCTGAGTGCATAGATACCTTGATAAGTTTTATAGGTAATATTTTTCTTCTGACTGTTTTATTGTTTGAGGTATATATTTCAAATTTTGTGTTTATTTTGAACTTCATATGACACAAAGACTTTAAACATACTTTGAGTAGGTTATCAAGAGGCAACGGGCACAGACTGAAATACAAAATGTTCCATTTGAACATCAGGAAATAGTGGCACATGTTGCCCAGGAAGGTTGTAGAGGTTCCATTCTTGGAGATATTCCAAAGGCATCTGGACATGGTCCTGGGCAAGCTGCTTTAAGTGGCCCTGCTTGAGTGATCTCCAAGGGTCCCTTTCAACTCCAACTGTTCTTTGATTCTGTTACAGAAAGTCTTATCAGTTTGTATCAAATATTGTCAGATTAACTTTATGAAAAATTTCAACTGCCTCAAGTTAAACGTCATAAATGTATTGATTCTTATTACAATGTAGACAATTTTTTCCATTGTGAATAGTAATAGAATAGTGATTTCTTTTTAAGAGATATGTCTGAGAGAACAGTTCATATGATGAAAGTATGTGGCTGTGAAAACAGTGGTGCTTTTGTGTACATTAATAATGAAACTATGGATATATACCACTGTAGTATTAGACTAAGCTAATAAAATTCTATTTCCCCATTACTGTCCATTAAAAATAAGTCAGATTTTTGGTTGTCTTCAAATATCTTTCAGGAAGATCTACATTACATTTTATGTTGTGTCTTATTGCTGTTATAGTGTGTAGTTCCGTATGTTAATGATCACCTAGGTGAAAATCAAGGAAGAAGTAATTTTCTTGAGAGCTCTTATTAAAGCTTTATCAAGAACAGAAATAGCTCAATGCTGCAGCACAGCAGCCAGTGAGACTCTTCTTGCAGAGTTAAAACGAACCTTCTTGACCTCCGTTGATTATTGGAATTGAGGCAAACCTCATGGCCTTTTCATCGCTGAGAATCATGGGATTTTGTTCAGGGAGTTTAACTTTCTCAATTGGTTTTCAGAAGAAAGAATCATGAATTGTGCTCATAGGAATGTGAAACTGAACTAAAACATAGTGCAATAAACAAACAAACAACAAGCAAGCAAACAAAACCCATCAAAAACCCCAATCCCCCAAACCTCTGAAAAACTGCAGATGTGGAAATGGAAAGGACAAAGAGAAATGTTGTTGAATATAAACTTGGCATCTTCCTGTAATGGGACAGAGAATCATGGACAAACTGAGGTGATTGAATACCCAATTTCTCTGTCAGAATACCTTTAAACTATTAAATGACCAAGAGAGCTGTTCCACCACAATGTATTTTCAGGAGAAAGTCACTGGAATAACACTATATCAAAACAAAATAAAGCAGATAATCAAAATTACTTTCTTTTAGCCACCAAAAGGCAAAACAAGCAGAGAAGGAGCTGAGAATTTGTTCTTTCAATTTTATTGTAATTTTTTGTGTGCATGGGGGAACTTGGACTTATACCATTGCTTTGTGATTTATAGAGCATGTCCTGTCCTTCCCTTTGATCTTTTGTGTACAAGGTCAATAGTGAATCAAAAGGATGTCACAATTTTCAGAAAACCAACCAACAAGGAGGAAATTATGGCCTTTCCTGAATGAAAGATGATTCAGGCTGAAAAGCCAAGCTGATAGCTATGGTATAGGACATTCAGTTGTTCAGAGGCCATGTCCAGGGCAAAAAGGCTTTACAAGTTCAGAATAAAATCCCTTATACAAGTAGAGCTATTTTCCTTTGAGATTTCTTTGCTGACTTCAGATAAACTTCCTAGGATCACAAATTTGTGTGTCTGGCTTTCCCAAGTCTGGTCTAGGTAAGCAGAGAGTGATCAGATGGTAATACCACACATAATACCTCATGTTGGCAGTTTTCCACTCATGTGCTTCAAGGTGATTATTTTGGTCTTATTTTTCTGTTATGAGATCCTGTCAGTGTTTGCAGATTTATTAGAGAGTGTACTGTTTATCTCTCATATTCTGTTTTTCAAGTACTCATAGAAAAACTTTTTTGGGATAACTCTGATTATTGAAGGATTTCTCTTCCCTCTGCCCCCTATTTCAGCCAGATCTTACCATTGTCATGGGCAGGTGCCTTTGAACAGCTTCTGGAGCTTTATTACATGGAGAATTGGAAATGGTCACAGTTTTAAGAGTCACCCCTGATACTGATCATCTCTCTGTATCTGCACTCTGTATCTACATGTCCACAGCTTTCATCCTGGGATGAAATTCTGTTTAAATTTCCAGTTACAGGCTTTCAGGTGTGCTATCCAAAATATGTCAAAGGGTCCTAGAAAATTAAATACAATGGTAACAATACAGTTGCATGTAATTTCTTTATAATATAAAATATTTCCAGGGGTGATCTAGGTCTTCTTTAAAAGGTGCTGTTCAAGCATGTTGAAAGAAATTGGTTTCTACCTCACACAGTTAAGAAATAAATGGAAATAAGTAAATTTGTAACTTATAACTGTCAAGATTTTTAATGCTTTTCCAAGACAAAATAAACATCATATAGAAGTAAAGCTAGATGCAGTCATAGAACAACTGACAGTCACTAATCGCAATTACAGCTCAGATATTTTCACAGGTGTTGTGGTTTTCAAGACTAGTACTGACACTTACCTTGCCAATTATGTTAACAAAGACTCCTAATTCATGGTTGTGAGACTTGATCTTCCCTTGGGAATTCACTCTTCTTGAATACTAATACCTGCAGTTGAAACCTTGTAATTAAAATACCCTTTTCCTATTTTATAGTTCTCTAAGTGGCTAGTCTATATAAGTAATCAATCACAACTACAAGTCACTATTCACATGGACAATTAAAACATAAAGAAAGTGAGAGGAAGTAAAATTTAAACCAGTCCAATAAATATATTTTAAGTGGATTTAAATTCTGGTAGAAGTCTCTGAGGGTGAATTTTTATGCTTCAATTAATTCACCCACTTCCATATAATCCAGAGCCAATTTTTGCATATAACAGTGGATAACATTTAATGGAAATGGATATGCAAGCATATGTTCCCTTCCACATATAGATATCCAGTTTTCTTTACAAACTCTATGCTATGTACACACACAAAAAAAGATATATCAGTTTGCATGCATTCCTTTGTAATACTGTAAGGCTTAATAACTTCAGACATGGATCTTTATGAATGTCAAATCAATAAAACTATTTAATAAAAAATAAACTTTTAAATAAAATTATAACAGAGTTTAAACTGTGCACCAAAGTACGTTGTCAAATGGACATAGTTCTGTTCACTGGAAGGGTGAAAATGGTGTTATGCAAAACTAAAGGGTTGTCTCCATGTGACCTGAGACACTATCAAGACTTAGACAAGCTTACAGTGAGCTTAGAAAATTTTACTTGTGTTGTCAATTGAAATAGGCAACTTTCAGATTTTGTCTCACCCTAATGTAGACTATAGAATAAATCAATAGACTCATTCTTTTGAAGTACTTATGCTACTTCATCAGATAGAAAGGAAGGCTGAGCATGTCTGCTCAGATGTTGATGGTTATGATGCCATGATGACTTTAGGATCCTGTGGTGGAAGTGCAGGATGATTAAGGCAAGTGACAATGTGCCACAGAACAAATATTTACTCAGTATACATGTTCTGATTTTTTTAAGTTATGAAATCAAGCAACATGCCTTTGCTCTTCATTTGTCTGACATCATATCGTGTATCATCACTTCTGCCATTCATTTATTTCCCTGTCATCACAAGAATTTTTCCTTGTCTATATTTCTTTACAGAAACAATTTTGTTCAACAAACATAAAACAAAAGACTGTTCCAGATGTCTTAAATAGCCATATTTATTGCCTGATAAAAATCATCTCCAATGAGCTAGAGCAGTGGTAGCTTCATCCTTTTTGCTTCTTTCTTTGATAGTATGCTCTTTGGTAGTATGCTCTTAGTGTATTTCAGCAAGATGTCTCCGTTGCTGTTCTCACTGAGAAGGGTCCTTAGTCCTCATTTCATCATTAAACCTGATGATTGTCTACAGCATGTATTCAGTCCACCTGCTGTGGATGTCCTTCCTTCAAAGAACACAGAATAACCTGTTCTTTGTCATGTATAATGTTGGTTGATTTTTTATTCTGATCACTTTTATAACTCTGGATTAATAGCTTGGCCCAATGCTCACAGGAGCATCCTGACACCGAAGCAATGCAGATGCTATATTCTATGTATTAGCTTCTTACCTTTGTGCTTTTATTGACTAGGGAGAGATAAATGAGACTTCTTGACTGGTTCTTTTACTTTGAAATACAACTGACTTCCAGTGCTCACTTCATAGCTTCTACTTTTGTCAGATATCAGCCTTGGCCCACCTTCTTCCCACTGCTGGGTGATCCTCACCCTGGTCAACCTCCTGCCTGGTGGATTTTAATGCTGAGGCTGAGTGATCCTCACTCTTCTGACACACATGCTTCAGTTGGACAGAACTGATATTAACTGATATTTTTATATCTTGACTCAGAATTCCTTCCTTCTTCTATAAACTCTGTATAACCTCTCTACATTTGTTACAAGTTCAGAGATGAGGCTGACCATTGCTGAAAACCTTCTCCATTTCAGAGCGAAATTCACTGAAAATAGTAAGATCACTCAGGGCCACCTCTTCTAATAGGATCAGAGTGTAGCTCCAGGAAAGAAGAGGTGTATAGCTTCTCCTTTGCATTAAGAGAAAGAAATGCAAAGAGAAAGATCTCTTTTAAAGAATATGGGAGTCTGTTACTACTTGGGTGTTAGGGTTGTTTTTTTTCTGGTTCTCTGTGCTGCAAAATGACAAAGATCCAAAGCAGAGTTCTCTCAGTGCAAAGGTTGATGAATAAACAATGTTAGGATGTTTAAATATAATGGCAGAATCTCAATATGAGAAGAATATGAGATCCTTTTCGAAGCTCTGTTTACTGATGACTTTTAAAATTATCATTTGGACAATAAAAATATGTGTTTCAATTAATTGAGACTTGGAATTCCTATTAACTAAAACTGGAGTTTTTAAAGAAGGAGAATAAAATGCCCAAATCTATTGAATTTCAATGGGATTTATTCACTAGACTTCCTTTGGAGTAAGACATATTTTAAAATCAAAAACTCTTTAAAAAGACATCAAACCTTAGGGTCTTTATGAAAACTTCTTCTTTTTCTGAATATTTCAACACCACTGAAGTATTGTGGGAGAGGAAAGAAGGGAGGAGAGAATAAAGATGGAGAAAATGTTGTGGGGCTAAAAGGCAAAGGAGTAAGTACATAAGAGCACCTTTTAAGCAAAAGATATTTGTCCATGATAAATACTAAAAAATGAACAACCAACAATGATCTAGCATTAGAAGTAACCCTGGTAACATCAAATTATATGTGTGGGAATTGCAATGAGCAGTTTATTTGTTTTAAATGTAAAGTAGAATTAGAACTTCATGGACCTAAAAGCAAATTGAACTTTAACCATGAAAAAGAAGACTGAATCATACTAAAATTAACAGCCTTAAAATTTCTTTTAAAATGGGATAGAATAAAAAAATTCTATTAAGATCCTTACATAATTTATTTTTTAAAAGTTTCAACTAAATCATAGAATCATAGAATGGTTTGAGTTGAAAGGAACTTTAAAGATCATCTAGTTCCAACCCCCCCCTGCCATGGGCAGGGCACCAGGTTACTCAGAGCCCCATCCAACCTGACCTTGAACACTTCCAGGGTGGGGGAGTCCACAAACTCTCTGGGCAACCTATTCCTGTGTCTCACCACCCTTACAAGTAAAGGTTTCTTCCTAATATATAATATAAACCTATCAGCCATCAGCTTAAGGCCATTCCCCTTTTTTCTATCACTATACCCCATTGTGAAAAGTCCTTCTCCAGCCTTCTTTTAAGCCCCCTTCAGGTATGAGGAGGCTGTTCTAAGATCTCCTCAGAATCTTTTATTTGCCATGCTAAACAGCCCCAACTTTCTCAGCCTGTCTTCATAGGAGAGGTGTTCCAGCTCTGTGATCAACTTAGTGGCCCTCCTGTGAACTCGTTCCGACAGGTCCATGTCCTTCTTGTGTTGGCGACCCCAGAGCCGGACACGGTGCTCCAGGTGGGATCTTAGCAGAGCAGAGTAGAGGGGCAGCCCTTGACCTGCTGATCACTCCTCTTTTGATGCAGCCCAGGATGTGATTGGCCTTCTGGGCTACAGGCACATGTTGCTGGGTCATTTTAAACCTTTCATCTACAAACACCCGCAAGACTTTCTTGCCAGGACTAATCATGATCCATTCTCCTCTAAGCCTGTGCTTGTGCCTGGGATTGCCCTGACCCAGGTGCAGCACCTTGCACTTGGCCTTGTTGAACTTCATGAGGTTTGCACAGGCCCACCCCTCATGCCTGTGAAGGTCCCTCTGAACGTCATCCCTTTCCAACAGCTCGTCAACCGCACCACACAGCTTGGTGTTGCTGAAGGTCTCTCAATCCCAATGTCTGTGTCACTACCAAAAATGTTTAAAAATGCCTGTCCCAATAGTGAATCCTAAGGAAAATCACCCATCACTGCTTCCACTTGAGCTGAAAATCTGAAGTCTAGAATCTAACATCTAAAAATCTTAAAATCTAAAAATTAGGAATTCCTGAAACTTTTGAAGAGAATTACATAAAACAGCAACTCTTTTGATGTGGGATATAGAAGGACTTATGCACATAGTTATCCATATGAACTTATTTTCAATACTTTTGGTGGTTCATCATTTTAGGAAACCTTCTGCTAAAACTTCTGCTCCTTAAATCTGAAAAGAATACAGAAAATGTAAATTTATAAAATTGTTTAGTTCACTATGAAACACCATTTAGAGATCTTAACTGCTAGTTGAAGACATTCACTCAGCTTTCTTCCTTATGTCATGTAAATGAAAATCAATGTTTACCCAATCACTCAAAGATGCTCTACAATCTTTAACCCTTACACTTGATCTTTCTCTTTCCCAGCTTTTGGCTTTGAAGGTAAATTAAAAATAAAGTAGGCAAAATGGTTTAACTCTTTAAATAAATCTTAGTCTGGAAAAGTTAAATGTAAGAATGGAAATATTATGGAAGATAAAGGGAAAGAGTGAAGATATGGAGGACTGTAAATGTTTTCACTATAATATTACTCTGCTTAAAAGATTTCTCCTGGATGTTTAGTTCTAGCATCTTAGTTTCCAGAGAGAAGAAAAAGGCTAGGACAGAACATCATTGGTGATAAAAGAACTGCATTCATTTATTGTGAGGTATGTTTGTGTTGCACGTCTGTTCTTGTGTAAGCCTGTTCCTTATGATAACAAATGTCATAATTTTCTCCATGCTGGACTCATACACACACCACCACCACCACCATGTTCCTCTATAACAAAATAACATTTGGTAAGAAGTAGTAAGAATTACTCTAGTGTAAATTAACAAGAAAAGTCTCTAAAGATGTTTTCTTTCTGAGGCATCTTGAATAAGACATGCAGGAGAAAGGGGATTATGGTATATGGCCAAAAAATACTACTTATTGTCAAAGCTGAATTTTGATAGATGAGTAGGAACCACACAAACAACTTTACTCCTCACAAGACTCACAGAAATCTGTTTGAGTAACTGCCCATTGTCTTCAAAAGCCTCACAACAAATATCCAAAGATCATTTTAAAAAGCATTTGAGATTATTTTGGAAGGCTGCCAGTACTTGAGTGTGCTGAAACTCAGCTTTTTATTGTCCCAGCAGCCAGACTGCTGCAACACAGATGTCGTGGCAAAGAGAGAAGCATATGAATGTAGGGAAACTGGCTCAGATTCTGCATAGGCAAAGAGGAAAGGAACAGTAGACAGAAAATGTTCAGGTTAACAATGCCTTCATGAGGTGTTAACAAAGTGGAGTAGAGAACAGCTTGCTGAGATATTTATGTCTTCAGGAGAACTTGAGCCTGGAACATAAAGCAGAAGGACTACATCTAGAGAGAAGAAAGGATACATGACAATATAGTAGAGAGATAAGGCAAAAAATGGGACAAAATAAAAGGATACAATTACAGTATCCAATTGCATGATCCTTTGGCATCAGACTGCAGCTTTCATTGGTCCCAAATGCACACACTTCAGCTTCTGTCTGCTGTAACGTTGTATGTGAAAGCAGAAGGTGTCTTAGATCTTAATCAGTATTAACAGCAATGTGACAGGCTATTTTTTTGCTTGACACTTCTGCTAATTCCTAGACTTGATAATTGCTTTCTTCCCCTATGACACAGAATACTTTTTAAATGATTGACACTAAATTTTATTATACTGTTAGTGGACTCAAAATTCATTTTAATCAAATGCTGTAGAAATGCTTTAGTTGTATTTCCAATATGTTGCTAGAGTTTCATACAAAGCTGCTAATTTACAATTTATTGCATATGCCAACTAACATATTAATATTCAATATCTTTATAGAAAATATAGAAATAATTGTAAGATCTGAAACAATGTTTCTTACAAATGTTAAATAAACTATTTAAGAATGCAAAACAAAAAGAATTCCATCTTTGATCAGAAATGGTCTACAAGTCAAAAAGTGATTGGATTCAGAGAGTAAAATAGTGGCTATTTAAATGTCTTCTGAATTCACTGGGCCAAATTTTTCATTCTGGTTAAATGACTTTAGTTCTGGGTTAGTCAGCAACAGAAGTCAGTTGCTTTATTATTTATTTTGTATGGAATCAGCTGGGCTATGGACCAACATTTCATTAAGCTGTTTCAGTGCTGGGCATCAGCAGAAGAATTCGCTACATCTACTGGACATATTCAGTAAGAAACACCACAAATTATTTTCTTATGTTATCTTCATACATCAGTTATCCTTACAAGAACTCTTTAGGGAAGGTAATTACAATTGTCTTCATGAGTACCTTCTTTCTTTTTCTTCTCTTATTTGGTATGGATCTGTGATCTGGGGATTCAAAAATCTTCACTGATTCCTTCCATTTAGTTTGTTTGCCTTTGTTCTACAAGAGGAGGGTTAATAAGACAGGGAGCAGCAGAAAAAATGAGACTTCTTTTCCTTCCTGCTCACTGAAATTACTGGTGAATTTGGGAGAAGTGCTCTGCCTGGTGGAAAATCATCTAAACATGAGAACTAGTCCTACAGCCTCTGCCTATGCTACAGAAGGCTCTGTTTTACCAAAAAGTGGTGAAACTTGCAGGAACATAACATTTTTTGAGAACTCTGTTTCTTTGTAGAGAGAAATGAAGACTGGCAAAATTTTATAAGCAATTAAGAGGAATATAAAGATGAAAATACAGAACTTAAACTTCTTGTTACTTCAACTTCTTGTCACTTCAACTTCTTGTCCCTGAGAAAAAGAGCTAAAAAACAACTACCTACCACTCATTTTCACTATGCTTTAGGGATTACAAATATCAAATACATCTATCTTTCAATTATTTGTTATGTTTCAAGGCTTTTAAAAATTTTTCTGAAGTTCTTACCTGAAAATAGAGCTTTACATAATCTGAAAATTCAGTCAGGATTTTGTGTGTCTGATTAACTTTCCAGGGACAACTTTGGCTTAGTCTACTCACTCGTCTGTGTTTGGTAGAATACTTTGACAGTACCAGCTGGAAATATTGAGGATACTTCAGTGAATGTGATATTCAAATAAATGGCAAATGGAAATTTTAAATTACATTACATTATTTTATATTGATCTGAAATCTAAATTCAATGATTTATCTATCTACATTCTAAAAACTTTCACTGTGTCATTCACAGCCTTTTAGCTATTTAGAGCATTTAGGTACACATTTAGGTACAAATTCACCTAAATCTTGCTATAATGGTATCATAATGTCTCCAAAAGGAGCATATATAATTTCTGTATTTTTGTATCAGTGTAAATTTGCATCTTAACATATAAATTTTCAGTAGAGAACTCACAGATCCTTGAGACTTACTGCAGAATTTGTGAAAGGAGTATTTCAAAAGATTTTCTGACTAAGGCAAGAAAAAATAGCATTTAACTACTAGTCTTAGATAGTGTACAATGTGTACAGAACGTCTCAGCATTCGAGAATAATAAGGCCAGATAGAAGCATCACTCATTCATTATATATGAGTTAAAGAGTCTCCTTCTTTGAAGACAGACACACTGTCCCATTTCCCACCATCTTAAAAGATTCTCTGACATGTGAGGAGTAAATTTTGCCAGAAAAGAGAAAAATTACTCAAAATATTAACCTCTGGCCATTGAATTTGGAATTTCTTTACTGAGAAGTGTCTGATGAGCATCTGACTTTTTAACAGGAATACTTTTCTCAACTATAACAGCAATGCTTTTTCAGTAGCTTAATGTAGCTTAATTAATGAGTTTGGAACTTTTAAAAAAAATTGAGAAGTATATGTATGTGGCACCATAATGATTCCTTTCGCAGTCCAATGACAGGGATAAACTATGTGGAGCTAATCTTGTCAGTGGCTTGGTACCTTCCACAGAGACCAGTCAGCAGAAGGGAGCGGTGAAATAAAGAGTTTCAGAAGAGGTTGCTGAAAGCAGGGCACTGCTGGATTGCAGGATTTCTTTAACATATTTGAAGAAAAATACAAAACCTAAAGGTAATAGACTGGAATCTGATACATTGTTCAGCTTATACTTTATTCCTCCAGCACAGCATCTTAGTGTTTCCTCAGTGTTCCCTCTCGAGCGTCCTTCACCTGCTAAACAATGGGAGTCTGTCCAGCCTGTTGTGTTTCAGTCATATATTTATGCGATACTGTGAGGAATGATTGCAAAAATCTTGGTCCCTAATCTTGCCCCTTATCCTGTGTATGGCAAAGAGATAAGGTTGCCTTCCATATCTACAGGTAAGAATTAATGCAAAATATTCTCCACTCTTATGTGATGTCCTTTATAAAAATAAGACATTTTGGACCTCATTTCCATAAAATTATTGACCTGTGCTTTTCTTCAGTTTTCTAATGGGACTATTCTAAACTGTGCAACTCATAAGAATCTTGAATCTTCAAAGAGTAGACATTGGAGAAGTAGCTCTAGACTGACAGATGGCACAATAAAACTCTCCTGCTCAGTACTTTCATATATTAGAATTTACTAATATGTGGAATAGTTTTCCTAAATGTCTAGAAGAAAGCTCAACTATTCCTAAAGGTGCAACAATTCAACAACATACTTGAATTAGTTTTGTTTGGATGCAAATTTGTTAAGGAGACTTAATACCTTACCTAGGATTTCTAATTTTACCTATTAAAAATTATTAAATTACAATTAGTTTCCAAAGTTTTCTCTCCCACTAAATATAACAATATTGTCTTCCTAGCTATGGACAGTAACTTCTCTACACAGTGTATTGAAATTTGGTAAGATCAACTATATATTTAAAACAAAGGTTGCAATATAAAGTTGTTGGGGTTATTTTTGTTTTGTTTCTGAAGTGCTTTATTAGAGAATCTTTTGTCAATATTATTTTCCTTTAAAGAGACATTTCTGTAGACTTTTTGAAATAGAACGGAAAGACAAACATAAGATGTTTGTTAATTTTATTTAAATAAAATGTTTTCTGGAGTGAATGTATCTGAGCAACAAGTCTGAAAGCTAATTAAACAGTTCTGTGGTAAAACATTTGGAGAATCTTAAAAAAATCTCTCTGGTGTTTAGAAGACTGAATAAGAGCAGAGGGAATTTGTGGATTGTTGTCAAACTTTCAAAGTAGGGTATTAGAACATTTAAAAGTCTTCTGACATTTGAAACTTTTAAGACCTACCCACCAGGGCTACTTGCTGTGGTAAGGAATACATTAGACAGAATAATCCTTAAAATAAATTATGATAGTCGGTTGAATTTGATTACATTGACTGAATTAAAATAATTAATTCAAAGAAAATATTCACTCCAGAATGCCAAGAGGAAACAGAATCACTATATTTCATGCAACAAAACTGAGTTTGCATAAATATAGCTGAACATTGCATAAGTAGGATATCAGGGACAATGCAGGGAGAAAAGAATGTGATTTAAAATGCATTTTTAAATGGCTGCTCAGCTGATGGATCAAAGAATGGATGATTTTTAGGCCATCTGAGTGGCTGTGGGGTTATTAGGGATTATCTAGATACTGAAATGCTAAATATAAGGACATTTGTGTGGTTTGCACACCCAAACCAACTGCATATTTGTCTAGATTCCAACATAAATATTAGCAACAAAGTATAGTACAGATCACTTTCAGTCACTTTCCCCTGAATTAAACCCCAAGTAAGCCATTTCCCTTCTGCCCACCCTTGTGACAACGGCAGAGACTATGGGTTAATAATAAAAGCATACAAACAGAGAAGGTGCTTTATACACAAAAGGTGTTCACCACCTTGGCTTAGTTCGACGTGGCCGCTGAGACAAAAACAAGATGGTGAATGTTCCTGCAGCTCCGCAGAGACAATTGTTCATTCCTGAGACAATTGCAGAGAGACAACGAACTCTGCTCTGTGCCAGGGAAGAAAAGAGGAATGAGCTCTGCCTTATGTCAGAGAAAATGCTCTGTTCAAAAAAATTTGCCTTGCATTAGCCATCCACATGTATAAGCTTCAATACTACAAAATCAATTTTTTTTTGACAGGTAACCTGTATGTTAGTCACATGAAAACATGGCACTTACAAAAATTACTCATTCAGCAAATACAAAGTTTAATAAAATCTAGTTACAACTGTGACTTTTAGTACTTTGCAAGTGCATGCAGTAACACCTTCTCAGAAGCTTAGGGGGAAAAAAAAGCTAAGAAACTTTAATATTGCAATGTCATTTTATGAGATTCATATCCCATGAATTTTGGAGCACTTTCTGCTTCTGAAACTCACAGGGGCTTCAAATGTGACTGTATGCTATTGCTAAAAGTGGCTTGAGGAATGGGGGTACATGTTAAATTAGAATGCATGGATAAAAAGACTGTGTGTGTTCTTGAACCAGAAGAAAGATTTTGGTCAAGCAACTTACTGTTACATCTAAAGTAAACACCATGATTAACTAATACTTATGAGTTCTTATGATATTTATGGAGACAAAATTTCTAGCCCCATACGGTTCCAAATATGGCTGATCTTTAAAAATTAATTCACTGGCTAGCTTTCTTAGATTTCTTCTGTAGTCAGTCTTATTTAGAAAGCAATTCAAAGGATTATTCCTTTTCTGTCATTATAAATTAATGAATGGGGAAATAGCCAGCTAAGATTTAGTGAAGGTGGATACCAGAAACTTTAAAAAAGAAAATTATCTCTGTATTATGTAATTGTAGGGAGCAAAGTTATGGTAGCAGGCTGGAAGCAAAGTTAAGATAACAGGCTATGTAAAAATCCTGTTCTGAGGATGGTAACTTGGGTGTTCGACCCTGCAGAGCTGGTAAAAAAATCCTACATTCTTCAGAAAGCAAGAGAGTCTGTTTGTACTCAGATTCCTCTTATATGAAAACCCTCATGAGAAAAAAAATCCTCCAAACTCTTCTCCCCTGACATGACCAATTACACAGTTGGGTTGAGCCGTAGAGACCTGTTTGGTTCTACTAGAGGAACATTCATCATTATCAGGTCAAATGTGTCTTCGTGAGCAGTATCATAGGTAGGGGCATGTGGTTTGAATGGTAATGTTGTCTGACAACACATTACAATTCTAAATTTATTAAGGCAGTGAGAAAGATGAGAATGAACCCACATGGTGACTTACTGGATCACTGACAGGAATTGTGATTTTGTAAATGATGTCATAGTTCTGGTGGGCTGTCAGGGACACTTAATGTCAGGGTCATCTTATTCATCTTGACGTTGAATAAAGGGCAGGGTGTCATGGAGCAGGGTGTCAATGTTTTAAACATATGTATATAATTTCAGGTGTTGGTCTACTGCTACCACATCAGAGGTACAGAACTCCCTAAGATCAATTTCTAACTCTGAGGCCCTTGTAGATATTCTTCATTGTAGAAGTCCAGAGAAGCTGACTTTAGTTGTGGGATGAATGGTGCATTCCTTCCCCAGCCAATAAACTTTAATTGCTCAGCACATATTTTCTTTAGTAACAAAGAGACAGACCTGGAAGTTTTAAAGAAAGAGAAATATTTGCAATGTTTTGAAGGCTTTCAAGTTGTTATATAAAGTGCCTGGTAGATTAATGGCTTTCATGATTCATATGCTGAGAGCAAAAGACTTCTTGCTCTACTGCTGTGCTATCAGTTAGTTTGACCCAATTGTACTGCCAAGTTCTCCTTCTGTTCAGAACTTGCACCTTGTCTCTTCCTTACAGACTGAATCTCAGCAAAACTGTCCCAAAACTATACGCAGTTTTCACATAGTGACCTTTTACTGGTATCTCTGTCCATTCATAACTCTGAACCTCAAAAAGCAAAGAAGTACTTATGCTGACTCCCAAAATACAGTCTACATTAGCCATGTCTTGAAAAATTGAAGGTAACTCCCTCAGTACGGTTATGAATGCAGTGTTTGAACAATTTTAATAATCATTGCTACTGAGGGGACTGTAAAATTAACAGACACTGGAACTCTCTCTCATTTATAGGAAATAAGAGCAAAAGGCTTTTGTTTCTTACCTTCTAATCTTTTAAATCACAGTAGAATGGCAAATGTTATTGAACATGTGCTGCTGATACACAGCAGAGGCAGAAAAAAATAGGACAGTTCATCAGATTGTCTTCTATAAACATTTTTTCTGTGAATGTCTCCAGAGTTTCTCCCAGCAAGGATTCAGAAGGAGGAAGGGATAATTCTATCTTTAAGCATAAACATGGCATAGGGTGGGTTTCCTCTCAGGCTCACACTCTTAGCTTGGATATGTGGTACCTACATCCCCTTCTCACCCTTTGGTGTGGAGAACAGTAAAAATGTCTTGACTCTTCTACTTTAAGTATCCATAAGGGCTCCTTAGAAAGACAGGAATGTCAGCAAGACCTCCCTGTACTTTAAACTATTACTTAAGTAAAGTCAGGTGGAACTGCAGCACTATTCTCTTTCAGGCACACTTCCATAGTCAGACGTGTTGCCACAGGGACACTGAGGATCCTCTTGAAATTTTGAACCTTTGCAGTGGCACCTTAGGAGAAACAGCTGGTGCTGCTAATACCTCTCTGCAGATTACGGTGTCTGCAGGTTCAGACAGGTTGTGCTGCACAAGGTACAACAGAGTTGAATTTTCATACTTTATTTCAAAATCTCTAAAGCAATGTTTTTTCCTTTAAACTCAAAGTTTGAGATCTTAATATATTATGAAAACCAGGGTTGCTACATATGGACCTATCTTTCCTGCACCTTTTTTAGGCAACATTTGGGTGGGTTTTTCCTTCACCTGGACAGGAATTCTGACATCAAAATTCTCAGAGACAAGAGTACTCTGGTGCTGGATGACGTTGCAAGACTATCTATGGCCTAAAGTGCCCATAAAACACCAAATACTTCATATTTTGCTTCTCATCTGTTACAGCTAGCTAAAAGCATCAAAATTTCTGCTAAGTGTTCATATACGCCTTGTGCTTTTTTAAGACTGTTGAGCACATTCCACCTACAAGAAGTATAATCTGCTCCAACATCTTCATTCTACTAGATTTTCTTGAAGTATTTCAAAATGAGTAAATTTCTAAAACCATCTTGAATAATTCTTTATATCACAGTAACCATCTTAAAATATATACATAAAATTGAATTGCCAGTGTATATTGTGTTACAGCATGAAACACGTGATTTATCACTGCCCTAATCCTCTTCTCATAATTCTGCTTCCTACTGGTTTTTGAATAGCTTTTACATTTTTTCAATTCTCAACTGCAAGTTGAATATATATGCATATTGATATCACAGAAATAAGAACATGTTAAAATCCAAGCTTTTTTTATTGCTGATTGCTTTCTTTTCCTGGTGTATTGCTTAAAAAGAAATATTCATGCTTTAGGCATAGGCAGGCATAAATAAACCTGCTTATACATGTGTAAACATATATGTTCTCTTGCAGTAATTGTAAGTGGCATTGCAAGGTCGCAAGCTTTGAGAAAAGAAAGAATCTCAGCAAGGCAAAATGTATAAATAGCACTTCTTTTTCTTTCTGAGTTTTCACAGCCTTGTAAAAAGAACGAGATAGGTAATGTGACCTGTTTCTTATTTTTTTGGTGTCACCAGTAGAGTTTTTCCTGAAATAAAAAAAATGGATCACATTCATTTTTTGAAAATTGCATAACAATTCCTAGTTTGTTTTTTTTTCTTCTGCACTGAATTACTAACTGAGGCAGAACTAACACGAACACCACTTGCAACAAAGTGGTAATGAAATAAAGCTATTATTACTGCCTTATATTTTGTTCTTTTTCTCTCATCAGAAACCAATATTGTTTAGAGCACTGGTGAGCTCTAGGAAAACCTTTTGGCTTGCATGATAGTTTTACCTTTCCTTTCACTTATTAGAATCACTTAGTCTTCACCTCATTTTATTTGCTTGCTACTTAGCAATAAATCTCATCACAATTCAATGTTAAGCTCAGTTTTCCAATCTCAAAGCATACAACAGTTCTCACTCTTTTCGAAGGAGAATTCTGAAGCTGAAGAAAAAATACTGAAGAGCAGTATTACCCTCTAGTCTTTCTTTAGAACAACTTCTAACATAAAGAAAAGACCTGTTTACTGAATGCCTGTGCTCACTACATCTGTACAAAGGAATAGTTTTGTCCCCAGATTAGAAAGTTGTGTCTTTAAATTGCATAAAAGGGTGAGAATAAATATAAGTAAATAAGGCACTGGTTAATTTATCTAACATAGTAGCCACTAAGAGGGATTTATCAAGTGTTCTGGACAGAATCAAGGTTGTCATTTCCTAGAATAATACTTTAAAGGGATGAGAGGTAGAACATTGCCTACTGTCAGTCAAGGATTCATTCCAGTTGAACTTTATTGGCTAAGAAAGATAAAATTTTATTTTCATACACAGTAAACTTACATTGTGGTGCCTAAAACACAAAATGAATTACACTTCTAGGCATCACCTCAGTGGCAATTTAAGCAGCTAACGTCAGTAATGACATTGTAAATGCATCATCTTCAGAGCAATCTAATTCATATATTCCCTTTCCAGCCATTTATTACAGTGTTCATGCATTTTTACATTTCTGTATATTCTGTTCAAATGAAAATATTTTCCTTCTAGTCTTTCAAAGAACATTTTAGACTTGTGTTGCCATTGTGGTTTATATTCTTGCTCTGGTCCCTTAAGTTTAAGTGCTCTTGTGTGCTGAATAGGGTGTTACAAACCTAGACAGTAAAATGCAAACCACAAACAATTTAAAACTCAACTAGATTGAATACTTAACTCTCTTCCTTCATCACACTCCCCGGTTTGTTTTGTTGATTATAACACATTTCCCTCTTAATATCTCTGTCTAAATTCTTATGCAAAATTATTTGGAAGGTAGAGGTTCTAAGGCATGAAAGGAATTACACTTTTCTAAATTATGCAATGAAAGAAGTTAGTGTTCAAATGTGTCTAAGGTAGAAACTTCATGCCTATATTTCAAGAGTATTACTGAATCTGTAGGGGTGAAACTGCACACTTTTTCATTAAAAATGGTATCTCTAATGACTTGGCAGAAGACAATGTTGGTCGTTAATGCTCAGTAAACGTTAATTGTTTTACATGATTTGGAACATCTTTAGTACATCATTTTAGTTGTTGCCACTTTAGATTTCTTTCCATTCTACTACTGTCTCCTAATGCAATTAACTTTCAGAAGATGTTTGTCAAGGATACAGTTTTAAAGACACCTTCTGCCAAAGAGGCCTCATTAAGGGCTTTTGAAAAACAGAATACTAATGAAAGCCCCTTGTGGCAAGACATTTAGTTAAGGACACATGCAGTTTAGGATGTCTCAGTTTAAGATATTACTGCTGATGATCCAGACATATTCATTTAAGGAAGTATCTGTTCGGTTCCAGTGAATTCAGTTATGGTAATAAAAGTGAGGCCTAACAAAATCATGTATTCACAGGGAAAAAGTCAAAAAACAATATAAACATTTCTTATTTACTTTTCTTTCAATAAATGGAACAAAAAGAATACAATAAATATTATCCATATACTGGGAAAATGTGCAGGTTCACAGTATCTGGTTTGCATTCCTGTTTACTCTACTTTCAAGCAAATGCAGGTCATTTTAATGGAATAAAATTTCACAGTCATAAAACTACTCTGTAAACTCTGTTTAGAGCACTTCAACTCTAAAAGGCCCATACCTTCTCACTACAGAGCAGTACCTCGATGGGACACTCGTGGTATATGTTTCTGGAATCTGAATTTTTGATGCAGTTCTACTGGTTTTAGATCTATAACTGGTTGCCAGAACCACTAAAGAGTAGAACTGCATGCTTATGGGGTCAAGCAAAAGGTAAATGAGGGTTTTGAGGATACTAGTACTGCATAAATACAAGGCAGCTGGGATTAAGTGTAACCTGTGTGTTTCAGCCTTCCATACCATCCTCTGGCCAGCCTTCCTGCACTTCTATGACCACAGTGACTGTATCAAACCGTGTGTGACTGCATGCTTATCCTTTCTTTAACCTCTTTTCAAGGTGTTCATTGTCAGAGGTAGGGCACTGTCAGAGGAAGGAAAATAGAACAGATGGATCCTTCATCTGAGGGCATGACTATCTCATGTTATTTTCTTATGTTGGTTCTCTTTTCTCCCTGTGGACCTCATGCTGTTACAGCCATAGCCTCTCTTTATATAACAGCTTCTGCTAAACAGTGACTGCAGATAGTTACCTCAAAAGGGGTTTTTCCTTATACACAGCAAGAGAATGGACAGTGTTAAATACCATTTTATTGTACCTACTGGTTAATGCTGATGAGTGATAAACTTAAATGAACATTTCTTCTTTTGAACATTTATTTCCTTTGCATAACACCCCAAGAACTATCCTCATTATATCTCAAATTTCTTTCAAGTTGTTTGTTTGGTTTTTTTTTCAATTTAGCAATGAATCTAGTGTGTAGCTGCCAGCCAAATGATTTAGAGTTTTCAAAAATTATACTTATCCTCTTTAAAGTGGAAATGCTTCTATGGTCTAAAATAGAAGACAGCATGAGCAGAATGTTTTACACACTAAAGAGATTGGAAATACTTTGTAAAAACCAGTGTTTTCTGAGAGACTTGTCTAAACCTATATCTCATCACTGTACCTAATGATGCTGCTCAGTTTCACAGGCATTATTTAACTACTTTTTGTGCTGTCAGATTAACAAGCACCAATTTTTTCACAGTCTTAATTACGAGATCTTTTTTTTCTAATGACATGTATAATGACATAAAGACATGTAGGTTGTATACCATCAGAGGATCAGTCCAGTATTTACATATAGTTTTTTCAATAATAAAGTACTCTCACCAGTGATGAAATATTCTGTAATATTTTGTATCTGTTTCTGGGCATACTGTTCCATCTGGCTTACTGTCTGTCCTTTGCCTCTTCCAGTTCTCCTCATTCCAACTAAAAATGTGTTCTAGTCAAGAGGTGTTTGAGAGAAAAGCAGTTTAGGGACATGGAATATAGAATACCTGAGAGATGGGTATGCACTGAAAGTAAGACAGTGCTTACATGACCCTCTTTCTAAAATATAATAGTCCCTGAGTAGAAACATTCTTTTTGACTCTGTAATGTATAGTTATTTGTGGAGTCAGGAGTTCTTTGCCATTCTTGATCAGTCAGCTGGGGTCAAATTGAAGATAACATATGCTGGGATTGAATGTCATGTCTCAGTAGTGTCCCTCACTTTTTTCCCAGAAGAGCTGGAACTTCAGAAGTCAGAAATGTTAATGTTCTTTGCTGTCCCAAACCAGCCAAAATACAGTCCTCTTGTTTGCTGTCTGAAAATTAAAATGGGTTCCCAGATAGCTCAGGTCATTAAACAAACAAATTTAAGATTTAAAGTATGGGAGTTTTTGAAAACAGGTTTGGCTTCTATCTCTGGAAATAAGCATCTGGAACATTCTGTCACCCCCACTATTCACAGAGAATTTGTGAATTAAGCATGTTTATAATTATTTGGTTGGAATATTATGTACAGGGCACTTGTACTCAGTTTAACAAAAATAGGCCATTTAGGTGGCCATTTAGAGCTGAATACGTTAGTCTATTCTATCATGTCAATAAATACAGAAACCATTATCTACTGACTTATCATAGTGCTCAGAGTTGTACTGTAGTTTATGACAATTTACTTACCAAATAAAGCACGCATATTGTTTTCAATTTCTTTGTGCTGCCAGGAGAGTGGCAAAATGACTTTGTTTAATGGGCTAGTAACAATAAAAGAGTTAGAGCTGGAGGATTTCTAGAGTTTCTAGAAAGATCTATTTCAGCTTGAACCACAATTTCTTGTGGCATAAATGTACTAATGTGACACTTACAGACTGTGTGAGTCATTCAATAATTCTCTGAACCACCTGAGCATTGATATTTGAATAAACTGTTAAAAACCACAAAAAATATACAAATCTTTGCATTTAAATATTAATTTTCTTTATGATTAGTTTGCTAGTTTAATTAGTACCTGTCTGTAAAGATCTTTTAATCTTTTAATCTTTCATTTCTGAAAGTGTGTGTCTGTAACACCATCACTTCCATGCTTTTTGAGCAGCCAGACTATTGGTTGTAACCTTGATTTCCTAGGAGCAGCACAGTCTCACTGTGCCTTCAGCCAAGCCATATACGTTGGGGAAGGCTTAAGTGGTGATTTAATTATCTAAATTTGCCTTTCTCTCCTCACTACTTTTACTGTCTTGTGGGGGTTTTTCATGTGGTGGGAAAGGGGATCTCTTTTTCTTCATACACTGGCTCCTTTCCTATAGCTGCCAGCTTTAATCCAATCTGCTCACTTTTCTCAGGGACTTGCACTCACAGGGAACATGCATCAGCTCAAATTCTTTCCTTAACTGACTTACAATGCAGCCAATACCCTCTTGGACCAAAGACTCTGCCCTTTGTCACCTACTACTATCCACAGGGCACAGTAGGAGATCTGCTTGACATAAACAAACTACTACAGGGAATTTCATCTCCCACCCTAGCTATATTGCAGGTGGGCACCATCTGAAAGGTACAAAAATAAATGGCAGTATTTTGCGGCAGCTCCTTGGTGTTTCCATGTGAGTGCTTCGAGCCATATTAAAGTTCACTAGATTTTGCAAACACAATGAAATCTTGTTTCCCTAGACATTGCTGCTGTGCAGCAATTGTATGTTATATCATTTGTCTTTTACTGCCTGTACTTGCCTAGGGAGCACTAGATCTACTT
This sequence comes from Orthonyx spaldingii, assembly GCA_013397795.1. NCBI lineage: Eukaryota > Metazoa > Chordata > Aves > Passeriformes > Orthonychidae > Orthonyx > Orthonyx spaldingii. The sequence goes on along the minus strand of VZTJ01002540.1, from coordinate 384,694 downwards.
GGTCTGTTGCAGAAAGATGTACCTGGATGGCCAGGTAGGAGACAGCTATGCAGCTGTGCAGGATCTCAGTTGACAGGTATTGAATCAGACGGCATGCAGCTGCACTATTGTTATTGTGGCTGGCTTATGCCTAAAACCACATCTGCTTCTAATTGATGTCTTAGAGCTGGCTTGCATCCTTTTACCCAGTCATACTGTGAAAACAAGAGTCAGGTCTTAATAAAGGTAGCCCATAGTCATGTAGGCATATTTTCAAGACTTGTTCTATGTTCATAGCTACTAGGAACAAGTGAAAAATCCATATTATAGGCATCTTGAGGTTCCAGAGCTAAAAGCTCTTGGTACTTGAAGCCAGAAATGACTGCACAATAGGCAACTTGTGGGAACAAGCTCATCAGAGAAAGAGAAATATGCTCAGTTTCTTTCCAAATTATTATTTCTCTTTTTTCACTCTATTACCATAGCAATGGGCAAGGTATTTTTCATTTGGTGTACTTTTTTTCTATGTGCAAAAATCAATTTTGTACTTCACAAAAATCAATTTGAAAAATCTCTGGCAATGTCATGTTTCTTTTAAGAATGGTGTCTCACAGGTTGCTATATGTCTTCCAGTTTCAGCATTGTGCACTGGTGGCGTAAATATATAATTTTTCAACCACAACAAATATTTGCTTTCATTTCCATTCTATAATAAATGTGATTCCAGATTATGTAACTAAGAATTAGCTGAAATAAATGTAGAAATAGATGGAAACTAAATTTGTGGTTCATGTTTTTTATTTTCAAATGTTTTCCTCATTGTTAATATATGCCTATTGTGTCTGGACAGCAACAAAACTAACATCAGCATTGCTGTGCAATGAGGTTGCATTTAGCTATCTATATGGAAAATAACAGCTTTACTCAGACTTCCCTTGCAAAAGAATGAGTATGACTTTATCATATAAAAGTAGAATTTGAAAAGTAGAAACTTGAAGCGCAAGTAAATCAAGGAGACAAGTTTGCAACAACAGCTCATTTAAAGTGACTGAGTCAGCAAATTATAGAATTGTTGAGGTGGGAAGGCACCTCTGGATATCCTCCAGTCTGTCTCCTGTGCTCACAACATGGCCCGCTAGAGCAGATTGATAACGAAGTTATGAAGTGGGATTTTGAATATCTCCAAGACTGGAAACTGATATTTCTCGCGTTTAGATGGAATTTTCCTTCAGTTTGTGCCTGTTGCCTCACTGGGCACCACTGAGAGGAGTCTGTCTCCGTCTTATTTAGCTCCCCATCAGGTATTCATATACATGGATAAGAGCTCCCTGAACATTCACTTCTCAGGCTGAACATTGCAAGCTCTCTCTGCTGCACCTGGCATGTCAGATGTTCCAAGCCCCTTATTGCCTCTGAACCCCAATGTGTCCATGACTCTTGTACTGGGATGGGTCTTACTGGTGCTGCGGAGAAGGAAAGGGTCACCTCCCTCAAACTGCTGCTGAAACTCTTCCTAATACCTGTCAGAAACCTTCTTTTCTGCAAGATGACATTCCTGGCTTCTGGCCAGCTGGTTACCTACAGGGATTCTCAGGATCTTTTCTGTAAAGTAGCTTTCCAGTTGGTTGGCCTCTACTCTGTGTATTAGTGCACCAGGCTACTCCTACTTAGGTGCAGGACTTGGTATTTTACTTTGTTGAGCTCCATGAGTTTCCTGTCAGCCAATCTCTCCAGCCTACAGAAGCTCCTCTGAATGGGAGAACATCCATCTGGTGTATCAGCCATTCGTCCCAAGTGTGTATCATCACACTTCCTGAGAGTGCAATCTGCCTCATTGTCCAGGTCATTAATGAGCAGGTAAGGCAGTACTTTCCTGGAACGAGCCCCTGGAGTATGCCAGCAGTGGATGACCTATCAGGCTGGTCAGAACAGTCCGTGCTGACTGTTCACAGTCACTCATGGTGGCTTCATGGTCAAACCTTTTCAATAGATTTGAAAATAGCTTCCAGGATTATTTTCCCCATCACCTTCCAAGGGATCATGGTTAGGGTTACCACACTGTAGTTCCCTGGGTCTCCTTTTTTGCCCTTCTTGAAGACAGAACTCTTCAGGTCTTCAAGAACCTCCTTCAACTCCCATGAAATCTCAAAGACAATTGAGAGTGGCCTAACAATGACACAGAGCAGCTCCCTCAGCATTCACCATGGATGCATCCTATGACGTTAGAAGACACATTCAGATTGTAAAGAAGGAACAATTTTCTGAAAGTGTATAAAGCAGTCTCTGTTAGAAAGAAAATATGGAAATTGAAACAAAATGTGTTTTGAAAGGAGGGATTTTATTCAATCATAGCTATTCATGCTAAAATAGGATTTACTACAGCATAGTGCTTGACAAAAATCATGTTTACCTTTAAAATTTAAATTTTATTCATACCTTATACAGAAACAGATTGTGTTTATACCACAAAGACAAATTGTCTGGAATTTCAGGTTAGTGTGGAGTGAACCTGGCTTCTTGGTGAGAGGTCTCTGACACTGATGCTGCAAGTAGTGTGTGAACTTCTGATAACTTTTCCAATAGAATATAACACTTGGCATTTGACCCAGAAGTGCCAACGTGATTTTGATTTCCTAAAAGAAGTTCTTTCTTCACAGGCTGTACTGCCATAATTCAGATCACTGGCAGTTTTCAAGTAGGAGCACTTGAAGAGAAGTGACTGCTGAAGAGAAGAGACCAAAATGGTAGTTGATACTGGTTTGCTCCTTTCAAGTGGAGTAAGGACACATCTGTGAACTCCACATCTGTATCTCTGCCTGTGCAGGTGTCCTGAACTTCCTGAAACTACATAGGAGATACAAATTCTTTTATTCCCTGCATGAACTGCTACCTAGAATCTGTACCCAAAATAGAATGAACCACCCTGACATTGTTAGATCAATTCTAATGGTGTTCTAGTCAATCTACTGTCATTCACTATCATTGCTTATTGTCAGCTTTTCCTGGTGAAATAAAAATCTTAATATCTTGGGTCACAATGGATTGAAATATATATGGTTACCATAATTTATGTGTATTTGACATCTTATGAGCACAGTGCATGTGAGGTTGCCTGCTACCTTGAATTGCGGGAATCACTAATCTACTACATAGGATGCTTCACAATTCTTGGAGAGGACAGATCTGGTACAGTGATACATAAAAGACTTCATGGGTTCTTTAGCACCTGTACATGGTCAATTGGATCTAATGCAAAAATCAGAAAAAGGAGTATTGTCTCTGAATGACTTTAATAGTTTAAAATGTTTAATTACTGCCTCAAATACTGTTCTAAAAGCTCTTTCATCCAGCTGGGAGTAATTCTCTTCTTCCTTGCAGTACCACAATCTAAGTAAGAATAACTGCCAATTGAACTTGTCAATCTTGGCATAATAAATAAAAATAAAAATTAAAAAATAAACATAATCATAAAAATAAACATAAATATAAATATCTTCCCAGAAAGGTATTGATTTGGAGCCAGTCTGGTGGAAGTACTACCGGGTTTCTGAAAATATACGTGGATAATCTATATACCCAGCAGCTTGGCTATTTTCTAATGAACTATTTTCTGTTCAATAAATGCTGTGACTCGTCCTAGGACTAAAATGATCCCATAGCATTGGCCTTGGGAAAACCTTAATACATGAAGATATGAACATTGGCATTATGGAAGCCAAGAAAAGAAAAAATATTCTCAGTATGTGACAGCTACTCTCCTTGCGAACAAAAAGATAACTGCCCCCAAAATACTCAACCCTCCTTTCACTTTGATGCAAAGCATACCTCTTGGTTGCTTTTGCTTCCTTCTATGATCTTGGTAGATAATTAACTGCACTTTCTTGATATTCTTTCTGCTTAATATCTGAAATTCTCAGCCTACTTAGGAATCATTTTTCTCCAGCAACACAAGGAAAGAATCTGCTTGCTGCCAAGATCTGGGTAAGTGATATATACATTTAGAAAACAATGGTAATGCTTCCTAAAATGATTTCTTCTAAGAATATGACAATTACCAACCTGGTAATACTTGCCTACAGGTGAGAACAATGCCAAACAGACACACCATTGGAAAACTGATGACTGACATGACCTCTCAGCAGGTCATTGATAGTGGAAAAACACTAGCCTAGCTGAGAAAACAATGCTGTACAGCTCTATATCTGCTAAAAATATGGCATTGCCTCTACACACAATAGAGATGTTGTGGTTTGTTTGCAGAATAATTATTCTGATCTCATAAAGTACATGCAATTTTCATTTATTAGTAACAGATCACATTATATTCCATGACAATTGTTTTTGAGTTACTGTTCTCTGCTGGATGCCATTTCATTTAATGACACAGTATCACCTTATTAGGATGTACCTAGGAAAGTGTCAGTGTGGTCAGGGCACTTCTGAAATAGTTGAGACAAATTAATATTGTCAAACCCAAGAGAGAGATTATAAATTCCCCTTTAAGCTGTCTTCATGTCTTTCAAGGACAATTTACCACCTGCAGATTCAGCTGATGCTGTAAGTATCTCACACTGTCATCCTTTAAGTGTTTTAAATTTTTAAACTCAGATTTTTTTGCATACTGTTTATATGTAAAAGAAAATATAATATTACTGCAATTTTAAAGTTGTTGTATATAATAAATACAGATGTAAACAGCATTGTCAGGGGAACAAAATAATTTTAGGTAATTTTAAAGTATAATAATTATGTTTAGCTGACACATCTGGAGAGCAGGATCAGTTGAATTAGTCACCATTCAGGTTTAGTTTCATTGCCAATAATTTATTTAGAAAGTAGGAGACCTATAATATTGAAAATTTGTTTCCTTTCACACTCAATTATATTCAACTAAAGGAACTCTTATTTCAAGTCCAATTCACCTTTAATGATTCTCGTGTAAGAATAATCTTGTATAAGACATAATCTACAATGTCTGAAACACCTCCTGCAGTGACACTGCTCCCCAAATTTCAACCTCTTTACATCAGACAGGTGCAAACTCAAATGACCTTGACATTTTTACAACAAATTTTCCTCTTTCAGCTTCTCAAAGTGAGGGCTCTGCAGATTAGATCAACAAAGCCACCCTTCACACACCCCACCTTATGCAATGAACTAAACAGGTTTTTGCTCCTTTCTTGCAGATAAAACTCTGCTTGTGTCTTCCTACCAAGCTTGCTGTGAAATCCCCCTGTTCCCCACCATCCTTGTAGATGGAACACCTGCTCAGTATTCCTTGCTACTGAGCATTGTTTCTGACCTTATGAAAGCTGACCCAAAAAAATGTGATCATTTGCAAACAGATTAGACCTATAAAGATCCAGATCATTAATGAGAATGTTGTATTTGTCTTCTGAATTTTTGTCCTTCGGGATGAAATTTGATCACACAACTAAAATTTATTTCACAACAGTAAGAATATGATGTTTCTGATTTTTATAGCTAAAATTTGCATCTGATTAAAGAAATTAAAGAACTAAGGCTTGAAAAAGACACTAAATATTTAAAGACTTACTATAAATGTTTCAGGCCAAGTATCTGGAACACATTCATAAAAATCAAAACATTACATAGAAATATGACAACTCAGTCAGAATTCTACTGAGGAAGAATGTCAGTTCTTCAATATTTATTTTTTCTTCAAGAAAACTACTCCTCTCTGTATTTAGTATAACATTAATGAATATTTTAAAATATTAAACCAAATACTTCTGCTGATCAAAACAAATTATTAAAAACAAATTTAGAAAGAAATTTCAAATATTTAGCTGGGTATACAAATTTATGCTAATCTAGGCCATCATTATACTTGAAAATACCAATAGAATTGAAACTCTGAATTTTCAGAGACCATATTTGCAGCATTTCTTCTTCCTTTTTTTGGAAGAAATTTGACATTATTTAAAGGGAATAAAACAAGATTCAAGAAAGGAAGTAACCTTACAAGACAAGACAAGAAACCTTACCTGAAGTAAGGTAGTCAGACTTACTCTGATTGTGATTGGTACAGGTATCACATTCAATTTCCCCCAAATTCTTGCCTTCATCCTATATCCCATATCCCATCTCTCTTACACCAGCACATAATTTGAGTGCAATCTTAGAGGTCAAGAAGCCGAGCAGGAGATGAATGCTCTGACTTATAATAGACCATAAAAAATTGTGTCAGGAGAGATCACAAGATCTAGGTATAGTGTAACTTCTTCTTTGAGCTATATCTTTATATTTCAAATAATATTGATTTATTGGGGTAATAGGTTCAATTACATTTATGGGTCCTAATCTTCACCATGCTCCCATTTTATTGATGTTCATACTCCCATTCATGTTTCTTCAATTTTATACCTTTGTCAGCCTTAGTCCTTTGTTGAAATGTGAAATATTAATTTTGAAAATATGCACCATTGCCACAAAGACTATTTCAAAATATTTTGATTAGTGTTTTCTTATGCCTCAAAGAAGACTCTCAGCTAATTTTAGCGCCACCCTAATCTTGAAGTACAACAGCTCTATGTATTATTGACTTTAAATCCAAAATTAAAGCAAGCAGAAAAGCTCAGTCAAAAAAAAACGATCTTTAACCTCCAGAATGCTTCTTACATCATAGAGGAGAATTCTATATTACTTAAATACAAATACTATTAAAATCATTGCTTGTTTAGAAACACTGACATTTTTATAACTGGTTTTAAAAATAATATGGCATAAAAGAACATAGCTAAATGCTTTAAATGTCCTGGGCTCTCTGAGAGTTTTGTGCTTCCCAGAAGTTCACTGCCGATATATAAACTTTATGTTATACAACATGCTTTTTGTTGAGGAAAAGGTGGGCTTGCAGATGGGACAGGTGGGGGGATGCAAAGACAAAGTACAATATTTTGAAAATAGCTATTGCTTGCTTTTTTCTCCATCCCAAGTTTACTATTTGCAATAAATCTGTATATTCATTTCTATAACTTCATGGCCATTAATTTTTCTGGTAAAAATAAATTACTGTACTTAACGATTCAATATAATATCTAGTCTCTCACACTAGGCAACGTAGGACTGCTGTTTTGCAATAATAGGTATATTTGGTTCAATCTTATCTGGATATTTTTGAAGTCCAGAATGAATTAAGGAAAGCAAGGAAACAAAAACCTTGGTCTTAAAGCCGTGGCTCTTCACACCAATGAAGCAGACTTGTTCAGTGGCTGCAGGTTTGTGTCCTAGGCAATCTGAAGAGATCTTTTATAGACAGAAGGGAATTAGTTTGTATGTAGAAGACAAGTAAAAAATGACATGCGTTATGCCTGGCTATCCAAGGGAAACAGCCTAGCTTTTTGTCAAACCAATGAGATACGTAGGAAATGGAAGAGATTGCCTAACAGTTTATTTACACAAGAAACAGGAAGCAGTAGTTTCATTTTTAGATGAAAGAATGTGGTATACTATAAATTTAGCATGATATTTAAGAAAACATTGGCACTACATTCTCTCTTTTTCTCACCCACTTATCGTATAAAGATAATTTTAAGCGGATTTCAGTTTCATACCACTGAAAATATGCTAACACATGCTGTGTTAGAGTAAAATTGCTTAGAATCATTCAAAGTCAAATAATCATGGATTGTGAACTCAATCTTTTTTCCTTAAATATGAAGATGTTTTCTACCTAGACTTTCACATCTGTATTACTTTCATCCTTCTTGGAGAGAGCAAAATGAAAGACAGCATTGACATAAGCATAGTAACTGAAGAATCATCAGTGTGTACAATGAGTACCTGATCTTTTGCTGGCTCTGTGAGCTTGGGCAAATCCTTTATGACCAAGTCGAGAAATCAAATTTTATTTTGAACTGAAAGAAGGAATTCATAGCCCTCTGTCAAGTTCACAAAATCAAGCATACTGGTTAAAGGATTGTTTAAGATCATTTATGATGCCAAGGACAGGGGCATAAATAATTTACTTCCCTACAGTTTAAGTACCAGCTCACCTTCAAGACTGTACTTCTAAACAGCACTTTTTAATTAAATACCTAATGTCATTCCTTCCAGCCCAGGGTGACCCATGCTAAATGTTTCATCCCATCATTAAGGTTGGAAGCCATATTTCCAGAAGAGTCTTAATCATCAGGTAGATGAGCTGAGGGACCCTCAATCTGCCTGCTTGGTATTGTTCCACTTTGCCTAAGCAAATATGTGTCTTCCGAAAGATTGATTTAATTACACTTTTAGAGCACTCATTCTCGAGGAGAGAATCAGGGTTCCAGTTCCTTATTCCACTAGTATTTTATTAATTTATGTTGGAAAGGGAAATCTATGTTTCCCTTCACTTCTGCATGTAAACTGACCAGTTGTGTAATCAGTTTCTTATTGTCTTTGACTGAGTCAATATTTAATTACACTGTATAAGTGGAATAACTTCAAAAGAAAACAAAAAATGGGAACACCCAAATTTTCATCAGTTACTAGCAGCTACAAGTTCTTAGTATTTTGGGTTTCTCAATGAAATATCAAAAATCACAGAAAGAGAACGGAAAAGAACAAGATATTCTGTATCCTGAAAACACTCTTTACTTGTTAGCTCAAAGACTACTAAGGCAAAATTCTCAGCTATTTAATTTTGCACTCTCTATGACCTAATCTGCACAATGTTCTTGGTGAACATTTTGCTTAAGCTCCGCAGATAAGTACTTAGTGTACATGTCAAAGTACTCAAGGCAGACATATTTGAAACAGATTTAGATGTGACCAGGAGGTCTCTATGCACCTAAGGAAACTTAATGGTGGAAATTTGCATCCCAATGGACATCAGTTACCTTAGGCCTTATCATGATGTTTTGTCATACAATTAGGAATTTAAATGCCTGAAGTAATAGAGATTTATGATCTAATAATTTTATTTTCTATAAAGTGTTTCAATCCTAAGAAGTTCTATAAAAAGCACAGAGCAGAATTTCTCCAGTGAACAAGTATTGTATAAACAAATGTTTTAAATCTCACAAAATTTAAGGATCAGCTATGAGGCAGTAGAGAAAAATGCCAGGTCACATAGATAATAAAAGACACCTGCTACTATGATATAACAGAATTTATTCAGTGGCATTACAGAATATTTTACCTTTGCCAACAAAAATGTCCTGCAATGACAACACCTTTACAGTAATAGCTAGACATTCTTTTTGATATTCACAGGCTCTGCAGACATAAACTAATGTATAATCAACACTGTCTTAATAGGAAATATGGGAAATGGGAAGAAGTTTGGAAATAAAGGAAATAGAGATTTTCCTTTTTGAATTGACTCAGTAATTAATACTTTACTTCAATGTATATGAAAATATGAAAATAGTTCCGAGGTGGTAGAAGACATAAATCTAGAGTAGTCACTGGGTGTCACAAAAAGCAAGTATATTCACTTCATTCTAAACAAAAAAAAAATAGGAAAACACAGCATATCTGCATTCTTCGAGGTCATACTGACAATGAGAAGATAATACCAGAAATTCAAAATTTGGAATGGGGTAGACCTATGTCCTAAGAAGATGTGTCTGTCAGAAGGTGGAGATGAGCATGGGAGTCCTGCTATAGGTTTCAACTATGCCAAAAATTTGCACCTTTATTTGCTCAGCTTTTCAATTGAGCCTTAAATTGAGCTGATGAAAAACATCTTGACCAGATGGCGGATGTTTATCTTAACTGCCCTCAGTGTTGACGTCTTGCGGCACCATGAATACTGACAATAGCTAATAAGGGAAATGAGTAGCAGGTGACGGTTGAACAAAATGAGCTTACTGCTTAACACTTCACCATCTTCTTCAGAGCAGATTTATGCTAACCGTGAAGACAATATCACTATATTTATAGACCCAAAGTAATAAAAGACAAAGTTACTCTTTACTGAACAGAAGCCCCATTGTGAAGATTTATGTTAGGAAGTCACTTCATCAGCTTCTGATTAATAATTAATTAACAGCAGGGACTCATTCAATTACTTCTTTCTAATATTTTCACCCTGTTTCTTTCTCCAACAAAAATGTAATTCATTATAAAATTCTGCCAAGGATGATGGATGCAACTGAAGACAAACCTCTTAAATATAAAATTCTTGTTCAGAAAAAGGATGACAAGTTTCATACCCACAAACTATTGACTAGTAATGACCAAAAATTATTAATAATTACAATGAAACAATGTTTGGCCATCCACTGTTGCTTCCTAGAGACAAAAAATCTGGAAAATATTTTTTCAGAGCTGAAAAATTTTGTCACCTGTGATATAATCTGTAGTTATAGAAGTTGAATTCTTGATAGTAGTAACAGGATGAAACTAAGGATAAGAAAATTTTGTTTGAATATTGAGACAAACTTGTAAACACTGAAATCTATTATACTGTGCAGTCATTTTCAGGACCACATTATTTTCCTATTTATTTTTCTCTCACTGCCCCACAAGTCATGCTGATTTCGAGACTAAAGCACTTTGTGGAGTTTGAAATTAAACCCAGATGTTTGAAAAAGAAAACTGCAATATATTTCAAGGTAATATCTCTGTGATTTCCTCATTTTACTTTTTTTTTTTTCCATATAACACCCACTTTCAAGGAATTTTAAAGCTCTGAATAAGAAGTATGTCTGCCTGCTGTGGAAAAAAAATTACTTTCTTTTTAGATCCATTTGCAAAATATTCTTCTAGATGTTATGTTATTATCAGATATAAGACAACAACACATTTAACTTTTTTGTCCTTTCAAAAGAGATTTTGACATAAGGGTTTTCTCTACATACTCTGCTGTACCACTTCATTGATTGATTTTTAAAAAAACCTTAACCATGCTTGGGAAGGAAAGAGGTCACATAATAATACTGAAATACCAGTTGTTCACATATATTTTCCCTGATAGTTTGAACTGGTGACGTGGGGCATTAGAAAGTCTTTCATGATCCCAAAAATCATCTTTCTTGAACCAATTAAAAAGAAGAGATATGAGAAAAAAAGTTGTTTGATTTGGGTAGGGAAACTTCACCAGTGATCAGTGGTGATTTCTTGGATTTGTTGCCTACATGAGGCAATAGAAACATATATTGCATGTACCTATAACTGGACTTACAAGAAAAGCTACACTAAATTTCTTATTGCTTTGCACTTACTTGGTCAACCCTCATCCTGGCGGATGCTGATGAGCAAGCAAATCTAGCAGCAGTTAAGTGATTATGAGGAATACCAATCTTATTAGTTAACGTCACACAAAGCAGTGTGTTACCAGTCATGACTCTTTACAGCTGTCTGTTCTTGCTGGGTATGAGTAGACTAATTTGGTATGGACTATGTTTTTAATATATCAATACTTTATTGCATCCAGCCACCATGAGGGTATATATACACCCATATACCAGATGGGTATGAATAGGACATAATGATGATTTTTGAGTAAGTATTATTTATTCATATTTATTCTACACAGATTCTTCAGAGGAAAACTAGATATTTTAAATTCATACAACTATTGGTAATAAAGAAGATTGTACATAAAATGTTAAGGGACCTCCTGAGGATCAGAGTAAAAGCTTTTTATTGAAGTATTCACTCCAGATGTAGAATTAGTTATATGATACATTGCCTCTCTTCCCATGCTACTTCTCCATAGCTAAGATTCATAACTTAGAGGTTATATTCCTGCTGTGATTTTTAATACACAATATACTGATGCTCCTTTGTCTTTAAATAAGCATCTGTAGAAGAGGGCACATATCGGTCAGATGGTCAATACCAGCCTCCGATCACTGACAGTGGCCAGCAGGACATGCTCAGTGAAGATCAGGTAGAAAAGAGTGATCTTTTCCCCCCAGAATTTTCTCTGAACCTTCTGTGATGTGTGGCTCAGAAAGCCCCTGGGCCAGGAATGAAAGGGACAGTGATTTTATTGATCTCTATCATACCTTCTTTCCATCACCTTCATCTTAGCCTGAACAATCCTAGTCATTCCTTCTACAGATGCAGGTTGCCTATCAATAAAATGTGGAATCCCTAAAAGTATATTTTGGCTTTTGATGATTCCTCCTTTTTTTGTATCTTTGCTTTCAAATCCCTTTCCAAAATTTCTCCTTTTATAATTCAAAGTTTTGTTTGAATGCAGAGAAACACACAAGATCTGGATTTGCTTAAAAGAGAAGGAAAGAGAAGCCTCAAACATTTAGTTGTATGCACTATGTTTTGTTCATAATCCCTTCTCTTTGAGACCTAAATTCTGCAAAGTACTTGGATTATAAATTATTTATTCAGTTAGTGGTTGTCAACACTCAACAATTGCCTCTAGAATACTTTTTGATCTATAAGTCCTTAGGCAATCATGGTATATTACATACTACTTTCTCATGCTAATTACAAATGCAAATCAAAATTTTAGCATATATTAATGTGTTATTTTTCTCTCTTAGAAACATAGAAGTGACATATATTAGAAAATCATTAGAAGTGATTTATCTTCAAAGCTAACTTATTATTATATGATAATAGTTTGCTATTTTCAACCCTAATTAAGGATATTATATAATTTATCAAGACAAACATACTCAAAACACTGCTGGTGAAAACAGCTGTGGATAGTATATTTTCTGACTTTTGAAATATTAAATTATCTCAGCCAATCATATATTAAAAGTCTTATTATGAGCTGTTCCTGTGACTTTTAAGTGATCTATTATTTAATTTGAATTGCTTGTGGAATAAAGATTGAGAGGCTTAAAATAGTTAATCTCTATTACATATACTTTCTAAGAAACTAGTTGCAAATTTGGCATGCCAATAAGAAGTCTCTATTTAAACTAATGGCCACATGCACTATCCATTCCAGAAATGGAACTATAGCCTGAAACCTTATGTAAGCTGCTAAGGGATCCCCTTGTGCCTTCCTCTCAGTGAGAATTAAAAACATTCAGCATCGTACTCTTCTTCTTTTCCAAAACTATACATATGTTTTAAATATAGTTTGTTAAAACATGAGTTGCCTTTTCCACACAGAAATTTTGGTCAACTCAGGATTTCTACTTAACATGTCATTAGTTTTTCAAAATTTTCAGACTCCTGCTGAGACTAAAAGAGTGGTGGTGACCAATTAGAAAAGGATAATTACAAGAAAGCCAGGTCTAGACCATTGACTGAAGTTTTAATACAGAATATAGTCTGTTGGCCAAATGTACCTGGAAAAAGGGAACACTCACAAGTGAGATGTCATATTCAACAAAGTTTTTCTGGTGTCTACATGAATAGGAAGAAGATGAAAATAAAAAATAGGAAAAAAAATTCCTGTAGATGTTATTTTTATGCAGAATTCAGTCCCTGTCAGTTACAGTAATTTTTTTTTCTTTTTTAAATAATTCGTATATAACTGTGCCTAACTGAATTCTCTCTTTGTATTATGTCTTCTGCCTTGAATCATACCGTCCATCAAAATCATCTTATAAGATCTCTACTTCGGATTATGGTAGAGATTTAAATGATATCTTAGATAAGAAGAAATTGATTGCATTGAAAATCACAGTGGACAATGATTATGGATGTTCTACTTCAAAATGGCGGAAATCTGTAACTTACTTCTTATATTCAATGCATTTAGTATAGATACAAATGCTTTTTATACAACTGAAGCCAGATATCCTTTGGAATAGTCGGAAATTATGAACTATCTTAATTTTTCAAGTACCTGTGAAGCTGAACATGCAATATTATCTGGAACCTACACCCAGACCTGTGTAGAAAGTTGATGGAAATCACACAGAAGCATTCTGGTGCTTATTCATGTTAAAATTATGTTAGGACTAAGCCATATACACACACAATAAAAAAAAAAAAAAAAATTGAAGGAATACTCTGTTTGAAAGAAAGCAACATTTTGCAGGTCAGAAAGCAATCAAATAAGATAAGAATTGCCAGAAGTCAAATACAGCTAGAACCAGCAAAACAAATTATCCAAGAACAAAGCAGATTGTATGTACTGGTTGAGCTTTTCACTTTCCATACTTCTAAAAATTAGATGTTTTCAGCAAATAACTGTCATTTACAATCTGATAGACTTCAAAGCACACTGGGAAGATTTTGGTTTTTTGGGGGTTCTGGGAATTTTTGATCAAGTTTTTTGATAAAACATTCCTTCTTCTCTGCTCTCTGGATTACAAGTGCTTGCGTGAAATGGCACCCAAGAAAAGAAACAATAAGAAAAAATAAATGGCTCAGCTTTCAGGAGTAAGGCTTTGCAGCTAGGATTTTGATATCTGTGAAGAAATGTGTGTATATAAAATGCCCTAAAGAGCACTATGGTGTGTAGGAATTTGGACACCTTGGCCTATCCTAAGCAGTACATTCTGCCTGCTAATCCCCTTTGTCCTCCATTCCTGTCTCCTACACACAGAATTGATGTGGTGGTGGTAGATGTTAGTGACATTTTCATCTTGGACCAGACCTTGTTTTCCAATGCTTTGGAGATTCCATGGCATGACAGAGTAGGGACTACCAGGAGGTGGGTGGCAAGAGCCTTCACTGTGTCAGAGAGCCAGTCCCTTATGTGCCTGAAAGTTTTTGTTTAAAGTTCTTCCTATTATTTCCTGTTCAACCATTTCTATTATGTAATTTGAAAGATAACAGAACGTGACAAAAAAGATCAAATTGGGAGTGGTAGACCACCATGAAACGTTACCTGAAAACCAAGATGAAATGGTCTTCTACTAAATCAACTTTATGGAAACAGTGCCTCTCGGTATATAAAGAAGTATATTTTTAAGAACTTTAAAACATCAAACTTTTGTATCTTGTCAAACTTCACAAAGTCTGGGGTTAGTTCAAAGCTCCATTTAGCTGCCATGTATTTTTCCCTTTTATTTCATTTTCCATCATTTTTGATCACCAAGATTTGATGAATTGTTATCGCAAAAACATAAGAACTGGCCACTTGAATCAACTTGCTTTTCTGTCAAGAATGTCTCAGCGGTAGCTTTCACTCCTTCTTTGAGAGATTTCTTTTCAAATCAAATGGAAAGCACTATTTATAAAGAAGTACCTTACTGCTTTATAGCTCAATTTTCCAATGCTTCTGGAGAGAGACAGACTTAAGAGTTGAAGGCACTTGGCACCCTGCAGGAGGCACTCTGCACAGCAGAGGGCTGAATCATTAAATACGATATTTTTTATAGTGCACATACAAAAAATGCTAGTTTGAGCCCTGTTTCATGCATCTGTACATTTTTGTTTTTCCTGGTAATATTTTTACAAGTGCTGTACTTGCTATATTTTAATTGAGGATTGATTATTAATCTGCTTCTGTATTATAAAAGACCTATAATTGTGGAATATAATGTTAAATATGGCTACATTTAGGGGATTCACAAGAAAAGGATTTATTCTTTTATCTGTTGAGGAATGCATTTGAGGTTCTGCCTCTGTGAATGTTGCTTATTTATGTGCTTTCCAATATATCTGTAAAGATTTTTTAATTATTATAATAATTATTATTATTTTTATTATTGTTATTAAACAGATCAGAGGAAGTAGTAAAGGAGAGCAGAAATGGCATGCGCTGACTCAGCTGCAATTCTACCATATGGGTAAAATAACATGGCAAACTGAGGTGAAATTACAGATGGTGGGGAACGATGTGCAAGCAGGTGGGAAAGTTACATGAAGACCACCTGAGGTGCTAGCAATGAAAATTAGTGAAATGAGAGTTTCAAAGGCTAAGAGAAAAGAGATGCTTTCTAAGGAAAGCAATTGCAGAAACTCTGTTGGGTGCACTGCACAGTCTTAGGTAGAGCAACAGATAATAGAGGAAGAGTAAAAAAAGAGAAGCCAGAGCCTGGTGAGCAGTGGACCAAAACTCCTCAGCCACAGAAGCAGCGAGAACCTGGGGAGGGAAGGGAAGGATGATGAAGGCAGGGAAACCCATGAAAAAGCACAGGCAGTCTTCCAGCAATGCTTACCTGCTACCAGAAAACCCTCTCATGCTTTGATCAACTATTCAGGTGTCCATAAACATTTTGCCACATTTTTGCTTGCAACCTCCTTTACATGCCAACTCACAATCCCCAGATATATGCCCTGTGGTACACTGGCACTTCTATTTTCTAATATGGAACCTAAATTTGTCAGCTTAGAAACCTAAACTTCAATGTTTTATTGCTATTAGACAGGAAGGGAAGAAAGACTGTCACAAATGAGAACATGGTCAGGGAGATCTGAAATGTGTGGAAGAGAAGACACAGAAAATAATGTACTGAAAGGGAAACAAGTAGAATTAAAAACAAGGCAGTATAAAAGTGATGGAATAAACCAGTGAATTCAATTATGTTGCCAAAATACTGCCAAAAAGATCACATGGATTTATGTACCAGATAAGCTACTTTAAATTCAGAATATTTCTTTAATTAATATTATAGAATATATTTTTCTTTCCATTTTGTAACAAAAGGTAGAATTCTCAAATTACACATAGAAGAGGTATTTAAAAATGTACTTTGGGGGACAAAATTTAAACATTTTAGTAGAAAATGGGATTTCAAATAGATTGGGAACTTACTTCATTTAAAAACACTTCATTTCTTTTAATTTCTTCAAAATATTGCTTTTAAAATACCCTCATCTTAGTATAGTTTTGTTCACATTTCATGTTTATGTTGTTTCAGCTGAGTTGCATTTGCATTGTTTCTAATTTATTTTTCATTTTGCAGTAATTAAAACTACCTTCTGTTCTGGACACAAGGTTTTTTAACATTATCCTTGTTTTGCTTCCTTTTCGAAGGTTTCCCATGTTTGATACCGCAATATAGTATACTGGAGAAGAAAATTAGGCAAGTGCTAAGGTATTTATGAGTAGCAAAGCTTACATTATTTTTAAATGACTAAATTAAGCCAGATAGACAGCAAACTTATGTTTCTCTTTTGTTACTTCTTCAGTGTACTGTTCCGTGGGGAAAATGTGACGATATGACACAATGCTCGAGACAAACCAAATGTGGCTGAGAAGTGGAGATATTCACGAGTAAACAGTGCAAGACCAGCTATTTTATTATGTCAAGTGCAATAACAGAATATGCTCAAATCCACCTTGCTTAGAGCAAGTGTGTGCAGATACAACCCCAGGTGTGCCTGCAAGTGGTTGAATATGTCATACTTGGTAATATGGTTTGTGGAAACTGAGACATCCAGTCAAGGAGTCTATGGTGTAGAATCTCTGTTACAGTGTTTCTTAGCTGCTGACTGCCAAACAGAGGTTTTCAAAACTTTTTTTGTATCTTTATTTGCTGTCATGGGGATAGAAGCTGTAGAAAACCATTTCTAATTCAATACATCCCATAAATATCAAGAGAGATGTCATAGCTGAACATAGTATAAAGGTCTTTAAATTTTTACCATTCTAGGTATTTTAACATTTATTCATATGACATCAAGTTAGAGGTGCAATCCTACATTATACAAATGCACTAGGACCACTTGGGATAATAAACACAAGCTACAATTGGAACAAAACTACTGAATAATCAGACTTTAGGTGAGCAAAAATCAGAAAGGAAAGTTTTCTTGCTTCAACCATAATTCTTCATTCTCAGCTCTTTTTTGGGACTCTGTAAACATGGGAGAAAAACTGTGTGAAGATAATTTAGTCTTCCTTCACCCTTTGATTCTCATTTCTAATTTTCTCTGATTTAATTGATGAGTGAAGAATTCAGTGTAATAAATTAAACAGAATACCATATTCAAACATATAACCTCTTCTTAAAACAAATGAGGCAATTCAACTGGTTTAATTTATTCCATAAATTTGATATTTTTGGCAAGACAAGAAAATATATTAAGCACTACATTCAATTGGATTGTGCTCCATTAGATAATTAAGTGAATATAGCTCAATAATAATGTCAGAATAAGGACAAATACTGAAAAATGATGAACTTTTACTTTGCCAGTTTCATGAAGAGGTAAAATTTCATATGACAAAGAATGTAGTTTGTATTAGGCAAAATTGCCCTTTTTTTTGTATTTTCCATTTATTATAGGGAGGAGAAACATTTTAAAATTTATTTTATAGAAGTCTTGCAGATTGATGTGAGTTAGAGTTCAATAAGAAAGAATGTCTCAATGTATGACGTCCTACTGGCACACATTTAGTGCCATAATCTCACCATATCTGTTAATGGTCAAAATCCTAATGGCAAATAATGTGAATAGTGTGTGCTTCTTAAAAAATTGCTTTTAGCAGGAAAATTGCTCCCCTCTCTTGTCCTGTGTTTCCAAGTTCAGGAGCTCCATTTTGACAAATGTATGAACTTAATCTTCTAGGTTTATCGTGGAACACCATGGAGATAACACCACTCTCAAAGCTATAGCAATGATCAGCAGGAAATGTCAATGTGTTCACAGTATGGCTTTGTTTTTTCAGGCCTTTATGATTTTCCAGAGTCACCTCACCTCTCAGAATTTTTAGTCTGAAATACTGGGGTGAAAATCACTAAGAAGTATCTTTGTGGTTTTTTCCCATTTCAGGTTTTTTCATGGATAACACTGAAGCATATTTTTCAAAACTATTCTTTGTGTTTCTTGTCTCTGGAAATTAAACTAAGAAAGCTGAAGTCACTTTGCACTTTTATCCAAAACCTGAAGTTTTTACTTCAGTATTAGAAATGGTCAAAGGTTTAATGATTTTTTTCCCTATGTACCCATGAAATTACCCATACTTAAAGTATAGGTAAGTAAGAGAAGGAGTAACCCATACTTTAAGAAGTACCCTTACCACTTAAAGGCTCTTATGAACAATACATGTTAATGGAGACTACCCACATCTCCTCTACAAACAATAAAGGGTTGGTTTTATTTATTTGTTTGGTTTGTTGTGGGGTTTTGTTCTGATTTGTTTTGTGAGTTGTTTTTTGTGTTTTTGTTTCAGGTAAACTGGAAAAAGGAAATGTGAACTCCAGATTAGCTATACAGTGACGAATATTATAGAATATGACAAACTATACAGACTTCATACGTCACCTTAACATGCGAATGCAAGTGCCTACACTTTTTTGTTCCAGTTCCATCATTCTAAATGCTTGTTTTATTATTCTTTTCAACTCAATAGATCAGAATATCAAAGACTGAAATTTTTGAACTTTTCCCACCAGGCAGAGTTTATTCCTTCTGTTTACTGGTGTCAAGCAGGTTTCAGTATCATGCTGAGTAGATGCTTTACTAATGTTTTGCACGGTGGTTAATCAAATATTTATGCAGCACATGAAGGAAATATACTTACATTTCACTGCAGATGATTGAATAAGTTCTATACTATTTCCCCAGTGAATAGACACGTCCAAACACTTTCAATTATTCATGTTCTAATTTGTAAATATTGCAAGGAGTTCTTATCTGGAAATGCCTGCTAGTTCTGTAGTTGAGGAGACAAAAAGAAAAAATTCCTTCCAGATATAGAAGATATATGATAAAAAATGATTCTGTCTTTTTCAATATGCATGTTCAGTGCCAGCTCCTGGCTAATTTAGAAATTAATGTTAATCCATAAACACATAATTTTTCTTACCTTCATTACAGAGAAAACATTCTGATACTTTATACACTCTTGTGGTTTGAAATGCATGGGTGGTTTAATCCTAAATAAAATGAAAAAATCTTGGGAAAGTAGTATTGCAAAACAGTAATGTATATAATACTTTGCCTCTGCTCTCTAAAATGGGGATAAAAGCATTTTGAGGAATTTGAAATTAACAAATACCCAAATCAAAGTCCTGATTTGGCAGAATCCTTGTTTAGGTAGTCCTTACTCATACAAATAGTTCATTTAAATTTTTCTGGATTAGGCAATAATGCATAATGTACATGTTATTACTTTTCAGTTGGATTCTTTTGTTGTGACAGAACGCGTGATTCAATTCCTACGTAATACACTAAACAATAATTGTAATTCTATACATAATTAAGCTAAATGAGCACTTAACTGATACACACTATTATGTATATAAGCAAAAAAATTATACATATATATATATATATACATGGAAGAAAGTATTGCTTCTTAACTCTGAGCTGTCATCAGGCTGGAAGGAACTTCAGACCTGCATGAGAAAGAAAAAAGTAACCCATCAAGGAGAAACACCAGGCTTTACATACAGGTAGGGATAACCAAGTCCCATATTATAGAATGAGAATTATACATCTGGGCATCAAAACTGTAAAATCAGGTCTGGAGACTGAAATGGATCCAAACTGATCATAGCTGAATAACGTTACAGTGTGGTAAACAGGCACAAAGGTACTGTCAATGTGTCAAGCAGGCTTTCTGCTCTAGGCACTAGTGACAGATAAGGCTTCAGAAAGAATTCTTTGTACAGATTTTGGTGCTCTAGGCAAGAAATTAGCCATTGAGAGAGAATGAAAAAGAAAACAAGAAGCAACACCGGTCTGACCTACAAGATAGATGGAAGAAGTTGTAATTTAGGGAGAAGAGACTGGTGGACTCAGTTTCAACTTGTGGAAAGGACCCGTGTGGTAAAAGAGAAAACCCAGCTTTAAAAATAAAGGGCTTCATCTGTAGCAAGTGACATTTGTAGCAGACATCAGGAAAACTTTCTGGAATAGAATATGATAAATGTTAGGAAATGTGGAAACTGAAATTTTTAGGAACAATTTGAATAAACTCCTGTCAGAAATGGCTTATTGAGCACTGATCCTGCCTTAGCCTAGAAGGTGAACCAGATCTGCACAAAGGACCTCCCAAGAGTCTTTTCCTCTGTAATCTTATCCAACACTCATATCCCACTGAGCATAATTTTTAAAAAAATATTATTTGTTTTATTATTTTTATTTTCATCGGTTTTTCCTCCTCCAAGTTTTATTTCTACAGCTGGTTGTTTCCTAGGCACAAAGATATAAGTGGAGACTCCTGGGGCTTTGATTTTCAGAAAACAACATGATGAATTACCAGCCCTGTGAAGTGCTTTATGATTGAACATAATATTTTCCCAGTTAAAATATAGGATTTTAGATAACTTAGATATTAAAATAATTGAAAGCTGAAGGAATGGGAGAAAATAATGTCTAAATGGATCTCTGCTTTAGCAATCTGCATGATCAATGCTTCAAAATAGAAAATATTTAGAAAGATCTTATGAAGTGTTTTGATACATTTATGTAGCATCATTACCTGTAGCAATGATATATGCATGATATAATCTATGATATAATGATATTGCTACAGTATACAGAAGGAAATTTATACTAAAATAATTAATGAATCCACAGACTTGAATCACCTATACGCTATCCATGCCTTCCTTCACAGAAAATGCTATTATAGTTATTGTGTGAAAATTAAAGAAATATTTGTTGCTATATCTGAGAGCTTCATCTTATATTTCAAAATTTTTCATTATACACGTTTTTTATCACTTTGCAGAGATGAGGTGCATCAAACGAGAAGCAGCTGCTCATCAGTTTCATACTAACTATGATATTAATGATATTTTCTCAGAGTTCTGATAAGATGAAAAAAATTTAAAGTAGTTGTATTATAATTGGAATATTTGCTGAAGAATGCAAAATGGCAGTTCTCGTCATGACTAATTTGCTTTTAGTTATATCTCAAACTTCTAATACAAAAAAATTAAAATAGATTACCATGTGACAGTATGAAAAATCTGTGTATAAACATCTACATTTAACACAGTTTGGTGAAGCATCACATTTACAGCATAGTATTGTCAGTATATTAATTATAATGTGTCCTTTCTTGGTTGGTGAATGGTCTTGCTTGCTAATAGTGCTTGCTAATAGTTTTTTTTAAGGTATTGTTTCTATAATTTATGAACTTAAGCAAAAAACATATAAAATTAAAAAAAAAAGATCCACACCTATTTTTGCTCTGCAGCGGCATTGCTGTATTTCCATTTACTCCATTATTTCACAGAAAGGAGAATTGATCACTCTTATACCCTTCCAGTCATACATTTTGAAACAAGATCTCTAGTGGTATCATTGCTTCTGAATCAAAACACTTTGCAGTTTTTTCTGTGTGAAAAACTCTAGTCCACTAAGAAAAGATTGAAGATATTAGGGCTTCTCACTTAATAGACATTCTATGGTCTCATCTTCTATCACTAAACATTAATTTTTTTGAAGTATAAGCAATGTTCTTTATGTTATATTTACAACAGTTAAAACATGGTGGGGGTGGGGGAGGGACCAGAGGAAAATTAACATCACATATTAGTTGTTTTTTCAGTCAAAGGATATTTCCAATTGTCCTGTACCTTACAATTCTAGTCATGCATAGGGAGATCCTTTCTCTTTTTTAAAATTTAATTTCTTAACTATTCTACATAAATGAAACTATTGCTGTGATAAAGTGTAGCTTTGATCAAGTGTTATCACAAGGATTTGTGATTTATGGGGCGAAATATTGATCCCAGGATATTTTATACTCACTATTCAAAATGAATGTGCTTTCTGGCACTTGGATCATCACGTTATATCCTGAAAACAAATATTTCTTTGCTGTCAGTGTTCTTCAGCCTAGTGTTGTACACACCACAGTAGGCCATAGACTCCATATACAGTGCCTCCTGTAGCCCAAGATTTGGACTTTGTTTACTCTGCTTGTGATGATGCTAAAGCAATTTAGTGAGTAGGCAGTTTAATCTTTTTCTGGTTTTTTGGCCTAGTTATTCAAACCTGGCAAATATATCCAAACATCCTTGTTTTCTTAAAGGTGCATACAAGTTTAAGAAAATAATTTAAGGAATCAGCCCAGCCACAACATCACAAGACTAACAGATTTTATTTCCATATATGATTGGCTATTCTATATATATGTGGCTTTATCCAAAATTGGAGGACACAGACTACATTAAAAGCAACTGCATTAGCTGATGAGTTCCTGGATGCAACTGCTCATTGCTTACTGCTCCCAGACTGTTGATTGTATTGAAGATTGTATTGGGTGTTATATTAAACTTCAAGGTTTTAAAATAATCTGATTCATTTTTATGGAAGAGGACTAGGAAGAGGTTTCATTAGTATTGTTCCATGAACAGAGAGTTGGAGGTAGTGTTGAGAGACAGAGAACAGATGGCTCAGGGACCTCTTCAACCACCTAACAGGAAATGGTGAACACCATGGTGTCGCAGGCTCAGCTCTTTCAGGTGCACAGCAAGACAAGCCTTCTTTATATTTGAGTTACGGTTCAAAAAGAGGAGTAAAACTTGAAGAAAGTTACAGGTCTCTTTAAATAATTAAATGCACTGCAGTGAAATATGCCATGTTTCTAGGAAAGGTGCACATGATTTGTAGGTAAGTTACTGCATGAGGATCAACTGGAATTCATGGGGCATAGATTAATTTCAGACTCTATAATGAAAGGTTTTGTTTGAATTCAAATTACCAGTGATATAGAGATCTGAGTGCTTGCAAAATTTTGGAACAAAAAGTGTTTAACAAAACTAGGAAGAAAAATGAAATAAAAGTTGAACCTTTGTTGAGGTTTAGATAATTTTGTGGAAAATATCTTCTGCCTTCTAAAGCAGCAACTAGTAACTGTGAGGAGATATTATGCTGTTTCTTCTGCTTAGTATTTATCAATGTGTATGTGCAAAACGAGGATGTTTCCTTCCTTTCTTTTACAAATCTAAATTTACAAGTTTCTTTACAAATTGTATGGCATTACCTGCAGCAAACTAACAACACTCCTACATCAACAGGCTTGCTACACATTTTGCCCATATTCAACAAAAATAATTACGTTAATTCTGAGCTATATTGCTAATTTGGAAACTGACTACAGATATTTCATTGAATACATCTTTAAGGAAAAATAAGTTTTGGGTTACACAGCTGAGATATTAATTAGAAATTTTCAGTTTGATTGGTTTCATATCAATGGCAAATAATAGCACAGCCCTAAAGAGCTGTATTGCAAGTACGGACAAACTAGCTAAATAACTAGCTACCTAACAAAAATCTTCCTGTTACTTTTCTGTGGAAGTGGACATAAAACACCCTTTGTGACTTCTGTACTCTTCACTTTGTATGGTGGCATATGCACAAACACCTCTGTCAGCACAACTAGCAATAACACATAATTAAAATCAAATCCTATGGCCTTAGTATATAACTCTGTTATTCATGACTTTTTCTCTCTTCAGTTCCAGTGCTGTATAATATACACAGCCCTCTGACACTACGCTTGACTTGAGAACCCTCTTCAAGAAGTACAAGTGTTGTTATAATGAGCCTTTCATGTTGCTATTCTCTTTATGTAGAATTTCTGATTGACAGATGTAAAGACGTTTTTGAGTCAAAAATTTGCAAATAAATTTTGTAGTAGAATATAGTTAATTTGCAATGCTTGGTTTACCTTGTATTTTTCTGTTTAGCCACTAGTGTCGTGTTTGGTGAATTCTTACATTTGTGTGAAACAGAGGTTCTCTCAGGCTCTCAGCCTCCATCATTGAGACACTTATATCAGAAACAAATGCTGATAGACCTTCCCATTTTGTCTCAGAAGTATAGAAAAAGCTTTTTAAACAATTAAGGGATCATATATGTTTTGACCCATGTATGGAAGCCCAGCATGGTATGTTAGCACACGTATGATCTCTCTAACCAACACTTCAGTATTTCTTCAATCAAATGTAAAATATTCCTTGATTTATTCTGACCTTTTGCCTTACTTTTTCTCAATCCTTTCAGCTGTATCTATTCAGGTCCTGGCACACCCCTCTCTATTCCTGTCCCTCCCCTGTTCCCTCTCCAATGCTCTGATTTCTACCACAGCTGGATAAGTTGACTAAAGAGATCTGTTTTCCCAGTTTTGCCATGAAGGATGGGGACAGTCTCATTTTCCTCAGCTCTTCTGTCTCTCACCTGTGGATTCAGAAACCTGGAACTCCTTGGTGGTTCCTCTGTATGTTCTGTCTTGAGTCTTGGGGTAACACAGAGCAGTGCACCAGTCCCACTCCTCTTCTTTGCAGCAAACTCCTTCCTCAGTAAGCATGTTCCCGTGAAGTATAAGTCTGGCCTGAGGAATAGCTGCTGTTTTTCAAAAAGGACCATATTTACAGGACAAAAAGACCAGGATCCTGGGCATGCAGCACAGTTCTGACCTTGCATGACTCCAGTGATCTTTCTGCAACAACATCTCACAACTTTGCAAATTTCTCTCCAGTCCAAGCCAAAGGTTTCAACTGAACCATATCAATTTGGGCTTTGAACCCTTGGTTTCAAGCAGCTAAACCTCTGTGGAGAGGGGAAGGTTACATAGAGAAGGAGTTAGGAGAAAGTAGCATAGAGAAGGGGTTAGAGTAAAATTCTAGGCTCTTACATAGCAAAATAAAATCTTCTATGAATTTGGAATCCTTTCAGCCTTGTTCAGTTGGATTGAATACCTCTCACAGGAGTAGACCTGAAGCTGGAGCCTCACCATTTGGTTTTAAATTGCCTCTGCAAATCTGTCAGAGGCCTATTTTAAATTCTTTATTCCATACCCTTCCAACCTCTTTTGCCTCAAAGAATTAATGTGATAGGCCTCTGAAAGCAATTTATTAATGATTGAAAAGTCTCTAGAGGCCAGAAATTGAATGGCTGAAATTTTTATTTGTGTAGTGAAGAAATCAAGGTAAATAATACACATTTCTATAGATAACTGTACATTTACCATAAGACTTTATTCACTTTGGAAAGGAAATTCCTGTCTTCTAAGTACATTAAAAATATAGTAGGGAAATATAATAACACAAATATATTAGGCTCCTGTTTTTGAACTTTGGGGAAGGTTTTCTCTTTTTGTCTGAAATGCAAAATATTTTTCAAATGTGGGTTTGAATGATAAAGAGGAGCAGAGACGCAATCTGTAGTGCAATACACTTCTTATTCTCTGAATGTTGGCAAAGCATTGCTACTCTGTGCGTGTGTATGCAGGCACACGTATAAATCAATTGCTCAGGTGAAAAGTTTACATTAGCAGCAGTTGTGCTGACTCACATAGTAAGGAAAATCAGAAGCTGACACAAAAAATGGCAAATATATTGCAACATAAAAGGTCACTTCAAAAATTTCTGACAACCTGGAACATTAGAAGGTCAAAAATCAACAGCACATTGTCCTGTTTAGTTAGATTGTGCTACTACTCTTTCTCTATGTCTCTATGGACTCCTATTTTTAAAAAAATATTTGCATGCTCTTTTGAAATCAGCCAGCCATTCAAAGACCGTATTTCCCATTTTATTGAGAAATGAATGAAGTGTAGAGAACAGCTCATTTTATTCCAGCAGCCCTTTTAACATGCAAATAGTAGAGTCTTTCAATGAAAACACTTCTGTTTGTGCCATTAAAGATAATGTAGGAGCAATTGATAATTGTTCAGTTTAGAAAATGTGTGCCTAAAGCTTGCCTATATTTTCCCCTATGTAATAATGAACAGTCTGATAAAACACGTTTTCTAACTTTCCACATATTTCTTGCCCGTGTCTGGACCAGTAAGAGAATCTCTGCTGATTACTGATTTATCAAACTCCCTATCCTATCATTTATAAATTTCAGCCACAAAAAACCTGTGGGTTTTTTCTACTTGTCTTCTTTTGGAAAGCCTTAAAATATTTTATGAGAAAAGATACTGAAGAGTTAGACTGGGAAATTTATAAATTTCAGCCACAAAAAACCTGTGGGTTTTTTCTACTTGTCTTCTTTTGGAAAGCCTTAAAATATTTTATGAGAAAAGATACTGAAGAGTTAGACTGGGAAATTTATAAATTTCAGCCACAAAAAACCTGTGGGTTTTTTCTACTTGTCTTCTTTTGGAAAGCCTTAAAATATTTTATGAGAAAAGATACTGAAGAGTTAGACTGGGAGAAGTCTTGTGGATCATCACTGAAAGAGAAGATACAAAATAGATTTTCCCAGCTCACCCCAACACGTCATAAACAAAAAACCTTCTTCCACAAAACATAGAGATACCTAGAAAGAACACAAGCTGGTCTTGACAACTCATTGAAGTCAGGATATCTTGGAATCTATTTTCTCATCCTTATTTCACCAGTCTCTCCTATTTCACAACATACAGACCCTGCACCTCACAGAGATTTCTATAAATGCACTCTACTGTCTCCATAAAGACACTGTGAGATCCATGTTCAGAAGGATGTCAACGTCAAAAGACCTACAAGTCATGATCTTGGACAAACCTTAGAACAGGTTTTAGCAGCATCATGACATTGAGCAGTACCTGGAATTATATTAGTGAAAAATATTGAAAGTTTTGCCAAGAGTTTAACTGTATTTCTTAATATTTGTAAATATGTGAATCTAAAATAGAATTGTAAAGGATATTAAGAATAAATGGAGAAATTATGTTCTGCAAAAGGAACGTGAATGGTACTTCACACACTTATAAGCAAAATATATTGAATTTGTGTGAATTTATAAACAGTTTTCCTTTGCAGGATATGTCCTTATAGCTCTGAATAGGTTTACAGAATTATCTTAAAGTAACCTGTATGTATAGCAACTACAGCAACTGACAGATATTGTGAGTTATATGTTGGATTCAGAGACTGGACATATTTCAGTGTTCATATTTCATCACTTAATGTCATTTTTATTAGAGCAAAAGAGGAAATATTTGGCTTCTTTTTTACAAGTAGGACTTCTTAGAAAACAGAAACATAAAAGACGTAAAACCAATAACACTTAAAGGCATTGCTTAGCTGGAGAAACTCTGATGCAGTCACTGGGAGTCAGGAAAGATCAGCTTGATTCTCTGTTACTGAGACATCAGTCTTTAGAGCTAACAAAATTTTTACAAAAAAAAGTTTACAAAATTTAAATAAAAAATGTAAGAAAACTTTTAATGTAATGTAGGTTATTCCTTTCTTTAAAAAAAGAATCTAGCTTCATAGAAAATGAAAGGTAGAGGATAAACATTTGCCACACTAGTATGCGAGGTACAATAACTGAGTGTTTTATATTCCACTACTGGTCTGTAACTATGCCGTCTAAAAAGTCATCGGCTAATATGGAAACCCCTCAGTAGTTTGGATCTTGTTCCAAACCCCACAATGTTTGTTTTAGACTTAAAAGACACAAGTGCAATAACTGGATCTAGTTTTGCACTTGATGTAGGGGCAGAAAGTGGTCTCCGGTTCAGGTCATTGCTACAGACAAGTTTTGAATGCAATAAACAAATTTCTGGTTTTATAAAAGGAGATTTTATCCTTGCAGAATAAGCCAGAGTTGTCACCTGCTTTGCTTTGTGATTTGTTCTTTCTGAGAAGAATTAATTAAAATGTTGAGATAAATAAATCCTAGTTCTTCTCTTGAGGCATTCTCTTTTTGGCATCTGAATCACTAATCTCTCTGTTGCCACAAACGTAAAATAAAACCCAAATCTTTAATTTTTGAAGGAGAACTTTATGCAGAAAACTATTTCTAACCTTCTCTTCTGATTCCTGTGATAATAGTCTTGTCTCTATGCAAGCAGAATTGCCTGCCAGAAAATTTCTCAGATGTCAAGAATCAAAGTAGAAATATTAGTGAATTTAAATTTTCTGTAGACAACAAAGCTCAGAATAATTTTGTGACCTTTCATTTAAGTCATGCATAATGTGTTTGTTTGCCCTTATCATCAATTTCTATTTGGCTTCTGTGTGTAAGCCAAAAACTTGGAAGGTATTTAGCTGAGGAAAAGACAATATGAAGAATAATGCAAAAGTTTGTTTTATACTACTTTACAGAACTGAAACTTGCTATAACTCATGACTCTGGCATTTACCTACAAGGAAGTTCTTACCTGTTAGAATATACTAGCTAACATCTACTAGGTATTTTTAAATGCTTCTGCTCTTTGCTGCTGATGGGAAAAGGCCTGCCATGGTCTTCTGTAAGTAATAGTATGCTTGTTCTCTGCTAAGAGGTATAAATAAAATATGTAAAGTAATAAAATAATCCCTTAGGAAGTATTCTGTAATTCTGTAATATTCCTATGTCCCATAAAAAAAGGCCATAATAAATTGGATGCCAGAGGTAGGATACATTTTACTTAACTTTAGAAGTTTTATAACCAAGCTGAGCTCCTTTCACAGTTGGGAGAGGACTGAGCATTTTTAAAGAGTGATTTATCAGACCTCCTTTATACATCCACCTTAGGGTGAGAGTCACTGTAGTCCTAGTAGTGACTATTTCTCTCTGGCTCTGAACGGAGAGTAGGACAACTCTTTCAGTGTAGAAGATTACCAGCAATATGTGCCTGCATTTCTTTGGTGAATCCCATATATGACTGTATGGGATCCCATAAATTCATTTGATGAAAGGGTTTGGCTAATATTCAAGTGCACAGTAGCTGCAGCTTACTACCAAGAAACTGTGCACCTCACAATATTTTAATCTCTGACTACAGATGTCAAGCAGTAAGGAAGGCAGTGGAGATGGATCATATCCATACAGTTTCTTTATCTTGGTCCCCACACCGACATTTCCTGGCGGAGGATGGATGTAGAAGCAGTTCAAATCTCTAGGCAGACAAAATTGGGTTACCTACAATTCAAATTATCTTAGCAATGTAAAAATGTAATTATCAGGACAGGTGGGGTAACCATGTGACATTGTAGCCAAGGCAGCAGATCCCACAAGATCACTGTGCCAGGAATGGTGAACTCCTCAACAGCTGGGTAAACCCCAAACCCAGTTCTCTGATCGTCATTTCAGTTGTCTTGCATCCACACAGTGTGAATATAAAACAAGTATTTATAGTGTGCATATTCATATCTGTCATCAAAATGATGATGTTTTTGATCTACTTTTTTATTCAAATCTGATTTCCTTTTATGACAAGATAACTCACCCAATTGACATGGGGAATCCAGTTGAGGTAATCTGTTTGAATTTCAGTAAAGTTTTCAATGCTGTCTCTCACAGAACCCTTCTGGACAAAATGTCCGGCACACAGCTGGATAAACAAATTATGTGGTGGGTAAGCAACTGGCTCATGGGTCAGGCACAACGTGTTGCAGTGAATGGGGTGACATTGGACTGGTGACCTGTCACTAATGGGGTTCCACAGGGTTTCATGCTCATCCCTGTGATCTTCAATATCTTAAATAACTGGGATGCAGGACTGAAAGAGATACTGAACAAGGTTGCAAATTATACAAAACTAGGACGAGCTGTTGACTCTTGTAAAGTCAGGGAAGCCCTGCAGAGAGACCTTGACAAGCTAGAGGACTGGACAATCACCAATTCTATGAATTTTAAGTGCCAGATTCTGCACCTGGGACGGAGAAGTCCCCTACAAACTGGGGAATGAGAGACTGGAGAGTTGCAACACAGAAAGGGATCTGAGAATCCTGCTCGACGGCAAGTTGAACATGAGTCAGCAGTGCCCTGGCAGCCAGGAGGGCCACCTGTGTCCTGGGGGGCATCAGGCACAGCATCTCCAGCCAGGCAAGGGAGGGGATTGTCCTGCTCTGCTCTGCACTGGGACGGCCTCACCTCGAGTGCTGGGGGCAGTTTTGAATGCCACGATATAAGAAAGATGTCAAGCTGTTAGAGAGCGTCCAAAGGAGAGCAACTAAGAGGTGAAGGGCCTTGAGGAGAAGCTGTCTGAGGTACACTGAGGTCACTTGGTCTGTTCAGCCTGGAGAAGAGGAGACTGAGGGGAGATCTCATTGCAGTTTACAATTTCCTTGTGAGGGGAAGAGGAGGAACAGGCCCTGTGGTGAGCAGCGACAGGACTAGAGGGAGTGGCCTGAAGTTGTGTCAGGACAGATTTAGGCTGGATATTAGGAAAAGGTTCTTCACCCAGAGGGTGACTGAGCACTGGAACAGCCTCCCCAGGGAAGAGGTCACAGGACCAAGGCTAAAAGAGTTCAAGAAACATTTGGACAACACTCTCAGGCACATGATGTGACTCTTGGGAGTGGTCCTGTGCAGGGCCAGGAGTTGAACTCGATGATCCTGATGGGTCCCTTCCAACTCAGCGTATTCTGTGATTCCGTGATTCTACTTAGTCAAAAGAAGTGGCAAGACCATTTCAATTTTTGTCACTTTAGGTGCTGTTATTCTTGCATAGCATATAACCCTTAGAAATCTCTATTTCAAAGAATCTTCTTAACAGTCTTTTTCATCGCTTTAAGATGGATTCAAGTTTTCCTCAAATTCTCACATGTTGTTTATATGAGACCAAACATATAACTTAGCTCATGTCAGTTCAGTAAAAGTAATAACATCTTGTACGCAAAATCTGTAATCCCCTTTCACCTCAGTTGGTTTTCTGCTCTGTTATTACTGCTCATTAGTATTTTAAGATGCTAATCATTACAGACTTTTATTCTATTACTCAGAAAAATCTGAATTAATTTTCTGAGTTTTTAAAAAATACGCCACTAGACTGCAGACTGAAATAAAGATAAGGAAGTTTCAAATCCATAGTTTCATAAGCTTAATAAAATACATAACCAGAAGTTTTAAGGATAATTTTAACCTTACTGTTAGTGTTAATAAAAAACTCCCTATAATCACAATGAAGAATACATGCACAACACTTTACTCATCACTTTATTTGTCAGTGAAATAAATCACTGCTTAGATGTCAGATAAAAGGGTATTCAGGAAACACCATATCATGGGAGCTCGTGAATGACACTTATTGATCATTTGTTGCGTAAAAATCTTATCCAGAATATTCAGCCTAATGTTGAACCTCATATTTTAAGGGTTTGCAGATTTCACTTCCCAGTGCGAAAAATGTTTCTTTCCAGAACTCCTGAGACTCCTTTGATATAATAAAATTGTTACTTTGAGATTGCAAACAGTTGACGAAACTATGTAAATATGTATTTTTGAGAAGGTAAATAAAATTGCAGTTTTATTTTTTATGGTGATATACAGATGACATCCTTCATCTCTGAAATGCCTGTCTGTTATAGGCATTAGGCATAGGCAAAATAGTCTGTTAGGCTATTTTCAGCTGTATTTGTAAATACAGTCATAAGGTGTCTCTGAAAGAAAATTAGACTCTTAATTTCTTACGCATATAGATAGATATGTGTTTTTATACATATGGATCTTTCTAGATATTTTCTAAAAAGCAACTTTGAACCAAACACTCAGAGGAAAACATAGAGCTCTGAAAAAACACAACAGATTGTTGTTATAGCAGTGAAGAACTTCCACCTAGCCGCTCTTTGTGTGCAATTCAAGGTGATGTTCGTTGTATTCCTGATGGACCAATGCACAATTACTCTGTCAGAGAGGCTGGTTGTTACAATGTCAGACTTTTGAATTTTCTTTGGGAAATAACGTAGGGAAATGAAACTCCCAAAGACATTCTCTAAAGAAAAATAAAAGATCTCTTCATGTCAGTTTTGGTAGTGTAGATATGTGAGCTAACTGCAACCAGAGTTTCCTAATTTATCTGAAGGATGTTGGGGATTTTGTGCAGGGGATACTGTTCTTATCCATTAATGTATAATTAGACAATATCTGACAGAATCAGAATAAAATTAGTTATTACCTGCAATTTTTCTACATTCAGTCCTTCAACATCTTGTCTATTTAGCCAGAAATTCTCAAGTGACATGAATTCTGCATGAAGAGTTTCCCAAGTTGTTGTAAGAAAATGAAACCCTGCAGGGATTTTCTGGTAAGTCATTGTAACATTTTGAAAATCTCTGAAGGAAACATGAAGTAGGATTAAAAACAGAAGATAAAAATAGAAAAAGGCAAGGACAAGAAAAAAGGCAACAAAAATGTAGGACATGAACAAAAGAGTAGATTGAGATATAGTACAGCAGAACTGCAGACAAGCAAAGAATAAGCAAGTTACGGGCAGAAAACAGACGATGTCCTGTCATTATGAGATTACAGAAGAGGAAGAATTGCACAAAGGGAGCACCAGAAGCTGAAAATAAGGATGATATTCTGATTTATTTGAGATCACTGTCAGGATGTCAGTTGACAGAAGAATTAGGCCATGAATACATAGGGAAAAAATATATACATACATATATCGGCATATATATGTATCCACATGTATATATCCATATATGACAGGGAAAATTGGGAAAAACCTACATATATTCTTAGAACACAGTCATAAAAATAATGTCATTATAATAGAGACACACCTGAACATACTGAAAAATATCTTAATTGGGTTCTGATAGCAGTCTGGCAAGAACTATTTTGCTAAATATTTGTCGTCTAGAAACAGTGTGGAATAATGAAAAGACCTTGAAAGTAGACAATATTCTATGTTTTTAGAATCATTCTTCCAGTTTTAAAATGGGATATAGCAAATTCAAAGTGAAGAAACATACTTTATGAATAACATTTATGTGTTTACAGATTACTCTTGATCTGGACACTCATGTGCTATGTTTTCAGTCTGAATAAATCTTTAATTACATTTGCATGGAAGTTTTATTAAACGAAGGTAAGAAGCAGAGTTAATTTTTGTGTCAAGGTTTGCTGTCCCTAGTCTGATGACCTGCAGCAAAATTGAAACACAAAAAATATCATTCTAGAAGACCTATTTGAGATGATGTGTGTTGGAACTTTCAAGGTGTTAAAAAGATAAAAGGGGTTTGTGTGTCAATGTGAGTATCGGGCAAAAAGATTATCATAAACTCGACCCCACAGCAATTCTGGCATGCCACCTTGCAGCTCTGGTCTATGACAGAATGTCAAGCATCTTTGCAGGCCTTTCAGCCTTTACTCACCTCGTGCGTGCCAAAGCAGCCTCCATTTGCACACCCATGCTCACTGAAGGACAACAAATTTGGCTGTGGCAAGATATGCAGCCTTTCCAAAAATATCTCTCAAAAAGAAATTACTTCCCATTACACTTAACAGCAAAATAAATAAAAAAACTCTCAAGGCAGATCTAATTTATTTAGAACAGTCTCTTCAGGCAGTCTCTCTCCCGGGATGCAGTTCTACTAGAAAATGGTGCACTGTACATATACACAATGAAGCATTTGTTCAGGGATGTTTCATATTCAAAAGATATCAGGAGACAGCTCTGGTCAACACTGTCATATCGTTATGCTGAAAGGGAATTGTACAAGGAATGAAAAAGAAGTGTCATTCCAGAAATACAAACAATTACTTTGGTGCATTTTGCAGCAATTCAGATATAACAGTGCTTGAAATCTACACAAAAATAACCTTATACAGACATTTATATACTGACTTTGATGAAAAACAATGATTGCAAACAAAAAAAAAAAGCAGACAGAAGCAAACCAATTTGATCTAGTTGCATAAGCTGTTACAGACTGCTGATTTTCTTCTCCTTTATTGTAGTTCAGAATGTTTTTCCTTCCTACTGAGATGACCGTTATGTGTGTACACATCACAGAGAAATGATTAAAGAGATTTTTGGGGTTTTTTTGATTGACAAATAAAGCTTTTCTGTTTTTATGTGCTGCATTACTGGCTAGTAGTAGAAACATACAGCAAAACAGATATATTCTATGTGTAGCCAGACTGAAATATACAGCAGCAGGACAGTGTAGACCAATATGCTGTACTATCTGTAAGGGAAAACAAAACTGCTGAACACATCAGGTCAGATTTCTAAAAAAAACCCCAATGGTGTCCTGAAGTTTCCCCTGTTTCTTCTCCATATTCTTGCTGTTTGAATTTCACCTGTAGTAGCTTTAAGAATTGTGTTACGTCCTTACTTTCTGTACATACAACACACAGGTTTATTGAATTAAATGCACCCAACATACCCTTATCTGAAAGTGCCATTTGGTGTCAAGGGAATAAAGCTAGCAGAGCAAAGCATGTATATCCATAACTACCCTTGGGAATCTTGCTCCTGTGAAAATTTTGTTTTGATATTTTAAATTGTTATCTTATTGACAGATTGATTTCAATGCATGTTTACAGTGTCTATTCCTCTTTACATTCCACTTGCTGGCCTGGAACCCTTCACTTGAAAAATATTTCATAATCAACACACTTTCTTTCAACATTCCAGGATGAATTAAAATATCTGTATGATGTCTCTCTTAAATGAAAGAAAACATGTAAAAAAGTAAATAAGTACAAAGGAATTGAAACAGCTTGAAAAGATGGGTGATGCTAACAACTCAGGTGCTTCAGCTCTTTCTTTCAAGCAATTTAACCAATGAAACATTTTCCTCTGACAGAGAACTGCTCAATACTAAACATGATTTAAAAAAAATTATCATTAAATTTGAAATTCAAATGAAAGTTTTTACCAGAATATTTGTGCTGTAGATTAAGTTCCTGTTTGCAAGCTGTAATCATAGACAAGGGATAAAGGATACCTTGTCCTTGATTGTGAATATTCATGCATGTGTGACACCACATGGGTTTTCTAAAGCCTTCTCTCTTGCTTTTTTTCATGATAAAAAAATTGTCACTGTAGACAGTTTGGGGTGCAGTTTTATTTCAGCACTTGTTTGAGGGAAATTACCTGGTTATTTGAGTACTTAAGTGTCTGTCTGGTGTCTAAAACCAAAGTCAAAACCAAAGTGATTGTATATGCACTTTAACAAGCAGGAGAGGGCAGGTAGTTGAACCTGTTCTACTGGTTGTTACAGTTGATGTTTTTATCTCTTTGAATCATAGAATACCATAATATATTCTACTTTCTGGTTACTAAAGGGCATACAGCACAGAGATAATGAAGTTGGCAATGAACTTAGGAGCACTAAATGGATACTGTCGCATGGAAAAGCCAAACATGATATTATTTTGAATTGTTAAATACTAGCAAAATGTGACCACATGGAAAATTAGTATATTTTGTTATATAACTGTTTGGGTTTTTCCCTTCTGGCAGGTGAGAGAAAAGAAAAACAAAAACAAGACCAGAATGGGGGGGAAAGTTCGTTTGGTTGTTCATCTGCTATAGCAACCAGAAGTATCTGTGGCTTCAAATTTATGAGAAAAAGTCTTGCTTTGAATTAAACTGATAATTGCTTAAAGACAGGCCATTTATCTAGCAGTGAACATGGATGGGACTGAGCCAGTTGGAGTGCAGAATGCTGACATTTTTGTGTTCATTTAATTGATCAGAGTAAGCAGAAAGTGATCTGAAGAAAGAAACAGGCATACTACAAAGCATAAAAAAGTGTAAACAGTTGGGACTCAGCAACCAGGGTTATTGAGACTTCAGCCTGAAGCAAATTCAACCAAGGCTGTAAGTCCTTTCTACTTGAGTAATGATTAAAGAGTAATGACAATAAGGTTCCTAATATATTTTTATATAAATTGGAATTGTGAGTTTTGTTTTCTTTTGGTTTGTGGTGGTGGTCCATTTTTGGTCTTTAAATCATATCAGGCTGCTTTTTTTTTTTTTTTTTTTTTTTTTTTTTTATTTTTTGTTTTTTTTTT
>VZTJ01002540.1:97731-348271 GCA_013397795.1 Orthonyx spaldingii | reverse complement strand
TTTTTTTTTTTTTTTTAACTTTTTGGAAAAACTAAAAATACAGTAAAGATTTCCTTCATGGACCTTGGACTCACCCAGCTGCTATATCAGCAAAAATGTGTCTTTATGAGGACAGAAGGGCAGGAGCACTGATTAGCTCCTCTTCCCCATTCAGACTCTCAAGAAGTTATAGCACCTTATATCATATAGCAAAATGAAAAAGAGGAAATCTTTTTCTGTCATAAATAGGAGCACTTTACATCAACAAACTGCTTGTAAAATCTCCTCACCAGAATAAGAGTAACAGCAGGTCATATGAAATCTGAGGTTTTTTCCCCTGACTCATTAAAGATATGGATAGAAATAATTTCAGACAAGGAATACTACAGACAGCAGCCGTTAGGTGCTGGAATGGACCCCATAAATGTAACAGTATTCTCATTTAATAATGAGATTGCACTTCAGTGTGTTGTTGGATCAAAGACCTTATGAACGACTGGTTTCTGGGCAGTGATTGGTAAAAGCCTAGTCAGTTCATCTTGAAAAACATAACTCTTGTGCACATAAGAGCAAAATAAGGACAAGAGAAAAAAGGAGATTTTTCTGAGAGCCCTGAAAATTTTGTAATTGGTGCATAGGAAAAGTGGGAAGGGTCATTATTAAGCCAATGTAAAAAGCTGAGAAACCAGCTCTTCCAGAACAGCTCTGTTTACTTTTACCTAACTTTCTTGGGACAAAGATAATGAGAAATGCAACAAACTGCAAACAACTGAGGAAAAAGTGTGATTTGTAGTAAACTGCTTAAATGGATCTTAAAGGTCTTCATATTGTAAAAACTTAATTCAGGAAGCACAGAAAAATGGCAACAGAATGTGAGTTTATTACTATGTATGACTGTGTAACCCTTAACTAGGTTAGAAAGACGTGAATTAAAAATTAATTCAAAGAATAATAGTTCTGACATTTTTCTGCACTACTATTAATTATTACTGTGCCTTTGGAACTGTGTATACAGTATGAAAATACTCAAAATTTAAGTTTTTAAGTAGACTTTGCTTCACCTTTGATCCCTGTCAACCCCAAAATTTTAGTATTCTGCAAGGATAATTTATAAAACTAAAAGTGCAAATGACTGCAGGAAGGAAGATAAAATTATTAGTCTAGAATATTAAATATTTCTAGACAATGTACTTTCATATGAAAAGCCAAAATAATGTGGGAATTATAAAAATTAAATGTCACTTTGATTCCCTGGTGATTACTTGTAGTATTGCAGGGAAAAAAATTGAGAATTTTGTTCTCAAAAAAAATTCCTTAAAACTAGTCTAATCATGTGGAAAATTAAGATGTTAAAGAAGTAGTAGAAATCTTGTATAGGTAACTGTGATTGTTTGTTTATGAACTGTTGCCCTAGCCTGAATTAACACTGTCCCTGGAGTCGCATAACCTTCTCGCACAATGACTGACAATTGTTTTGAAATATTTCAAGATTTGTGATGACTATATAGTTCACAGTGTGATTTGCTT
The DNA here is from genome assembly GCA_013397795.1 of Orthonyx spaldingii. Classification (NCBI taxonomy): domain Eukaryota; kingdom Metazoa; phylum Chordata; class Aves; order Passeriformes; family Orthonychidae; genus Orthonyx; species Orthonyx spaldingii. The sequence continues at coordinate 346,765 of VZTJ01002540.1, read as the reverse complement.
CCCCGTCATGCAACAGAGCGAGTTATACTGTCATGTGCTGTATTTATTCCCCACATACCAGTACCGTTATCTTTGCTACTTTCACATGGCTGTGCAGCATAGAGAAACGACCACAGAACTATTTAAAGTCTTCAGGGTTATCAGCTTCAAGTCATCTATACCTTTCTATGATGTCTATACTATCATTTTACGCCCACCATTTAATTTGACTCTACTTGAACATTAGAAAATATTAGCTATTAATCTCAAACTCTAAAGCCTTAATTGCTTGTTCATCTTTACTATGAATAAAATATTACTGTAAGGATTATTCAGTATTGTGGACAGAAACAGTACATTTATAATTTAAAAGTATGTTCAATTGAACTGAAAATTTACAGCGGTGTGCTCAATAAATTCTACATCTTTGTGAAGGAAAACTATGTAGAAGAGTCAAATAAACTCTAGAAGTAATTTTACATATATGTGAACAGGAGTTTGAATGGTATGTGGAAGATTTCTGTGAATTATCAACATGTACATTTGCTACTTTGAAAACAAAAGATTGTTCATACTGGATGCAACTGATGGCCAGAGTCAAATTGAACCACTGGTACATGTGTGCTAAAATGAATTGGATATAAAACCTAAACTTTTCCTAGAATGTAGTTTGACATGAAGAAATTACTTCACTCACTCATCTTATTGAATTGAGTAATGCAAGATTAGACTTCTGCTCAGATCTTGTTAAATAGTTTTTGAACAATTCAAAATCTTTAATATCTGTTAGAACATAACAGATATGTTAAAATTTCCAAATACATTTACACATTCATGCAACTGCTGTATTAATCTAATAAAATAGCATAAATGGGGGACTTTGAATTACAGTGAAAGTAAAGAGACCTTGTGTTAGGTCCATTTTACTAATGTATCAAAATAGAGATGTGAATCAGTGTTACACATCGTCTGATATTTAGCTTGCCCATCATAGGTGAAAGGCTTAAACTTATTATGGATATATGCAAAAAGCTATATATATACATCTCCTACCTATATCATGGAATCATAGAATGATTTGAGTTGAAAGAACCCCTAAAGATCAACTTGTTCCAACCCCCTGCCATGGGCAGGGACAGCTTCCACTAGACCAGGTTGCTGAAAGCCCCATCCAGTCCGGCCTTGAACACTCCCAGGGATGGAGCATCCACAACTGCTCTGAGCAGCCTGTTTTGCTGTCTCACCACCCTTAAAGTAATGAATTTCTTCCTCACATCTAATCTAAACCTACTCTTTTTCAGTGTGAAGCCATTTCCCCTTGTCCCTACATGGCCTTGTAAATAGTCTTTTTCCCTCTTTCTTGTGGGCTCTCTTCAGGTACTGGGAGGCTGCAATCACAGTTCCCTCAGACTTTCCTTGTAGGTGAGATGCTCCGTCTTTATTATGAATAGGCCAATGGTGCCTTTCCATAAAAACCTGCATGACTAATTCATAAATACCAAACCAGCAAGCTTTTTTAGGTATTTTTTGTTTAAAATCACAGCGGTAGAAGCTTATCCAAAGTAGCATGTTCCTCTCAACCTGAACTGGAAATGATTATTTGTAGCAAATACATTTGGACTGCAGGAATATACTATGTAAAGTCCAAGTATATTTATAAACATATAACCCAACAGTATCCTCTATTTTGACACATTTTGACTTTGAAATGAGCAATCATGCATTTTGAACACAAAATCATGTCTTTTATATCTTCAGGGTGTTTCTGAAAAAAATTATAATTAAATTGAGATTATGAATGCACACTGATGGCTGAAGATGGTGTTTCACATTTTGTTTACAAATCACTTATCTTTCTTTTCCAGTCTGTATTGTTACTATGAATTCAGTTCTTTACGTAATCCATTTCTTCTTTCTAGAAGTATGTAGCAGTGCAATTATTAGTGTGCCCCATAAAGGAACATTATTTTTAAAACGGGAGACCAGAATGAAATGCAATGGCAACTGCCAGCCCACAATGAGTATTTTACTACTATGACTGAGTATGTTGAAATCCAACATTTATTAGAGTCTTTCATTCCAGGCTCTTAGAGTGCTTTATAAATACAGCACAACTTTCCCAGTGCTATACTTTTGAAGTACAGTCACCCCAGAGTGGAGTGTAGCAGCTATTTTGCTTCCACTTGACGGCTGTTGGCTATGATATGCTTCTTTTCTAGAATTATTTTTCTGGAATATATATGGGAGAGAAATCCAACCACCAGGAATAGGCAGAGACCATCTGCTGTGACTAATTTCACATTTATTCCAGGCAGCAGTTGTACCAAAATTCCAAAATGAAAACCCAGTTACTATTATAACTTGAACCAGTGGATATAAAATGAAATAGTATGTTCAGGATCTTTCCATTATTTTATCCATGAATACAGATCTCTGTGAAGATTGTAAACATTTTTTAATTACTTTCCAAATTCAAGCAGGGGTCCTTTGAAACATTTAGGGTTTCTAGTCACTTAAAATGGGGTCATTTCTCCTGGACAAGCGTACTTAAGCTTAGAAAACTGCTTAGAGAGATCTTTCCAGTATCCTAACAGAGAAAGCAAAATAGAACATGTGGTCTGTGGTCAGAAGTGTTGATTGTTCTATCTTTAGGTACTAAAGTGTGTATGATATATCAATAAAATAAATGATTTCAGTTTCTGCTGTGGTCAATGAAATAGATACTCTACAGGGAAAATAAGAATTATTCTCTGAAGATAAGTCACTCTTTCCCTTTCTTGCTTTACTGATTACAGAAGCAACATAGTGTGACTTTGTTCTTAACCTATATTTTAGGTGATATATGTTCCTATGATCTAAGTTAATGGAGAGTCAGACTGTGTAGCTCAGTGCTCTGCATTGACTTAAACAGGTTTACATTATCTAGAGGAAGACCTTGTGACACTCTAGGTGAAATCCTGCTCTTTGAAAGAAATTTGAACTTCTTCCATTAACTTTTCTAGACCCAGAATTTTATGTTTATTTATGTTTTCTATAAAAACAGATGGGGAATAATTCTTGGGTATACTTAAAATAACTATTCCTTTCAGAAATGCACTTCTGCTGCTGTATGTTGCATAAAGTCTTACTTTCGTTCTTACTCATGCTAGTTTACCCATCTCTACTTACCACCAAGCTGTAAGAGAATTTTTTAAATTTCTGTGTGGATCTCATTAGTTTCTCTACTTTGAGGCAGTACATGCATTTGTATATGTATGTAAGAAAAAGTGCTTTGAAGACATGATCTGAATCTTACACAACAAATTGAAAATTGATCTGTCTGCTATCCAACACATTTTATGTGAAACAAATCAGATAGAGCCAAACCATAATCCATTTCAAATGCAGCAACTCAGCAGCTCAGATAATACAGGACCAAATCAATAAGAACAAGACAAAAATGTAAGGCAGGTTGTAAGGTTCAGTAAAAAAATGGATTAGAGAATTATCATGTTAAGAAAATGATGAAAAAACGGAACAATTTACCATACTTTTTCCAATCACAGGCCTCTTGTTTCTTTAAAACTCAGCAATCAAAAAAAAATCAGCTAATAAAATTAGTGCTTTTCTCTTAAACTAGTTGGGCCAATCTTTTCTAAGCTACATCTAAATTTCAGGCTTTGAATTTCATTGCCTTCATGTCACTCCCAAACCCACAAAATTCACTCAGCAGCTGGAAGACCACAGGAAATGGGGGAAACTATACAGGGAGAGTAGATTGGGATCTAATATGTTTGCATTCACATCTGTCAAGCTAGACTTTAAATCATTCAACCATGCATTCATTATACAGGTCTTAAAGATAAGATGGCAGCACATCACACAATATTTTGACTTCCTGGCCTCCTACAGCCAATTTTTATGTAGTCATATAGTTAGAGTTGAGCCTGGAAGGCACAAGATTGATTACTGCTTCATAAAGCAGCAGCAGATTTTAGATACAAGTTCCAAGTTAAGATACTTCTGGGAAAGGATTTTTACACTTTTTCAGTTATTGGGGAAGGGTGAGGCTTAGGGTCACTAGCACAGATAGAAAACACTAAATGATCTTAATAGCTGCAGTCAGTACCTAGGAATGACAAAGGAAAGAAATCTTGAAGTTTGTATATATTTTGTCCCTTTAGTTTACCTTGCTGACCAGCAGAAACAAATCTGAGTCATATCCTAACTCTTTAATTTGCCTGATCTTAGACTGGCCTTTGGATTTTTTTCCAGAGCAAAAGTACTAAACAGATTTTTATGAGAAACTTTTTCCAAGAGAAAACGAGAAGCATTGCCTGATCAAAAAGTTACTCAATTTCAATGTTTAGAATGTGACAGTAAAAAGTAATGGAATTAAACAAGATTGCTTTTTATGAATGAAAATTATGTTAAATACTTCTTACGGTATCCCAAATGTATAAATAAATTATTAGTAAAAATATCTTAAAATTATTATTTATATTAGCAACAGCAACCAACCCAAGGAAGGTCCTCATTTGACATAAATTGAAAAAGATTATTAAGGCAATGAAGCTAAAAATTTTCAAGATGTTATCATCCTGATGATCTGAAAATGATATTTGAACAGCCCTGAGAACATGTTTTTTTCTACATAGGTCTTGACTAATCACACTTTCAAACTTGTATAACTTACTTCAGTTTTAATGGGAGCCTTAAAAAATTTTAGTACTCATAGCAGTGTCTGCCTTTTCTGACAGAGAACTGGGAGACCATTTCTAGACAGGGTAAGATGAGCTTCTGTGAGAGAAGCAGTTGTCCTGAAACCAACACAAATATTTTAAATTGAGCAAACTTACTTAAGAGGTGATATGTATGTTGACTTTAGAGCTAGAGAGGTGTCGAAAGAGGAAGTTTATATCAACCTTTTTATGATATCTGGTAGTAAATCTCTTTTATACATGTGAAAAGTGTGTGGATCCTTAAATGATTTTATTAGCATTAACCCTCAAAGACTGTTGATAGAATAATGGGGTCTCTGGACCCCATAAGCATGACAAAGAAGATACAGTTGAAAGAGGAGGTAAAACTTGTAAGATAAAACAAATTGCAGCTCCCAAGGACACATTAAATCAAAGTTTCTAGATCTAAGAATATTTCTTAGTCATCCATTAATTTTCACATTATCCTTCTTCACTATAATAAGGAAGTATTGAGCTGACTAATTGTGCATGCAAGGTGAACAATGGTACTAGAAGATATTCCAAACACTTTCTGGAGCCATAGTTTAAAGAAGGAAAAATTTCCACATAAAATACTTAGAAGAAGTTGATCCTAGTCTGAGTTCAACTGTGGTGCAAATATTACAGGTTTGAACTTGCAATGAATGTGGAAAATATGAAGAAAAACCCTTATAATTCTTAATAATGCCAGTATGTACCTAACACTACTAATAAATGCCATATTACTGGCAGGGGAGGCATGTGCATGTGTGACATATTTCTTCTTTCAAACCAAATTTCCTTTTAATGCTACAAAGAGGAAAACCTGAAAAAAGTAAGAAACTACAAGCAAAAATAACATAGCAGATCATTTAATATATGATTGAAGAAAGCAACATCAGAAAATCATTTAAATAAAATATTATGTCCTACCTTAACCTAGTCAGATCTTCAAGAAAATGACTTACAGGAATCTAGTCCACAACCTCACTTCCCTGATGCTTAAAAACTTTCCAACAGAGAGAAACGTTCTGTTTCTGGCCAGCAGATATCCGTTTTATTGAAATGCCTTTTTTCTCTCCTGTGTGATTCCTCGCTCCTCTTCTAGTTGTACCTTTAGGACTTTGAATTGTTTAATGCAATAAAACTTTGTAAACCTTCTCTCAATGAGTCTTCATTACCTAGAGCATCTGCCCATTTTATTTCACAACTCTTTCTATTTCAGTACATTTTTGTTTAATATACGTGATCTGGATGGTAAAAGATATTGTAGGGGAAATTCTCTAAAAGGTGTTTAGTCCAATAGCACACAGTTTTCCCCATAAAACACCTAAAATCACATCTACTTTTTCATAAGTCCATCATAATGTCACAGCACAGGAAACTGCTACTATGTCAGACTTTTCTATTTCTAAGTCATTGTCAACTGATAAATTTCCAGATAATAGTGACAAATACTATTATTAGTTCCTCTTCATAAGGATTCATGTTTCAGTTAAATTCCAACCCATTTCTTACTGTGATCCTCAAGCTAATCATATACTTTTTGCATGATATGCAAATTGTCCTTCATATTTAATTGCCTCTTAATTTTCTTAATAAATATCAAGGGGTTTTTTTGTACCAAATTCATTAACGTAAATACTAAAGATCTGCTGGATGAGTCCTTGAGGAACTCTGCTACTGTTGTTCTTCTAGATTGATATTTTTATTTTTTATTATTATTTTTAGCAGTTTTTCTTTGTTGGTACATGTTTTTTAAGTCCTCTGTGCTCCACCTTAAAAAATCATTTCTCATAGAGAATCAGGTTACTTGTTCTTTTGAAATCCCACCAAAGTACATAACAAAAATAGAATAATTGCAAAAATATTTGACAAATTAAAGTGTAGGATTAGTCTAGAATATTTAGCACAGGTAATCTGCCAAATATTATTCAATGGTGTAATATCATTGTGGTAGACAAATGGAAATATTGATGTGAAACTTTCAGGTTGAATGTTTTCAGAGATGGTGGTTACCTAGCATCCAGCTAGAGCATATAAAATACCTGAAGTTTTAATTTCGCTTTGGCTTCAGCAGTCTAACAACTTCTGTCCTGTGTTTGTCTCCAACCTCTATTCCTAAAACAGGGACAACACATTTGCCCAGTATTAGTCATGTTTAGATAATCTTTATTCATGATCATATATTCATTACCACTTTGTCTTCTTTCTCTTTTCTCTTTACTTTTACAAGTGAAGGAAAATTTTCTCAGATTGTCTACCACAGATTTACAGCTAATGTTTCCTGTCTCTTTTCCATGGTTCCCAGTATATGTAGATGGGTCTTTTTTCAATGACCAGTTCTTTAAAACACTCTTTACTGCCTACAGCTTTTGCAAGTATTTTTTCATGTCTCAAGGGATTTACAGGTTCTTCTTTCTGTATCCTTCTATGCATGTACTCACCTTACTGATATACATGTATCTTTCACATACAAAACAAATCAGAAAATAAGTCTCCATCTGGGCTTTTAAGTCCAGTTGACTTGAATAACTAGGTCCTCTAATACTTCTGTTTGAGACAAAAATTTTTAGTTTCAGAATGAGTTTTTGCTTGTATTTCTATGTTAAACCATAATAGCTTGATGTAAATTTGCATAACTTATATGATCCTTAAAATTTACCAAATATAACATGGAAAATAGTGCATCTTTCAGGTGTCAGAGGTATGTGAGGCACTTCTTTATCCTTCACATTTTGTTTTCAAAATACATACATTAAATTAATCTGTATAACTATTTTACTATATAGCTTTGTTGGCGTTAAATTCAGAATCTTTTTATGGACAATGAGGAAACAATTATTCCTGTTAATATTATTGAAATCTTAATAGTCTAATTGAAGAATTTTTCTGATAGAAAAAAGAATGAATGTCTATATGCAAAACAGTTTCAATAATAGAATAACAATAACAACAATACAATTGTTATGCACAATCAGTTTCTACCCCTGATTCTGATGTTATGTGTACCCTATGGCCACAACGTGTTTATGGTCACAAGATTTTAAGACTAAAACCATGGTGCTACCATAAATACCTAGTAAAATAAAAATAAAACAACAGCCATAGTCCCCTTCCAACTAGAAAAATAGCTGCCTAATGGTAAACCAAGTAACGGCAATCTGCAAACAGGTCAGGAGCAGTTCAGAAGGAGCAAACTTGGCAAACCTCAGTTGCGAGTCCTTGCAATATTTAGACTGTGGCCTGTTACTGGCCAGGGCTACAAGATTTACTCTGTTTATGATAACAACTGTAATTCACTAGAGTGTAAAAACTATAACCAGGTCTTCTTACTTCTCAGTTTAAATATTTAAAGCTATCTAATGATTCCAGGTGAATCCAGGAAAGCCTTTGGAATGAATCCAGATGAATCTATGTTTTTGAGACAATCTGCGCTTCTCAGAGCTGGTCATTTCCCTTCTGTTTGACCATCTTTCTTCCTCCCCTCCACTGATGGCTCTGGATATACTGTGAGAATGAATGAGTAAAAACCAGACAAACTTTGCCAGACTACGATAATGTGGCATTCTGAATCCCCAGAATAAAATCTGTTTGTGGTCCAAATCTGTAGTCTTAATTTCATGGTGGTGCTTTGATTTTAATTTTCTTCTACAGGACTTTAAAGAGGAAAGGCAATTTGCAACTCTTCTTTCAATCTGCAATCTTAAGTTACTGCATTTTATTAAGGCTTACTTTGTTGCATGTAAGTTAATTTAATCAATGAATCATATCTAAACATAACAACTTAAATGCTTTTGGTACAGTTATGAACTATTTAAATAACAGCATCTAAATTTCATTAAATTTTTAGCCCTCATTAATTTCTAATTTGTGTGTTTCAAATGTTTTTTCACTGTGCTGACATTTTAGAATTGTGCTTACCATCACACGCTTCCTATAAAGGCACAAAATACAAAGCCAAATATATCCTTGTTTTTATGTTGCACAATAAAAATTTGGTTGAAAAGACCTAAAAGATTTCTTAATTCCATGTAGTCTGATATCTCCTTGGTTGAGATAATTTTTAGGGAAACATATCTGAAATGTTTAATATTTATTGTCAACATTTATTTTGAACAAAAACACCCACGTATTCAAACATTTGAACATGATAAACATTACAGGAAAGCATAGACAGTTTTGTAGAAAGAGCCAAATATTAAATATTAAAATGAGTTGTCCTGAAAATTGGCGTGTAAGTGTGAACAAATGTTTTAGCATTTCCACATCTGCCAGTCTCTTAAATGGTCTCCTCTAGAAGTTGAACAAATCTTTAACAGACAGAGAGTACTGGAGAAAAGAAATGTGTGAACAGACAAACTTGGAATCAATAAGAAGTAGTTTCTATGTGATTTTTTCAAGTAAATCTTTTATACATATTGTTGTTGATTGATAAGTATGGAAGAGTTGCATATTTCTTGGTGTTCTTCTCATAGTCTTTTTTTTCCTCAGTTTTAGATTTAGCAGCTATATATTTTCTTATCTATGCAACGCTTGATTTTTACTTATTGTTTTTCAGAATTTGTGTTATTTTAACACTGTTACATTAAAACCTTTTTTAAGGGCCTAGAAGAAGCACACCTGATATATAATTAAACCAAATAATTTATTAATATAACTGAAATGTTAATATATAAACATTCATAGTTTAAAACAAAAGTGTTACAGAAAAAGAAGAGTGATGCAGTTTAAATTGTTTTACACAGATGTGGTTGCCAGCCCTTTTCCCAGCGTTGTACTCAAACTTTCTAGGCTGTCCTGAATCTAAGGTTTCTGTCCTCATGGCCTGTGGTTGTGGTGACATGGCTCTCAACACCTGGCATACCTCACTGGGAGGAATGTGATGATGACGTTGATTGTTTCTCACTCTATAATCCACTTGTTGTCAATCCTCTTGCTTTCTAGCACCCTTTTACACTTTTGCTCTGTCTTCATTGGTCTGTAACATACAGGTGACACCTTAATTTGCTGTATATGTTGCATTTTATTTGTGTGAGATATGGTTTCTTTACTTTCTCTGCTACCCTAAGAGTATTTTTGTCCAGCTGCAGGTCAGTATTTCCTCAGCAGACAGCAGGTGAGCTGTTTATGGGGTCTGCAGTGCAAGCTGGGGCCCCTCACCTGCCATCCCATGAGTCCAGCTCTGCACCACATCCTATAGCTCTGCTTCTCAAGTCCTCTGCTGTCCTACAAGGGTTGTTTTTCTCTACATTGTCATTGCAATAGGAATCATAAATATCTCATTCTGTCTAAAATAACTGCTCCTTAGGTGTCAAAAGCATTGTACTATGCACAAGTAAACAAAAGTAAAACAAATTAACCACAGATACTTGTCCAATTAAAGAAAGTACTGTCACAGCTAAGAATATTTCAGGCAGAGCAAGCCTGACAAACTTCTGTCTTGAGGCCTGCCCAGCTTAGCACAGCACTTAGAGCCTGCTTCTAGCAGTGGAAATACATTTGAGGCTGCATAGTCACATCACATTTCAGTAAAGTATTCATTGATGGTTCTTAGTATCTTTTTTTAACACCCACATCAAGTTGAACCTGTGCATAGACATTTTCCCCTTCCATTTGATTATGAAACAATTTAAATCAACATAAAATCAGATGCAAATCCTGTGATGTTGGCAGAAGCCAGTTGAAGTATTAAAAAATAATTCTAATCACACAGACAGATGGCAACACCTTCCATGCACCTTAGTGAATGTAAGTGAAACATAAAAAATGAATTTGGCATCCAGACCTCTTAGCTGCCTATTTAGCATACTACCTTTAACATTTTCCATTGTATTTCTTCAGTCTGATCAATAAGTGGTCATCAAAATATACAACACTCATCTGCAAAGATCCCATCAGATTCATGAGTGGACCTGGCTCACCAGACATATGACTCTCCCTGGTCTATAGCAGTGCTTCTTGGCTTGTTAGATGCACTTCATCTCCCAATTGTTCCTTGTCATGGATGAAGATGGTACTCTACACTTGCTGCAGATGGACTGGGATGTATCTGGGTCAACTGGTGGATAGACTGCTCTCCTATTTTAAGAGCTATTCCTATCTCACCTTCTTAAGTAAAAATTCTTGTTTGAGATTCCTATTGAGAATATCTTCTTTTTAAAAAGCATTTGAATACCATTAACTATAGGCTACAAATTTTGCCTTAACCATACGAGTTCACAGAATTAAATACTGCATAAAACCTCACATAATCAAACCAACATTTGGACTCCAGTAGTAGAAACAAAAATGTGAGCAGTAATGAACATGGATTGTCATGGCTCAAGTGCCAAATATTCCCTTCCTTCCTCTGTCTGCCTTTTGTTTATCATCTGTTTGGTGTTTCAGGTTCAGTTTGGTTTTATTGGAATACTGCCCATTGTTCAAGGCTCCACATGAGGACTTTACAAAATATTACAGGAGTTAGGAGCATCTGGCTGATTTGGCTGAAACTCCCTAACAAGCTTAGTTACTGTGGGACCTAAAATAAAATGAGAAGCTGAAGCAAAAGATAATGTTAATGAGAAAACTTGTTGGCTTTTGCATCAGCAAAGTAGAAATACAGCCAATTTCATACCTTTGAAAAATGCTAAAATGTCTCAGTAAATAAGAAAGAGTTGGCATACATATCATCAAAGTTACTGAGAACTACCGACCAAAATATACATTTTTTAAACTCAAGAATTTTCTTGAAAAGCTACCATTGGTTTACCCTTTTATTGTATAAAATATACATTTTTCTATCTAACAAATATTTTTAACCTGAATTTCAGGTTTTCTGTTTCTGAAGTTTTACGTTTGAAGCCTATAAATAGACAGCCAGGGTAGTGGTAGGTGTTTTAAACCCCAAGTGGACTTTTTGCTGCATTGTGGTGATCTCTGTGTCTATTTACACATCCACATTATCAGCCTGACTGGGGGAGGGCAGGTATCAGAAATTTTCTGCGGCTGTAACACTCTAAGCAAAATATGTCCCTGACGAGGGGGCTCTTTCCTTCTTTCTGTCCTTTCAGCTGTGTCCTGTGTATCTACAGTAAGCCAGGTTACCTTTGAGATATGCAAATATGGAATCAATCTCTGATGGAAATCTGAGAGACACAGCTTGTCCTGTTTCTCAATGGAGAAACAAGTGAAATTCATATCAGTCATTGCTGTGAAGATAATGACCAGCTTACAAATTAAAAGGAGTTACAGTCCTTTGGAAAAGATTAATTAATTTTTTCTTCTAATTTTCTTGCAACAAAAATTAATTTTGATGAGAAGTTCTGGTAATTTTAATTACAAGTTTATTGGGAATTCTCGAAGATTTTCACAGAATATCTATAATATTTTTTGCCCGTGTGTATGACTGTGCTTTGAGTGTTCAGTTGTAAAAAAATCACTTTGAGTATAGGAAGCTGAGTGGGTTTTAGTCATTATTTTCTTCTCCCTGAAATAGTTCACTCATAGAGAAGAATGAAGATAGGTAACACAAAAGACAAAAATATATCAGTGTCACTTGAAATCAGATTTGAATACACATTAGTCTTGTAACCTGTCAGCAGTAAGACAACAGCATAAACTTGTATCTGGCAGGATCAATGATAGCATAAGTGTTCAGATTAAAAAGAAGACTGCTGCAACAAGAAAACATGTCCCCATAGGTACTATATAGATAATGATTTATACCTCACACCATGAATTTTAATATACCTCTTCTATAAGATTTATTATAATTAATGGCAATTTTTAATACTGACCTTATCTGGTGTTCTTTGAACTCTTGATCTCAGTCACCCTCTATAATCATACATTTAACTGCTCAGTTAAATGCTGTGATGAGTTTAATTTATTCAATGAAATTGTGATGAGAAAAATGGAAATTGTCTTGAGTTGATCCATGAAGCACTGAAGATATGTCAATCATGAAGTTCCACCTGGAATGCCCTCTATAACACAACAGGACAAGGGACATGGGCATGGATACCAAAGAGAAAAGAGAACTTTCTTCAGGAAATGTAAGGACTAATACTCCTGAGCTAACTAGTCCATATTTGATTACAGTACTTTTTAGAGTGTTTAAAACCCTGTTCATGCATTATTATACATGTTTCTTTTCTAGAGAAAAGGAAGCCAGAGTTGCTATAGCCACTTACAGGTAAGTTTTATCATGGTCTTGCCACCCTTCTCAGAAATATTTATTTCATGCTGACATATTTCTGACAAATGCTCAGTGCACAATTGCAATGCAAATGAGGCAACGCTGTTGGTTTCCGATAGCACAATAATACTTCACTCTGAACATAGCTTTGTTTGCATTTTTCCTACCAGTTGCACATTGAACAGAACTGAGATTTTTGCATTTTTCTAGATTCTCTCTGAAAAGTGACAAGTAATATAATTTTCTAAAGCATACAAGCCCTTTATTTTATTCCCCTGTGATGAGAGATACTTGGAATCCATTGATACTAAACCTCATTGTTATCCTGTTACCTTTGCACAAATCCTATGTAGATATCTAAAATTCCCCAGTTGTCTCTGGTTCCAGACTAATGCAAGTAGATTGATTTCTCTGAATGTGTCTCTGTTTCTCTAATCACTTCATTTTTAAGGTATTTAATAAATACACAAAACAAGTCCTTTATGAAAGAACTTGCTAGCATACTTCTTGTAACATTTTTTCCTGATGGAAATGCAACATTAACCCCTATTTTCGTTTTCTGCCTCGTAGGCAAATTTGATTCTTGTTTTATTAGATCTTACAGGATTCAGGGAGGCTTCAGGGAGGCTGCACAAGGTTAAAAATCTGCAAAACTATCAGCTCTTTTTCCATTATTTTGGACTTTTTAGAGCAAGAGATTTGTAAGGTGTTTTTTCCCTACAGAGTTGCAAACAGACTACATTTTACTGCCAAAACATCCAAGAGAGGCTCACTGGGTCCTGGTCTGACTGTCCTCAGGAAGCAGAGGGACAACCCTGTAATCAGCTGCCTTCCATGCAAATGCAGATAAAGACCACAGATATGGGTCAGACACAAAAAGCAAAACTTAATCACCGTTCTCGCTTGGAAACATAGTTTAACTCTCAGCAGTGGCTTTATGGACACTTAAAACAGTCTTTAATAAGAAATGTCAAGCTTAATTAGTGCTTTCTTCAGTCACACTACCATGTCCTTAGATCTCTGCTTTTTTCCAGCTTTTCTCAGACTTTGCATGCTTTCCTGAAGGAAGTGAAGCTGCAACTCCAGTAGATCACAACTTGGGCAGTTGCTTACAGCAAAAAGCTTTGCCGTGATTTCTGTAACTAAAAATTGTGTGGGGATGGATGCAGACTCTCTTCAACCAGTGGCTCCTGGGGCAACAGAGAAGTGTGAGATCACCCTAAAAAAGTTAAGTAACAAATATCAAAATTGGCTTTAAACATGGAGACATCTTACCAAGGCATTTTACCTTTAGATTAATTTCATAGAACAGTCGCTGTGAGAAGGAATAATATGAGCTTAGTCTAGTCAAAACTTCAGCTGATGGGATTTATAGTCATAGCCCTTCCAACTGAGTGTGAAGAAAGGAAAACTTAGAAGTGAGGAGTGTTTTGTGCAGTCTTTTCTGAGTGGTCTGTACATCAAAAAATCAATCCTCTGATCTCACCAGCAACCAGATGTTGAAATTAGATGGTCTGAACAGGATCAGAAGCCATTGAAGAATTCCTATTGTCACGTATCACAATGAAATGAGAAGATTTTTGATATGATGAAACAACTTTACAGTCAGTTGAAAGGAGACTGTAATTATGCAGACTATATTTACATTGTCATTTATTCTACTCCTAATTCTGCCTTTGTATCTTGTCCCTTTGCCCCTACTCCAACATCAAAACTCTCTACATGCTTAGACACATTTGGATTTTAAATTGGTGCTTATCAGATGTCTTCCTGAATGTGGAAACTCACATGCAGGGAATAGACTTATTACACAATCCTACACCTGCATGGATAATATGTAGGCATAGTATAACTTGTATAAATATTGGCAATATAGATATAACTCTTCCAGACCTCATTCTATTTAATCTGTCTGAAGTCTTTCAATGCTATATAGTAAGCCAAGCACTTTCTCAGTAGTCATGCCATGCTCAGTATTGGCAGGTTACTGTGAAAGGCCATGGCTCGTGACCTGTGAAACAGGCTTCTCCTTCCCTGGCTAAACCCACATCTGTCATATCAGTTATTTTAGATGCTCATACGTATATAGCCAATGCGAGACAACTCAAGTCCTTTTCAACATTTACAAAGAACATAATAATTGTTACTCAGTATTCAGGAAACTTTCTGTCCATTCACTGTACCTGGAACATTCATAAAAGTTGTCATTCTAACTGTGAACTAGCATTGATTCAAATGAAAAAAGTTGAAGGTAGTTCCTTGCAGGCCTTGGATCAGAAATGAGTGCCCAGAGTACACAGTCACTGATTGGCCTGTCTCCCTGTGAGCTCAAAGCCACCACTGAGAATTTCTGTCCACATGCTCTCTGCAGCACAAGACAGCTGCATGCATCATTATCTAACAGGCTGAAATAGATACTTGAGTTGCTGAAAGCCACAAAGGGAAAGTAAGGGGTTCAAATGCCATCTTCTAAACACATAAGTCTGTTTAAAACTTCTTTAGAACAATGGACAGTTTCTGCCTGCATACAAGGATCAAGAATGAAAAAAATACACCAGAAACACCTCTTATCCTGTCCTTCCTTTTGATGTAATCATCTGCCCCATCCTTTGCAGAATGAAGCTGGCAAGCTTCTAAGCATGACAAAGTATGTGCTTTATTTGGTAAGCAACATTTTGTCCAGCCAGACAATTTTTGTAGAATGAGGAACTGAAAAAATTTGATCAGTACTAAGCACCTTTCTGCCCAACATGAACCAGCTCTTTCCCTCTCCTAGATGTTTTGGTACAGCTCCAGCTCTTGTTTTTACCTAATCACTCCCAGCATCACACCACTTTCAATATCAATAGTATACTTCCCCCAGCAAAGATATTCAGACTCTATAGTTCAAGCCTCACAAGCTTGAACTACAGCTCAAGCCTTTCCGTACAGTAGGAAACATGACCTTGGGCAGACAACAATGTACTTAAAGCAGCAGTAAAAGAGTGAGATTTGCATGTGTCAGTTTTTAATGTTATAGGGAATGAGTTGTAATAATTGAATAATTTGGCTTATGAGTGTTATTATTAGTGAAACTATGCTAATAATAATTAATTGATTAAACCACCAAGACCACAACTGGACTAACCATATATTCCTGGCTTCACATATAAGGCTTGTTTCTGTAGTCCAACTGAATTGCCTACCATATCTGCTCTGGAGCCGGTTCCTGTGGAATGGCTGTTAAAATATAGATTCAACAACTTGTGGGGAATACAAGTAGCCTAAGCTTTAATTTTCAGTGCAATAACCAGCTCCTTGCCATCTGCAGGTTGCCTCAACTATAGCTACACTGTGCAAGACACAGAGTATTCTTGAATGTCCTCACCATATCCTTGGCAAGGTCAATCTAGGACATCCCCACAATTCATTTATACCCATTGAATCACTCCGTTATCTAACACAGAAACTCTCATTAAACTCCTACATTCAGTACACAGATTGAACTTGTTGCACCTGCAGTTGAGACAGAGTGAATGCTGTGAAGCCGAATGAAGAGAAAGCAGAGTAGATGTGGCAGGACGCTCCTTTCCCCATCTCCCCCGAGTCAACAGGTGCAAATGGGAGAGATAATCTGAGGGACAAAAGCCCAGCAGGATCATCTCCCCTGACGCCAAAAGGTCTGCCCAGAATCAACATCTCAGTCTGAAGAGCAGATGTGGGTAAGAGATATCGGTGACAAAAGGCCTGTTTTTACTCTATAAAAGTACTACAAACTGTCACGAAGTCGGGAAACTCTTTCACGCACCTTCTGGGAGTGTGCTAGAGGATTTTTTCCCGAGGTTGGAAGCATCTTCTTGGTTGCTTTTCCGGAAACTGAGTGAAAAAGGATTTGTGTATGTGTTCTCCTTCAAACAATTGGATGGGAAGATACATTGAATCCTAAGATATACTATTTTTTCACTAGCTGTATTACAAAGGATGGTACCTTTATGTGCACTGTATATTTAACTATTAATAGTTTCCTTTTTCCTGTGTAGTAATATCCTGTTTTCAGCCCAGTCTGTTCAATTTGTGTCTATTGAATAAATGATTTATTCTATAATACACCGAATCAGCCATTATTAAGAGAACTTGTGAATGGAAGTGGGTTTTGGGGTGCAGGCTGCCTCAGAAGTTACTATCTACTGCTATAGGCCTAAGCAGAGGTAGAAACTTATTTAAACTCCATAACATCCATTCATAACAGTAGAACTCCATAACATCCATTCATAACAGTAGACACCAACACTATGCACCATCAGAAGAGTGTGCATTGTTTTCACGTTCCACTGAAAACAGTGATTTGCAGTAATCCAGCTAAACACGTTCCCCTAGTCCTGACATAAAGTACAATAAACAGTTTATTTCAAAGGAATTCAAGTTTCAAAAGAGTGATGAGAAGGAGACTCTACATCATCTACTAATGACTATTGTTGTGAATTTTACTTTATTCAGATATTTGGCTGATGGATGACATAATACAGCTCTTACAATTCTAAAGGGGATTTCAGCAAAGGGCTATTTCTTAGAATAGCAGTTTATTGTAAAGAAAAGGCCTGAAAATGGAGACAAAAGGGAGACTTTTAATCAGAGCTCTAATGTGGGCTGTCAGTGATGAAGCTCTTATCATTCCACCACAAGCAGTGTATGGCACTCAAAGAGAGATTCTGTACAACAGTAATAGAGGCTTTTAAATCATTATTTGTACTTTAAACATAGGGAGATATTTGATTGTTTCACAAAACATTACTCAGAAAGGAAAATAACTGTGAAGACGAGTTCTGACCTTTTCTTTTTTTTTTCTGGACACTAGAGCCTGTGGTTATCTCTTATGAAAAGCAAATCCAGTAGTTCAAGCCCAGTTAATTTAAATTCTGTCTGCGAGAAGCTTTCTAATTAGTGACAGTTTCATTTTTCCAATGACATGGGTATATGTCTATAATGGAAAATAACAAGAAAGGAAAGTGACTCGTCTGGTAGGAGGGCTAGTCCCATAATGGACTTAGAATATCAAGACCAAAAAATGCATATAAGTAGGGGTCAGCTCAAGGGAAGCATAACCACCTATGGTGATACTTAAAGGTGAAGGAAAACCTATCACATCTGTCTCAAGCATAGGGATAGAAGGTTTTCACTGGCACCTTCTGAATTAGATTAATCACATTAAGAAAGAGATAACTGTAGCTTTAATGCAGAATGAAATAATTTGTAGGTATCAAAATAAGATGCCATAAAATGTTATTTTGCCATAGCAGGTATTTCAGCTGCAGTCTTCTGGTCACTTTCATTGGGAAATACTTTTTGTTGTGTTTCTTTTTGTACTCCAAAACACTATAGAAGTCCAAGGGATTCCACAATGCAGTTCACTTAATTTGATAGTGAGTGACGTTCACTAAAGGTCATGTTAGAGAGAAAGTATTTAACCTCCTGTTTCAATTTTTATTTTTATTACCTTAGAGCTTCAAGCTGTTCTAGTCACAGGTGCTGATTTTGGCTATGCAGAGGAAAAGCTGAACAATTTTTGAGAGCTTTTTATTTCTTTATTTACACATTCATTCATTTCATTCCTGTTGAATAGAAAATGAATGCAATATTTCTGATTAACTGAAGGATTCTGCTTGTTCTGTTCTGATAGCTTGTGATACAATTTCATACAGCTCTTGATTATATGGAGGAATACTGTACCTAGTTGAACTTAAGGATGATGTTGGCAATCTTGTGTAAAGCTGAAAAGGAGTCCCAATATTTTGCATGTAGTAACAGGGTAGTCGGGACTGTTATTTAACACAAATGGAATTGCACAGGGTCAACAAAAGTGACATTGAGTGCACTGATATATAAAGAAAATTATTGACCTCCACAAAATATCCCAAATAATATAGACTTACATAGAGTAAGGCAAAATATAATTCAAGAAGTTTGTCTTGCATCATGAAAGCTGTTGCTTTTAGTAACAGAGTTTAATTTCATCAACAAAGAAACATGAAAATAAGGATTTAGTTGCATAACAGCAAGATTTCATTGTTTACGTACAGAATATAAAACTACAATTTTTGTCCTTGCCAAAAGCTGAAAAAAATCCATAAGAAAAAATGGAAGAATGTGAGCTTGAATTGTTTCAAAATCCTTGATTTTATTTAAAGAATCATAAACAACTTAATTTTGTATGAATTTGCAGAACAAATAGTTTTTAATGCTTGTGTCTTGAGAACTTGCATTAAAGACGTTGAAAGTGTTCAGAAAGATGGAGCTTTGGCTTAACATTCATTTCCTCTGTATTCACTGTCATAAAAATGAAAATGAATCTACTTGAAAACATTACTACCATGTAAGAAATATCCAAATGTTGACATAGATTGTTTCCATTCAGTCTAAACTTGTTTTTAATATTACTGTATTTCAAGAACCAGAGAAAGTAATTTGAATTTTAATGCAAACACAACCAATCTATGAGTTTATTAGACTCTCTTTGCCTTTTAATGTTTTAACGTCTATTTCAAATTTTATGGTTTGAATGATTACTTTGCCTTACGTGTGAAGTGGAAATTTAGATATAATTTTTTCTGTTTTAATGTTACTTTAAGTGCCATTCCCTCCTGCTAAGATAGTAAATTATTTGAGGAGGTGAAGAGCGTGATTACAATGGTTTTGTGCCATCACATAAATCTTCCAAGAAGCAGTGTTGCATATGTATATCAGTATTTAATAGCAAGATCACATGACGAGGATGTGCTCACTAGAAAATAAAGTAGAAAATAGTTCTTATACAGATCACACATACTTAAATGGTGTTTGGTCTAATTTTCTGGTATAGTAGATCAGATCAGTCACCTTTCCTAGTCATATAAAATCATAGGACTTCTGTCTCTGCGGCTCACTCTCTTCTTCAAGATGTCCAAGAGGTAGAGAAACCTGGGAAAAAATTGCCTTTTGAGTATGAAGGACAACAAAAATAATTTTGTTGGATAAAAGATAAAGGTTGAACACAGGCAAATACTGAACTCTGGCACCAAAGCACACTGTTTTTATCACTCCTCACTTACTGCCATACTAACTGTACTGCCACCTTCCATTCCCATCCCTGATGATCAGCATCTTTGTTGATGGCCTCTCAAAATGTTATCACTTACCTTTTACTTCCACTGTGCATTCTGATTGGCCAAATTATTTACTTCCCACATTCACCTACAGTGCCATACTCTTGAGATCAGTGTTATATTTCTCTTCTGCCCACCAGGCACCAGCCAGTATTCCTTCTGTGCCTACTCCTCTCCCCACCGTGCTACTTCTAGCAGCCCTGCCTTGCCCTGCTTCCCCACCCATCCCACTCAACACTTTGTTCCCTCCTCCTCTGGGGTGTGTTTCCCTCCAAATTGAGCTCAGTTCTTCCCTCTGTATTCTCAACACCTCAACCTTGAATCCCATTGCTGACAAGTGGTGTCCCTCAGGGGACCAGAGCTATTTACTATCTTCATTAATGATACAGAAGAAGGAATCAAGTGCCCTGTCATCAAATGGTGCAGTTGCCATAACTGGTAGATGGGATGCTATTCTGAGGGACCCGGAAAAGCTCAAGAAGTGGGCCCATGGGTGTTGCACTTGAGTTGGAGCAACCCCTCTATCAACATAGGCTGAGGATGAACAGATCCAGAGCAACCCTGCCAAGAAGGACTTGGGGTGCACAAGAGGCTGGACATGAGCAGGCAAAGTACCCTCATAGCCCAGACAGCCAATTGTGCCCTGGGCTGCATCAAAAGCAGTAGTCAGTAGGGCAGGGGAGGGGTTTCTTCCCCATTGCTCCACTCCGGTGAGACCCCACCTGGAACCTATAAGGAAAGGCTGAGAGCATTGTTCAGGATTGTTCAGCCTGGAAAAGAGAAAGCTTCAGAGTGACCTAACTGTGGCCTTCCAGTACCTGAAGGGAATGTACAAGAAAGGTGGAGAGAGACTGTTTACAAGAGCATGTAAGCAGGACAAGGGGGAATGTCTTCAAACTGAAAGAGAGTTGTTTTATACTAGATGTGATGAAGAAAGTCTTTACTGTGAGGGTGGTGAGGCATGGGAACAGGTTGCCCAAGGGAACTTGTGGATGCCTAATCCCTAGAAGTGTTCAAGGCCAGATTGAATGGAGATTGGAGCAACCCGGTCTAGTGAAAGATGTGCCTGCTTACAGTAGGGAAGGTTAGAACTAGATTATCTTTAAGGTTTCCTCCAACCCAAATTATTCTATGATTTTATGATCCTCTTCTTGTTATTTCTCTTGCTCTAATCGGGGAGCGGGTGGGGCGAGGGGGGGGGCAGGGCATTTATTCCATAAGAGTTTACAAGTTTTCTAGTAACTAGGATGATTGACTTTTAATGCAATATATTCTCCTCTTTGAGGTAAATATTCTTTCCTTGGCAGCTTTCCCCCTCGTCCTCACAGATATTATGTTCCAAATCCCAGTGTATTTTTCCTAGTTGAGTCTGAATATGTGTGGTCTGTACTAACAGTCTCAAAAAATGAATTAAATTCTATTCAAGTAACCAAGAAACTTGGTTCAAAAATGCTTTAAGATCATAGTGATTTTTGCAAAAAGTACTCTCAGTACTTTCTTACTGGTTATGCTGGACTACTAGTTTGGAAGATCAGGTCTTTTTTTGTGTGTAACCCAGTATTTCTCCATATAGGTGCATTATATTAATTGAAGTTAATACATAAGAGTAATAAAATCAACTTTGTGATGAAACAATACATAACATAAATTTCTCCTTTTTCTATTTGTTTTTTTTTTTTCATGAAGAATTAACAACATGGAAAGGAGATGCAAGAAGATATAATTTAACATTGTGTCATTTAAAACTATGATTAAATAAAGAGAAAAAAAGATGATCATGTGAAAAGACATGTTTCTGATGGTGGTGATAAAACTAGAAATTAAAGGGATAAAAGTAATTGTGAGTGGTCTGTTAAGGATTTGTTTCATTGTGCTTGTCACAAGCAAACTTTGCAAGCTCTTTTTCAACAAATAAGTCGAGCTTTGCACTGGGGCAGGAGATCACTTAACAAACACACTAAAGAGTGTTTGATATGGACTGCAGAAATCTCCACCACCTTCTTCCATAAAAGATAATAACTTGTCTCTCTAAATAGACCCTATGTAATAGCAACTACTTCACAAGTATAGACTAAGGGTAGCATTTCCAAATACAATGCCCTTCCTATACATGGAATTTCTGATCTAAAGTTATGGACAAAGTTTTTGAAAAGGTTCACTTATATGGACTCTTAACTCTCTGCATAAAAAGTGGGAAACACTTTACTTGATTTATTTCAATCTAGATTGGACAAATTTATGGTAAACACTGTCAGGAAAATTAGCAAGTGAAGTGACCAAAAATGTGTGTGTTTATGTGTATTTGTATGAATGTACTGATGCATGAATGTGAGCATGTATGTCCAGTTCTAAGTATTTTCTTTTTTTTCCCATTTATTTTTGTGTTATTTCTAGCTCGTCAAAATAGATGACTTTTTTTTGAGAGAGATGGCAAAATGTAATATATTTTAACATAATCTCACTGGTAGAAAATTATCAAAGCTTTGGGACTTGTGTCTTTTAGTCATAGGGATTATTATCATAGAATCTTTCAGAATACCAGAAGAAATAAATATATGACAAAAACCTGAGAAGCACTAATGGGAATGAACTAGTTAAAAGTTCTGCAAATAAAGGAAAGCAATTATTATGTCAAATTCGTTGCTCTTTGCAATTTCTTCATATTAATTTCATCATCTAGATATGAAAATGTTTTTTCTTCTATTTTTTTGGAAGGATGAGGTGTTTGTTTGGTATTGTGATTTTTTTAATTAGCGTTTATCACTATCTGCAACAGTGGCTTGTGCACTAGGCACTTATTGCATTTTAAATTCCACCCACAGGCTCTTGTATTTCTAAGTACATGACTCTGATGATTCTGGCACTGGGAAATGTTTAGTTTCATTTAAAAAAAAAATCAATTAGTTGAGCCTTACACTTGTGGTGATCTTTTGACTTGGAGGAATTGGATTGCAAAATGCCTTCCAGCTCTTTATATGACACCTTGCCTGGACTTTTATTCTACCATCCATCAGTAATAATAAACTTAATTTATGCTCAATTAGTCATGACATTTTATCATGTCTGGACAGAAACAACTGTTTAGCTATCTCCAAAGAGTGACTGTTGAGAGAGTTGGGTTGTTTGGAGAGACCCAGCATAAAGTATCCAGGGAGATCTTATTGCAAGATTTCAATACTTAAAGAGGGCTTATAATAAAAATGGGGTAGAGCTTTTAATAGGAACTGTAGTGATAAGACAAGAGGTAAGAGTTTTAAACTAAAAATTTTTTACAATGCGTGTGACGAAACACTGGCACAAGTTGCCTGAAGAGGTTGCAGATGGTCCATCCTTGGAAACATTCAAGGTCAGACTGAATAGGGCTTTGAGCAACCTGATGCGGTTAAGGAGATCTCTACGTGTTGCACGGAATTTAAACTAAAAGACTTTTTATGGTCCCTTGCAAGTCAGATAACTCCAAGATTCTACAGTTCTAAGAGTAAAACCTAGTTACTTCAAATTTATGTGCTTTTGAGATAGCTTTGTGCTGAAGTGAGTCATAAAAGTGCTACCTGAGACCTCACTAATGAGGGAAATGTCTCAGCTGTCCTGTATCAGAGACTGCCACCAAGCCTGAGGAAAGTATTGACTTACTACACTTCTGACTAAGGAAGGAGAAGACCTATTCACCCTGAGTAGAAGAAAATTGCTAGATTACTCTTTTGGCTGTGATATCTCAGACGTCTTGAAGAGAAGAGATGTCTTATTTATTTCCCATATTAGAAGCCAGAGCTAAACTAGATATTAAATCTGAAACCTATTACATATAACCACTGTAGAGTATGATTCATATAGATAAACTCAGGCATCTGCTGTCACTTGAGATGCTTTGTGGTTTCCTGCCTATCTGATATCTGTGTTTAAGCAGCACTAACAGATATAGAGAAAGGCATGAGTAACTTAATTTAACACCATCTTCAAGTTACGTGAAACAAGGCAACAAAATCTGAAAAGAGAGTAGAACATAAAAGACCAAGTTCCACCCATTGTTTGGAACTTTCAGGATCTCTTCTCCCCCACTTTTGTTCAGATTAGGCCCAGTATAAATAGTTTGAGTTGGAAGAGTCTTTTCAATAGACATCTAGTCCAACTCCTCTGTAATGAGCAGTGACAACTTCAACTGGATCTGTTATATGACTAAATATCAAAATATATATATCTGCTTTTATACTATGTAAAATATATAAAATATGATAGTCTATGAAGTAAAATACAATGGGAAGATCAGAAAAAAGCAAACATGGCCATATGAGTAAGTTGCAGACAGAGAATGTTAGAGGTTGTTGAGTTGTAATGTGAAGTTACTATCACAATGACCATCATGAATGTTTTTTAAGATATCTTGAGTTCAGGGACCGTTTATTGTATGGTATGCAAGCTTCATGAAGATTCCTTTGCCTCTTCCTTTCCACTTGTGGTATGTACAACTTTAAATAATAAAATGTTATTTCATTATTACTGGTTCCTATTAACATATTTTGCTTTTCTCACATCACATACACAAAACAAACAAACAAACAAACAATAAAACCCAGAAGCACAGCTTTTGTTATTTCCATTCTACCTTTGTATTGTCTTACTCAGAAAAAGTACAAATGTAGCAGATCTATAAGAAATAATTAAATAACAGAACCCCATCTGGACTTCAGTCCCCAGGGCTCAGTCCAGTGTCTGAGAATATTTTATTCCAGTCCAAACAAGAACTACTGTGCTAATCCCTCTGGAATGCAGCATTTATTACTTACCTGGCAGGTGTGAAGCATTGCATGCTAAACGGATTATCTCCCCCTCCTTCTCTCCACCTCCTGCTTTGTTCAGGCAAAGTAGAAGAGGGAAAGGAGGAGATAATCCTCTTCAAATGGAGCATTTATTACCTTAGATGTAGGCACAAACTGCTACTTGCTGGGTGGGAGTCAGCACAGGAGCATCTGCTTATACAAGTGATAAACTCTATTGTAAACAAACTAAAGCTTCATACTAATCTGACCACAGCCTTCTTGAGAAAGTTCAGGACTTTTTACTGCTCTTTAGAATAGTTCCTGATATGCAAGACACATCCTTACTATCAGAGTATTGATAATGGCAATTTTGGGTTACAGATACAACTAGGTAGAGTGGTTGTAAAGCAAAGTTTTGAGGGTTTTTTGTGGGTTTTTCTTTGGGTTTTTTTTTTTTTAATTTCCTTTTAAAGTTTTTCTGTTTTTATTTTAAGCTTTCAGAGTTAGGTCTGCCAAAAATATCTATCTAACTGTTGGCGGAGATTAGGGTTGGATGGATTTTCTCATTTCAAGAGCATCAATTCTACTTTCTGTTTCACAGACAACTGCTTTTGTCATCAATTCTCCATGTTGTGTTTGCGGCATTTGTGAACATATTCCCAACGCTTAACAAATCCATTTGTTTAGAAGAAAAACCACACTTGGACCTAAAGATACAATGTAAAACCTTAACCAAAAAAAGAGAAAGAATTTGTTTCTCTGAAAGAGAATTTTCTCAGAGGCCTTATGTTTTAGAGTTTTATGATGTATTGCACAGCCGCATAACGACTGCACTCTAGGGACACAGAGTGAACTTCACACTTATGGTTCTCAGGGTGTAGCCAAGTTACCAAGTCATACATTCAGACTGACTTAATCAAATTCAGAGCATGCACTGATAAATAAAAGTTTGTGGCATTCATGATGATTTAGAAAATGACACAACTTCCCAACTTGTTCTGTGGTCTACAGCCTATCAGAAGTTTTGGTATATTTCATTCAAAGTAGAAAAGAAAAGAATGAGAGAAGGGGCTGGGAAATAAACACTGAAGCCTAAGTCTGCCAACAGATGTGGTCTTCTAAAACAGTTTAACTCTTCCTGTTGTTTTTTCTGTCAATATGTGGCTGCCCCCTCCAGGCTGTAGCTTCTTTAGCAGTTTGTTATGCCCAGCCCAAGTGATCACTACAGATCTGCTGAAAGAGCTTTACTTGTGATTCGTTTCAGTCAAAATCAGCTGCATCAGTGCTGTGCCACAGCAGTCTGAATCATCCTAAAACACCCTTGCTTGTGCCCCTCCTCTGGATCCTATCATGCAGTTCTCTCCACCCTGGTTTACTCTGCACTTATTCTGAACTAGTTTGGTTTGACAGAATGTAAAGGAAAACGATATTACACAAATGTTGAGTAACAGCACAAGGACAGAGAACGCTCATGAGGCCACAGAGACAGAAAGGGCTCCCATTTAGTCAGTCTTCTTTTGTATGTGACTTAAGCCCAATTTGCTGAAAAGGAGCAATCAGTAGAGTCTTAGTAAGCAGATTAGCAGTTCACCAATTTCCTCCAGGAACAGAGCACTAAGAGAATGATGGAAGTAGTGATAGCATAGGGTTAAAATGTTTTTAGAAGCATAGGCCTCGGGAACGGTAATAGGTACTGCATTTGCGGAGGGCAGTGAACAGAGAGAACCTGAAGGCAGTGAACAGAGAGAACCTGTACCTAGGCACCCACTCGTAAAGAAGCTGATGTAATTACTTGATAAACATAATAAATCACAACAAAGTATTAACAATACAGTGAAATTCTAGGGGGGAAAGGGGGCTTAAACTCATGCTTGGGTGAAAACAATGTATACAATCGAACAATGTTAAGGTTGATTATTAACATATGATTGAATAGCAATTATGTCAGGAAAACATATAAAATGAAATCTATTCCGAAACCATGTCGGGACTCGATTTGGGTCTGAACCCCTGGTCCCCAGAGCGCTCTCAATAAAAGCCCCGGCATAATCATTCGTGGTTATGTTTTTTCCTACGCTAACAGTAGTGGCTGTAGAACAGTGACCTCTGGAACTGGGAGAGAAGAGCAGCAAGCCTGCCGTCTTTCTTGGAGCAGACAGAATAACAATTCTGATAACATCAAAGGCTGTGTTTCTCAATTATAATATTTATATCTAGACATGAAAGAGCAGTGATTGGTACAAGCAGCTGGCAAAATATTCTAATAAAAATTGATCTTTGAAGCAAAGAAGTTGATAATTCTGTGGAAGAAACTTTAAGGAATAAACCTGATAAATGTAATGCAATGCTCATGTAGCCTCATGCATTTCATTGAGTCCTAAAATTTCGTACATGATATTCAGTATATCTGTATTGCCAGAAGAATTCTTCAAGGAAAATGGTATCATTCTGTGTGTTCGTATGCACATTGAGCTGCAGGAGCAGGTTTGCCAATTAGGAAATTGGTACTGTGTCTGATATGCACTTAACCTTGTCTTCACCATAGAAAGTTTAAGGACAACATTCCAACGTATCTACTGCTGTTTTAAACTGTCATTCAAATGTATAAAATTCAAACAGCACAGCAGGTGTTTTCAGAATAAGAAGAAACAAAGAAAAAGAAAACTGCCACACACTATTTCCTTGTACTTATGCCAGTTGGCAACGTAGATACTTGGTTAGACTGACATTGATTAAATCACTCTCTTGGGCAGAACCTTTGATATTTTGTACCTTCTTTTTTTTTTTTTTTCTATCTCTCTTAACTGTGAAAACTTATGTGTGTGTCTTTCTTCTATTATTCTTTTTTTTTTTTTTTGAGAGAGAATTTCTAATTCATTTGCAGCACTATCAGCTTTTCAATGTTCGTGTTTGCCTTTATATTCAGCCATTGGTGACATGCTGCAGAAGAGAATTGAGGATAAATAACATGCCTAGTACTGAAGTGCCTGAACACCCACTTTGTTCCAGAAATGGTGTTACTCTCTCTGTGCAGTCTTTTTATTCAATTCTGAGAAAAACCTTCTCCAAGCTAATTTACGTTTGCACCAATTTGTTTTGTACTATACAGAATGTTCTTGAGAAAAATATTTATGCAAAGTGTGCCTCTCTGAAGAGCGAAAACATTCCAGAAGCTAGCATGGTTAATGAAAAATAGGTTAGGATACATGCAGTTGCACTTGCAATGCAAGTACACATCTAGATTTTGTGTATAGGACCTTCAGTTCTGCATTTTGCTGAGTCATAGGATCTGCTTGAATGACAAGGTGATTCAGTGGTGAGAGAAGACTGTTTGAATTCTGTTCTTTATTTTTTTCTTTTTTTTTTTAATTTAACAGACTAGATATTGTTCCTGTGAATACTAGGTAACTGAGTATAGTTCATTATTCCTTGAGTAGAAGGGTTTTGGATCCATATATTTCATTAGTGTATTATTCACTATTTTTTCACTCACTGTTTTCTTGCTAATAAATTTGTCAGGCAGTAAAAGAACAGAAAAAACATAAGATCTGTTGAATTGCACAGACATTGCAAGCAATCTGCCATGTCTGTATAACACATTCAAAGCATTCAGAAAATGCTTATGAATTCTAAGTATGCTAACAGCCAATCTGCATGCCTCATAAATGTTTCTCAAATTAATGAAAAACCAACATTTGTCAAACTTTTCTTTGATGACTATTATTCAGCTTGTATTTGTGTCTTCTCCAGCCTGTAATTCTTTTCTTGCCTGTCAAGGGAAAAGGAAATAGCAATAAGATCTGAACCAAATAATTGAGAATGCAAGAGGATCTTGTTATATAGCTGCATTTAATGTCAGTGGTGGTAGGTCACTTTGCATTCATTTTCAGTCAACACAGAATATCTTTATCGACCCAAATATTGGTCCAAAATTTTAACAATCTAGGATATGAAGTATCTCTTTAAAAGCAGACTGACTTACACTGATGTTATGTAGACTTTAGTGACTCCTAGACATACAAGGTTTTTTTAGAAAATCAGTAAGTAGACTCCTGGTGTGTAGTTTGTGCTGAGCTAATTTGCTTCTAAGTAACCTGGCTTTTTTGGTTTTTTTTCTGACATAAAAGTATTGCCTCAGATAGCAACAAGTCATTTCTGAGCCTTCCTAATTAAATCATCAAGCCAACTTTTGTGCCCTGGACACTATTACTCTTGTCTCGTGTAATCGTTTTAAAGTACTGTGGGATCCACCACAGTTTGCAGAAGATTCCAGTAAAAGAAAGACTTAGATGTGATTGACTGTATGATGTGGCTGGTATATGCTATGGGAAATAGCTTTGAAATGGGATAACGAAAATACAAAGATCTAAACTGCAGAGGGTTTTTTTGTCCTCCTTTTCTCCTTTTTTTTTTTTTTTTGGTAGCTACCTATTATATGTTTCAAAAGCAAAATATAGGGGAGAGAGATAGGCAAATAACCTTAATCTACTATCAGAGTAAAGATTATTTCCTTTTGTTCAGTTTAAAATACTAGCCAGAAATTTGCTTATGTGGGTCTATTGCAAAGTCTGGCTGATAGAATTTTTTTGTTGAAAATATATTAAAAAGCAAATATTCTACAGTAATATTTCAGATTTCCACAGAAAAAGTTTTTTAGGAGATCAGTGTGTTTGGTTTGATTTCTTAGCACCTGCTGCATTTCTCATTCAAAATTCAATCAATAATCATCCAACATGCATTTGATATTCTTTCTATACCATTGTTCTTTATTATTATTTCAATACAGAAATAAATTCCTCCTGTGTTTCATGGCAGAGGATTTTAGTCTGTCTCTTAGTACTTTTACACATGCTGAAAAGCAGCTAAAGGAAAAGAAAATCCTGAGTCATCCTGGTGTCTCAGCAGCACCAGTAATGAAAATAAATGGGCTACAGCTAGATTGCTGCAGTGGAAAGCAGATGAATAAAACTTGACTGGACACTTTATGAAGACTGGAGCATTCATTTATTTATCCATAAAAGTATCACAGCACAAAATGCATCTAGAGATATGCAAAATAAAAAAAAGTATCTGTTTATGTCCTCAATTACCTATTGAGCAATATGGTTTCTTTAACTCTTTCAGTATGTGGCAACACAGTAATTTTTAGTACAGCCATATTCAGCTATTCATCATATTCATGACAAATGTGACAGCAGAAAAGCAATTTTCCCTCTAAGAATCATGCACGAGGATCAAGGGAGATGGCAGATGAAGTGGGATTTTTTGTCGAGATACACCCAATCTAAATACACAAACACAATTTTAATGATGTAAGAAAGAGAGGAACGAACAGGGTTATTAGGATCAGAGGAGATATTGGCCTTTTGATATCTGGCTTTTTCAATGCAGCCCACTGTTAGAAGGATCCCTGCTGCTTTATCTATAGAAACAGAACAATTCATATGAATTCATATAAATTTTAGCTTGCCTACTTTTAAAGCCTCTGTCTGCACTGTCATCCTCTTCCTCAGCTAAAACAAGGTCAATCAAATAAGTAGGGGTGAAGGACAGAAAAATGGGTTAAGGACGTTAAGGGTCAGAGCTGAGCTGGCAATGGAACTCAAATATGATGCCTGAAAAACAACAAATTTGCTAAACTGTGTTATGTAGTCATCTGAAACTGATAAAGGCAAGTGACTGAAGTTACCTTGGAATACTTCTTGGCAGGATTTTCCTGATTTTTACAGTACATATTAAAGAAAGTAACAGCAGCTATTTTTCAGCCCTGGAATTATCAGCAGCTCTTTTCCAGCTCTGAAATTATAGACTTGTTTATCAGGAGAGCTATATGCAAATGTGAAACACATTAAATGTTTCTTATTATGAAAATAGTTATGTAATAAGGATGTCCTTCAAATATCTTCTGACTAGGATTCCTGAACTATTCATTTATACCAAAGCCTAGTTACAAGTTGAGAAGAAAGGAATGTGCAATATGAAGATCAATTCAGAATAAAGAGCTGAAAAATAGAAATAAAAGCAGGAAAATCAGCTTTATGTACCTGTTGAAATTTTGCAAACCAGATCTTCATCATAGGATGGTTTGCTGTGGTGTACTGTACTTGCATCATAAGACCTATTTTTACATCCATATAAGAGGTGAAGAAGGACCAGGAGACATCTTCCTGCAGCACCTGGACCAGACAGCTATTTATGGTTGTTAGCCTGTGGTACCCTTGAGAATGACTCTGACCCTGACAACCAATATTTACTACCAAGAGGGCCATTTCAACTTACATCAAATTGTAAAAGCTTAGATAAGGGAAAAAGTATTTCTAAGTAGAGTAATTTCAAAAGACTAACAATTACGGAGACATCATAATTACCATACTTTCAGTGTGTACAGAAAATTGAATCTTTATAATTATTCTAGTGCCTTTCTCTTTTCTCTTGGTCATTTCCAGCAAAGTAGGAAGTACCTGGACTAATACTGATATTCTCAGTCCAAGATTTACCTGAAGAGTTTCCTAGAGGAATGGGAATATAGCTATCTGTTATCTAGCTGACAGTCTCCTTCTACCTAGCATGTTTAGCTAATCCTAAGTGTAAATTCTTTTGAGAAAAGTACTATATACATTGGCTAATATAAAATTATTTGCTGGGAGATGCATCTCTGGACATAGTGTTTTAGTTTTGTAATCAAGGGCTGAATACCACCTATCCCATAAACACAAACAAATCCTTTGAAGCACTGCTCACTGCTACTATGGATTGTTAGAATCCACATGTATAAATAATCCCACCAGTGACTTCATCATTTCCCAGCTGATTGCAAAGAACTAAGTCAACTCCTTCAGGCAAGACAGGCTTAGGGAATATTTACAGATAAACAGCAACGGTGGACCCAGCCATATTCTTTCTTCAACTGCTGGTGTTAGTTTTTGATTTGTTGCTGGCAAGGAAGCCTATATAAAACTTGTCTTCGGAAGCGGTGAGGGAATGGATGGGAAAGAGGGCACAAGAAAGACCTGAACAACTTGCAGGTGTTGATTCACCGTCACAGAGGTACATGCATATGCACAACTCCAGGTTCACACCAATCAGAGTAGAGGTGCACCCCATACCCTTTTCTGCAGGACCTATATAGACAGGGCAAGCGGCAATGGTTTTAAATTAAAAGAGAGTAGATTCAGACTAGAAATAAGGAAGAAATGTTTATGATCAGAGTGGTGAAACACTGGCACAGATTGCCCAGATAGGGTGTAGGTGCCTAGTTCCTGGAAATAAATCAGGTTGGATGGGACTCTGA
Source organism: Orthonyx spaldingii (assembly GCA_013397795.1). Classification (NCBI taxonomy): domain Eukaryota; kingdom Metazoa; phylum Chordata; class Aves; order Passeriformes; family Orthonychidae; genus Orthonyx; species Orthonyx spaldingii. The sequence goes on along the minus strand of VZTJ01002540.1, from coordinate 314,738 downwards.
ACACAGGTCTAGTTGAAGGTGTCCTCACTTACTGTGGGTGGGTTTTACTGCAAAACTAAAATGGGAGGTGAACAGCTTCCCTATCTTTTACTGCTTTTGATACCTCTTCATTTTATGTTTTTTATAGTATCATTGATTCATGTAACAGGGGCAGGCATAACATCAATTATCTTAGAGGAAATGATGAGCAGATGTTTAAGCCTCTGACTTTCCCTTTTTTCTTCTTGGTTACAAAAAAGAGCCCTTGTTTCTGTATCTCTAAATCATCATTATTCCAAAAAAAAAAAAAAGGAGTAGAAAAAAGTTATTTATTTATGCCTGAAAAAGATTAAAGTGTTTAGACACTTTAGAAAACCACTTGAATACAGAGCTGTGACCCTCCATTAAGCCTCATACAAGATAATTGTAGAGAGTGAATATTTCTCTGACTACATGGACTGAATACTTTAAAGACTTTTTTATATGCTATTTCCCTTCTTTTTTTTGCAAAAACAAGTTTTGATGGAAAGCAGATGCAGATCTGAAAAAGAAAGGAAGTGACAAATTACATGTCAGTCATAAATGGAAAGAATACCAAGACCATAAATTTTATACAGTTATGTACATAAAGACACCTGAAGATGTGTGTTGTAGCATGGAAAATTATCCATATCTCAGGGTCTACAATAATAAAGAAATTAAAATCAGCAAGTTTTCTCATGACAGTTTCTGTGGTTCCAAATGATTCTCTAAAATTTTTAGATTAAGAAGTAAAGAACTAGATATTTTCCTGAATTTCTCTAGGAAATAAAAAAGACCAGGACTAAGATTCCCAGTTATCACCACCCTTTTCTGAAAAAAAAAAAAAAGAAAACTAAACAAAAGGAAAAACAAAACCTCACATTAAAATTAGCAGTGCATACAGAAAGATGTGATGATGTAGTTGAAGCAAACATAGGACTTCCAAGAGAAGAGAGGATAAAAAAAATCAATTGCTCCATGAAAAAACTGTGAGCAGGCAAAATTAGTGTTCCTCAGCTTAGAGAGTTCTGGCTTCAGGTCTCATTAAACCCATCTCCAGTGAGAGATAACCTTAAGTAGTTGGTGTGATTTTATGATCCCTCCTGTTCACAAGCCTAAGAATTAAAGTAGAACAAACTGATGACTTGCCCTGTAATAACTAATCCTGAGTTTTCATTTGCAAATATCTGATTAAGCAAGATACAAATGGAAAGGTTTATTTCAATGAGCTTGAATGGGAGTTTCCACAAAAATACTTGAGACTTCTCAAATTTTCTTTAATTGTTGTAAGGGATACAGCCAATGTGAAAACTTCAACTATATTGACAGTCAAAATTCAAGTCAATATATTTCCTAATCCATGAAAAACAGGTCTTTGAAGATCCATATGAAACTCTGTGGAGAGATGAGACAACTTCAGGCAGCAAGGCAGTCAAATACAAGCAGTAATTTTACAATAGTACTGTGCTGTTTACAGAGACTGAAAACTAATGTTCAGCAGCCATTTTTTTTTTGCTGATTAAGTTGCAGTTTCTATTTTTTCTTCTAATATAAAGAGCACAGATGAAGACCACTAATAGGGGAAGCACAAAAATGTCTTTGAAGTGATTTAATCTCCACCTCCTTGCAACCTCTGTTTTTATGGCAGAATAGGCCAGAATAGTGCCGCATAATTCCATTACCCATCCTTTCTAAACTGAATAAAAAAAATTATCAAAAGAGGTGGAAATATCACCCTGTTATGTAGTGTTATTGTCAGAGGTCTATCAGATGTATTATCAGAGCACAAAAAACCCCCAAAAAACCAACCACAGAACATTCTTAGTTGGAAGAGGCCCATAAAGGTCATCAAGTCCAACTCTTAACAGTAAAGCCCATAGAGGGATTGAACTCAGAGCTTTGGTGTTACAAGCACCGTGTTCTGTCCAACTGATCCAAAGCAGCTCATATGATGAACTGAACCTCAATGATTTAACAGAAGCATTTGTCTGGTTCTCTGAAAGGGAAAAAAGTATTATTTTGCCAAAGAATTCAACACCTGTTTGTACTGATTGGTTAACTGCTGAAATAAGAGAAAGGTCAAAGATTCCAAGAAAAATCTGAATTTTTTACTCATTTGATGTTAAACCACCATGCAGTCAGATGTACTGACTTGCATGACTACATTATGTCCAAAAGAAAGCCTGTAGTCAGTTCCTCTTCACATAAAGTTGTAAACAATTCTAGTCTGTGAGGCACTTTGTTCTTACCAATCATGTGCCCAAGAAGTACTAACCAGCCCTTTGTGAATAATCTCTGTTAAATATTAAGATGATTAGAAAAGTGTGATACATGTATTAAGGTGTGTCTAAATTAGTTCAAAATTATTAAAATTAGGGAGGTTTTCTGGAACTTGCCATTGTACCATGGACACATTTGAGATTTTTACTGAGTGGCAGATTTCATAACGAGTCTACACTATTCTTGTGCCTATCAGTATATCCTTGCCTGCACATAAAGCTGATACACACATTTAATAATTCATTGTTCTGTGCCTTGTTACCTAATCGTTATCTAATGCCATAGTGATTGCTCTGTTTGTCTTGGATCACCTCTGTATTCTTGTTCACTGGCAAACAAATCTAAAGATGCATCTTTTGTTCATTCTTCACATTTGATATTGTGGCAGCTGCAGACTCTGTTAAGTGGCTCTGTCAGTTTTTCAGGCAGATATAATAAGAACCTGACGGGATAAATAAAGCCATACATTTCAGCTGGAGCTAGTCTCTGATCAGGGAATATGCTGTGAAAATGCTTGAAAAATCTCCATCTTCTGAAGAAGAAATCAAATGCAGCCTTCAAAGCTGATGGGATAAAAAAGCCACTATAAGGAAAACAACAGCCAGAAGATGGAATTTATGAAAACTTAACGAGTATTTTTATTTCAAATGATAATGAGCATGGAGAATAAAGTTTGGACTGATAATATTTCTAGCAACCTTGGAGCAGTCCTTCATAAATACAAACATTTTCATAATTTCTGAGAATCTTCATAAAATTGCAAAAGATATATTTTTAAAACAGTTACACAGCCCACAAGAAGGACACATACCTACATGCATGTCCATTTTCTTTTGACTTTAGTGGTTCTACACTGTGGGGTGCACTGAATAATTCTATACAAGCTGAGTCAGTTTGCATTTTACAATACAAACTCTATACAGAGTACAGACAGATGTCATTCTCACTTGTATACACTATATAGAGAGTCCTACATGTCACGTATTTATAGAGAGATCAAACAGTATTTTAAGTGGCATATATTTACCTGGTTAAAAATAATATCTCACACCAGACAGAATAACCATTCTGGCAATACATGACAATACAAAGAAGTGCAAGTGTCTCGTTGTCCCAAATACAAACTCATAAGCATTAACTGAATCAGTAGAAGAGGCCTTTGCACTTACAACTGATAATTTAACATGCAGAAGATTGAGTGATATTGGTGAACTCTGAACTCTAAAGAGAAATATGTATTTCTCTTTAAATATGAGCTTAATTGAATAATATAAGTCATATTTTGAAAAGTTAGCCAAAAGATTGACTTTTATTAGTTGTGCATTGTTAGTAATGTCTACTATGCCTGCAATTTTATGAATGCTTCTGTATTGAGTGTACAGCAATAATCAATACATGCAGTAATGGCTTGCTTCTTACATTATCTGTGATTCTGGTATTTTACCTCTTCTGTTTCCTAGGCTTTAGCTTATATCCAACTACATATACTTTTTCCATAGCCAGGGCTCCCCCATCTTCTCTGCCTGTTACAAACATAAATACAGATTCTGAAATGGTCCCATAAATGTGGGTCAGACCGGTCCTGTGATACCTGTAATATATCCAAAATAGGAGTTAAAGATATGAACCAGCCATTAGCTCTTTTGGTTTTTCATAGTCCCTGCAATGCAAAGGGCAGTTAAATGCAGTGCACTGTTTCTGGAGGCTATTACAGATGAACATTTTACCCTTTTTCTCATCTACTGGAAACATAGTTTTGAATTCTTCTAGTAGATGATCTGCAAGAGGTCAACTTATCTACCAGGAGAAGTGAAATGTTCCTCTAATTCTGGAGGTGTATAAGGATATTTCATCTCCTCTGCTTAAGTCCTACTTTTGAACTTTGAAAAGACAGTTGCATTTTCCTAGTCTCAAATTTTCAAAATTTCTATTTGGTTGTTAATAAAAATAAAGCTAAAAGGTTAGGAAAGCAATTCCTGTCATTTTATTATTAAGCCGGATTACATTGCATTTTGTTGCTCAATTATCTGAGGAATCTGTAAAGGTCTTACAGGGAAAATTACATTTATGACTTTGCAGGGACTGTTGCTGAGTACTGAGAAATAAAATAGCAATATGCCTACTCTAATAGATGTGCAAGTGAAAACATTGCTTAAGCTGTTTCTCTTTAATATCTTGATTTTATACAGCTACTCTGCATTGCTGTTCCCTCATGGTAGCACTTTGGTAAACAGAAAGAAGTGTAAATGTTGATAAGACTGAGTATACAGGAAAGACTAAAAAAAGGAAATGTACCCCTCAATATCTCTATAACTCCTTAGGAAAGTAGATGACCCTCATAACCTTGACTGTACCCATTTTCTTTAGAGCCATTATTCTGTGTCTTTGCAGAATTATACTTTGCAATTGATAGAAGCCTTTCCTTAAAGATGCAACTTTAATGTTTAGACAAACTGCTGATGCATTGCAATTCAGTAAAACCTATGATCTTGATTATATATTTGATGGAACCATAAAGCAAGAGAAGAAAAATCACCAGGGCAAAACATTTCATGGAAAAGAGAGATGAGCTCTATGTTTTCAATTCAACTGTAAAAGCCATGTTAAGGAACTCAAAAGCAAAGTATAAAACAACCCCAACAACACTAAGTAAACTGATCACAAGTTATTTTTAATCTATATTTAATGTAATCATACTTGTAATCACTTGACATTCAGGACCCTAATAGGTGTAGGAATATTTTTCCAACTATTTCTATTGAAGTCTTCCCTGAAGAAGCTGTATTGATGGCAGTTGCAAGATGACAGTGAAATGGTGAGAAAGTCATGAAACAGCTAATCTGAAAAGTAGGATCCAGAAAACACGAGCCTTTGGTTTGATAGCTCTAGTTTGGTTAATGTGTAATAACTAATCAATGGCCTTCTGCAAGGATGAAAAAAATAAAGGTTTTCAATCTTAAATTGTAATTAGCAACATTTCCAAGTGCCGATACCACTAGAATAAATACGCAACACTTTTTAAAAAAAGGAACCTTAGTTTATTTTCACATACCAAGCAACTTTTATGCACACAGACCACATTTCTGTACTGCTTTGCTCCTAGAAATGTGAAAATTTCCTTTGCACATGGAAATTTTCACATTAGCAGCTTTTTGTAATTGCTGACTTTGGCTCTAGCATAGAAAGTAATAACATACAGGCCTAGCTGGAACGACAAAGATACCAAGCACGTGTATTCACGAATGGATTCAGGCAGGAATGCAAATCATCCTTTCATTAATCTCCTAGGTAGTCAATGATTGTAGTATACCTTTTATGTTTATAAGCATTAAATTTACATGACCTTCAAAATAAAGCACACTTCCTGTTTCAGAAATGCTACCTTTTCATTTTGAAGTTTGCCAGGTCTCCTAGGACAGGCAGTGTCTAAGCTTGAAATTGTCATCTTCTAGGTCTACAGCCAGCTTCACAAAACAGCTATGTAGGAACTAGAAATCTGAACTCTGGTTTTCAGTGATTGTAAATATATTCTTAAATACAAGTTTGTTATATTCTGTAAAGAAAGTTCCATGATTTGCTTCTCTAAAGAAATTCTTCAATAGAGTAGCAAAACTTTAAAGAAATGTTAATCTCTAGAACCTGTGAAATTCAAATATTAAGAATGTGACTTCATCTTAAAATAAATTCTCTATTCACCCATGCCTTATCTCTGTAGCCAGAAGACCTCTATACCACAATTTACCAATGAACACATTCACACAAAGAATGGCATGTTTTAAGTAGATCTGAAACTCAGAGTAACTCACATTCTCCATTAGCTGAAAAACACCCTTTAAATTGGACTTAATGTGCTACACACCAAAATTACTATAATAAATGATATGTAATTTCTAACTTGGCAATTAGCTTATAGAAAATATGCATAGTATGACTTTAAACAGGAGAAAATGTGACCTTCAAAAAGCTGAAAAATAGAGATGTGACATGAACTTATATATACATCTATCTATCTATCTATCTATCTATCTATCTATCTATCTATCTATCTATCTTTCTGTGTTTTGAAAAAGAATATATTTATATTTTTACAAATAATGGTATATACTTACAGGAAGACTAAGATGTACAAACTGAAGATTTCTAAAACGTCTCAATTGTCTACTTTTCAAGATTTTGAAATTTGATGTAAATTATGAATATTGTATAAATTCCTTTTTACCTTTAACAGTTCATAAAAAATCAGAAGTTAATTTTCAGTTTTGATTAAACAAAAGTATGCTAAACAGATATATTGTTCTAAGCAGTAATTATGTAAACAAAGAAATGCCACCTCTTGACTAGTTACAGTGGTTATTTATTTGCATTGCCATTGTCTTAATTAACACGAATATACTGCACGTAACCATAGGCATATACACAACCCACATAACTTCTGTTTATATCAGAGATCTGTGTGAATGAAAGAAATCCAAAAGTCTTTTGAGGGAAAAAAACCCCTAAAAACTATGTAAGTATAGCTCAAAGGTTCTTTTGTAGCATCTCCAGAGTATTCAGGGAGAAAATGTAAAGGCGTTTTTCAGTTGCTCTGGTTTCTGCCTTACCAGGCCTATTTTTGCTAGGGAAAAATTGCTGCATCGTCTGTAACAGTGACCTTACATAACAGAGGTTGGTTTGTAAAAGCCCCTGTGCACCTGGCTAGAGTGCTCCCTCTGTGGATCATGTGAGCACTAGCGCTGGGGTTTGGACCGTGCGTGCTCAAGGATTCCTTTGTTTAGGCTTGCTTAGAGCCTGGCACAAAGCATTGGTTGGATAGTAACAAAACAGATAATATGCAGCTCAGCTGAAAATTTTAGGTCATATTTCTAGCATACAGACTAGCCTTAGACATCTTATCTTCATCCATCTCCTGCTGGTGCAGAAATGACTGAGTAGCTGCAGTCATGGCAATGGCAGTGCAGTGTCTCAGGGCAGCAAGCACTCTCAGGCTGCTGGTTAAACCAGTATTAATGACCCTCTGTTTTGTGAAGTCATGCAAAGGCAACAGTATAGTCATGATTTTGAACTTACGAAAATTAAGACTAGGGCAATACTTAAGAACTCTTTCCTCAGACAAGTTCAACTGTGTGCTTACATGGACTTCATTTGGAACACCTCCTTCGTCTGTTTAGATATTTTATAGTTACATTCAAGAACTGCAATTTATTGACAAAGTGTGGTGATCCATAAATTAAATTTTACAATGATAGAATGTTTGTCTGGAAACACAGCAAAGATAGTACTTACTAACTTCTAGCCTGTAACTAGTTCTGTTTTTTTTCTGTGAGTGCTTTTGACAGGTACAATATTGAGCCTGTAGTGATAAAATTTTGTCAATAAATGCATAATGTTTTACACAGTGCAAACTTGTTTTTTCTGTCTCTACCCATTGTATAAAGAGAATGCTTTCTTAAAAATCCCTAACTCAGTATGTACGAATAAAAAAACACTGAGAAATTATTTGATTGAATTGATACATTGACATGCTGTATTCCTTAGCTATTTAAAGCTTGGTAACAAGTCAGAAGATTCAATAACACAAAGGCAAGTAAAACAAATTCAGTCCCTACTGACAACATTTCAGAACTCTGAAATGCCCACAGGGGCTCCTTTGTCTCCCATTTATTCAAGGACTCACATATTCCTATGTCATGCTGTAAATACTGTGGTAAATGAGATACACTGAAGGTCAGAAAGAACTAAGTTCCAGGTCTAAGCCTTACCAATGCAACCACGTAGATCTGACAGATTTTTTTTTATTCTGGAAACACTATAGCCAAGCCTGTCAGCATTTCACAGGAATAAAAATGACAACATACTTTTACTGTGATATGTTCCATGTATTATTAAGCAGACACTGGGACAGCTTTGTTTGTTTGTTTGTTTGTTTTTTAAATATATTATCTTGCTATATCCAGAGCTTTCTGCTTCTAGACAAACCTCCAATAATGCCACAAATATCTTTAAGGGAGCATGATGTCAGGTTTTACTTGATCTCCATTTCCTTATCTGATATTCTGTGTCATTGGCAAGACTATCACTATCCCAGTTTATTTCCACTATTGAAGTGCTCAGGCCTGAACCTTGCCAGCTGAGTTCTTATCTGATTATCAAGGCTTGAAGGTTTTTTTTTTTAAATGTTAGGAATTTATCTCACTGGAAACAGAGCTTCCAAACTGTGAATCTTCCTATATATTTGAGCCTTACAGAGTTATCTCCAGCTTGGCTGACTATCAAACTGAGAAAATATTTAGTAAGTTTGAAAGAAAACAGCCCTTCTTCGGGATGTTAACTGATTTCCCATGACTCTTACCACTATTTGATTTTGTCATGTAACTATTTTGCTATTATAGTTTCTACAGTGTAATTGCTTAAAGAAACTATATTTTTCAGGATTTTGAGGAGGAGGCTGCTTTTTCACAAGTTTTTTTTGCCAGTTCAATAAAACATTTCTATTGAGCATTGTATTCCCTTTTTTACCACCTATCACTTCAATTTCCACCTGAAGTCTACTACTCTGTTATAATGAGCTATTGCTTTATTTAAAACATATTTTTATTAATGTCTGCAAAATTAAGATATAAAATGAAAGCTGCAAATATGTAGAAAAAATAATTTTAGGAGGAGTGCTAGAGTAATCAGTGCAGGTGAGGGAAAACTCACATAATGAAAATTTTTGAGTGAGAAAATTTCATAGACATATTTTACCCTGTATAAGAGTAGGTGAGTGAAAATAATAATAATAAAAAAAGTCATGAAGTTGATTAATACTTTATTTCTCTCTTTCCTTGTTATCAAAAAAGCAGCAACAGTAGCATTTATACAATACTGTGTTTAGATCACTTCCAGTAGGTCAAGTCTTTTTTCATACACGATTTTATTTATTTGAAAGTTGTTTTGAACAAGAATGGGAGATACAGACTTCTTTCTTGATCTAAATAAGAAAAGCCCAACAAATGCCTTATTAAATAGTTGTCATAAAAAGGTAGAACAAAGAGTAAGACAGATAACAAGTAAATTTTACATCTCTTCAGATGACAGGAATGCTGCTTTCATACATCATTGGATAGGCCCTAGACAGACCTTCCCACGGTAGACGTGCCTGGGGAGGAAAGTTCCTCCTTTCTGGTTATTTGATCTATTACATGATTTTCTTAAAATAAAACAACTTTATTAATAATTTCTACTGTGAAACAGCAACAACAAAAATATACATGAGAACTTCTTGCTGCACTGTCACAAAGGCAAGGCCACACCGGCAGCATGAATGCAGTTTCCAAGGGGTGATGTTTTCGGGCTCCTCTGTTCCAGTGAACTTGCTGACCTTGTCCTGCAGCCAAGGATTTGTACAGCACAAGGCAGCCTGAGGGCCAGGCTGGACACAGCACAACACAGTAAAATATTCAGTCGTCAACCTGTCAGAATCACTACATCCCACTCCCTTCATCAACATACAGTTTACCTTCCCAAAGATATTATCATTGTAGATTATACAAACCAGAAGGGATTTTCAAGCCCAATGGACACAATTCAATAGATTACACCTGGCCTATTAAATTCCCTAACTCCTTGAATATAAGGTCTTTTGCAAGGCTCCCAGTAGTCTGGTACAGTCTGAGCTTTGTCTATTATATTGTATACCAGGAAAAAACCCCAAAACATTACACAGATTTTACTAAATTTTAATATGTTATAGGACAAAAGCCAAATTCTTGCTATAAATTTACTGTAAATAGACTGAATACTATGACTTGTAAGAGCTGATTTATCATTCAAAGGTCAGAGATTCAATGCTGAAGTTCTTTGTCAAACAACTTCGTACCAAAATTAGTGATACAAATAAACTTGAAGAACAATAATTTAAAATGATTCAACATTTTAAAAGGGATACCACAAGTTTATATTCAAATATAAATCTGAAATTAAAATATGTACAGCATTGATTTTTTTCCACTGGATTTTGTTCATGCTCTGCTATTTCATTTTACTTGTCCTTCTTCTAGCCAGTCATTTCCAGTCTCCTGTCCTAAAGACCTATCGTCTTTACAGCCATTTTCATGATCCTTGCTATAACTTGTAAACAGGATGTTCTGCTCAAGCAGCAGTTTTGTAATGTTCACTGCCATCTACAAGTTTTGGCAGATTTGACAGAGCCCACCAAATACACACATTTGAGTAACGATAATGTGAGGTCATATAAGTTTGATTATAGTGGGTGAAATCAATTGAGGTGTGCAATGTTGTGGTGCTGTAAAATCCCTAAGCTCTGTAGTAATAGGAATACTGCCTGATATATGCAAAAAAACAAGTCCATGTGTAAGTAAATTGGCAAGATAAGAAGAGAGTAATTAAAAACACAGAGAAAGTTTCCAGATACCTTCTTTTCTAAATAAGTCAAGGAGGAAATCTAAAGGAATGATGGTTATAGCATTAATGGCTAAGAGTAGCAATACCTGCCATAGATGTCATGTCCTACTGCTTCTTCTTCAATGGCAGGTATGTTGAGCAGGAAACTGCAAGTATATGATCAGAATTGAGTGTCTGGACTGTGCCTAGTGCTGGAGTAGTCAATGACAAAGTGAGAACTGACAAAATAGCGTATGTGCTGCCTTGGTTCTTAGAAATGTGGGAGAAAAAGTTTCATCTTGGTGCAAGAAACAGATCAATCTCCAAATACTGAAATAAATTAAGGAAACTGTGAAGTTACAAGAAATTAAATCTTTTAAGTCTAGCTTATCTTCTTAGTTTAAATCACATAAATTAGGACTAACTTTGCTGAAGATAATGGAATAACAATCCCTGTGTCCGGGAAAGAAATCTGAATCCCTGTTCTTGGCCTCAGACTTTGCAAAATTGAAATGCTCTAAAAAGCTAAAATGTAGGGTGGAAAAGTCACAGACAGTATAAGTAGTTACATGTCTTCTGAAATATTACTTCAAAGATATCCAGCAGTGTGTTAATTGCTTTCCTTGGCAAACCTGTAATTCTACCTTTTCTGTGTATTAAATATCAAAGTACAAATGCAGAACTTAAAAGCATGTTATTCTGAATCTTCAATTATTTCTTGAACTAGATATATCCAATTGACATATCTAAAATTTTTATTCAAAATCCCATAGATTACTTCATATAGGAAATGAACTACTGGAATTAATGTAAGTGCTGCATATGTTAATTGAAAGTGCAGTATTATAAAACTATTAGTGATATCATGACAGGAATTCTGAATGATGGGTACTTGATGAAGCTGGGTAAATTTCCTTCTAAGAGTAAGAATAGAGCATATATGTAAGGAATTGAAAATATTCTTGAGAACTTGGTGAACAAAAGTCAACTGATATTTCAGTCCCTAAAATTTCAAAGAATATGTAAGGAATACCATGTGTAGAGCATATTGTGGGTTCTGCACTGTGAGAATTTCAATTTTCCAATACATTAGCCTGCCTTTTTAGAGTTAATGTTTCTATATGTTTCAACAATCCACTATGTATACTCCAAAAATATTATAAAGTATACCGAGAAATTAATAAAGAAAAAGGAAAAAAAAATAGGAAAATAGATAAGAAAGTTAAATTAGATTATGAAGAAATGATAAGACATTACTTTGGATAAATAAATATAAAGAAGATTACATCAGCAAGAGACAGATAGGAAGCAGTAGATGTAAAACATCACGATATACACAGAGGTTTCTGTTGCATTTGATTATTTTTCAATCAACTTTCTCCTCCCAAGTCTAGGGAAGGTTTGTGACACCAGAAGAGAAGCAAATGATGTCCAAAGATAGCTGTAACCCTGTGACTTCCTTTATGCCTGTAAGCTAAGTAGTTCCAGGGTCCATTTATTATCCTGAAGCCAACTGGTGTAACCTCATGCAAGTTTATCCTATACAACTCCCTTAATCCCCAGAAGATGCTAGTCTTTTGAGGAATAGTCACTGGTTCAGGCTAAGCTTGAGATGATGCCTCAGTTTTGGGGAGAAAATACTTAATCCACAGGATAGCAAGACGGCCAGTCGATCTGTAGACCTTTTTAAGTGTTTTGTGTAGATGTAGCTCCTATCTTTTCTCATTAAATCCCTTGCCAAATGCACTTTACTATTACTTGAATCTTATTTAGACTGAAGCTGATTTTCATTTTCAAACAATTTCTTTAATTTCTGCCTTGCTATAATGCTCCTGAAAGTTGCTTGGCAGATGAAATCAGCCATTTACTAGTACAGCATTTGATGCCCTAAAATCCAGACTCATGACTTCATTTTCTATTTCTATTGACATATGCTGAGAAAAGAAAATTATTTATAAATAATAGGAAAAACATGAAAAATAATGTTAACTACAAAAATATTTGTAAGAAATCCATAGTGAAAAAGGAGTAGCAAAAGGATAAATGACTCAAAAATATCAAGATATTTAAACATGGATAATATTTTAGCAAAGGTAAAAGTTAAGATTCTGACATACACACAACTGATTGCATGCTTCTTTCTTATCTGTAATCTGTACACACATGGTTTCTCTAGAAAAATTGTATTGTCTTGGATTTGTTTGTTTTGTTTTGTTTTTGTTGTTTTGAAGTCACCAAAAATATATATATTCATACTTCATTCGTAAAGAGTTATCAATATCAGAAACAGATCCGGAACAAAAGGTTATTCAGGTCCAGCACACAGCTTTCAGCAAGATTACTTTTACTCTTGGTGTGTTTTGATATCTATCTTCAGATATCGACCAGACTTTTTCTTTAACTGTAAACACATCACTAAAATTGAAACCACCAATATGCTTTGTTTCTCATGTTACACAAGCTACTAATAATATCGAAAACAACAGGAATCCATAATTATAATTGTTCTTGCTTTTGTTATTGATATGTGTATTAGTATGTAAGTAAGTATGAGGCAATTACAAAAATAAATGCATTATTTAATTCCTTGAGTACTGAAACATTTGGGAACAAATTCCTGAATTGTGTATGAGCTGTGTATTCTCCATACACAGACTGTGACACCAGGACCACCATAACAAGCACCTCCATGAGCAGCCCACAGAGGTGAATGAACCTCTGATGGTTAAAAAGTTCCAGCCAGGTTGATTCTGAGTAGCAGTATTTGACCCGTTGTTGGACAGATAAGAAAACTACCAAATGCTGTTTTAGCAGCACGTGTTTCATAATCTTGAAAGTGGTAAGGGAAACTAGAGCCAGGCAAGAGGTGCTAACAGTGTCCATCTTTCCTACCAAAATCTCAATATTAAGGCACAAATATGCACATATTACACTAAAAGTTTTCTGAAAATCATGGAACTTTCATAATGAGACATTTTAAAAGAAAGAGGGGTAAGTTTTAAAAGGAGTATAACAAAAATGAACAATCTTCTAAAAATGAACTTGTATAAGAAAGGATCAAAGGAAAACAGTTTTAGAAAATGGAAATACTTTTGCTGTCATGCAGGCTTCAAAATTCCATTTCCATTCTATCAGAGGGAAGTGAGCCTGGACTGAGATTTTGGAGCACAGTGGGGAAGCTATGCATTGTTTGTGCAATACCTCCTGGAATCTGTATGTAAACTTGATCAGCCTGTCTCCCTAACTTTTTCTGTGCATGTTTCACTGTTCTCTGGCAATTTCTCTAATGGAATCTACTTGCTTCTCCTTCTTCTTTCTCCTGTACATTAATGCAGGCTACAGAATATTTGCATCTGTTAGGTGAGTAATATTAAGACATCCATAGACTTGGTTTAATTAGTTAACAAGGGTCTTTCTAAACCTTAAAACGTAAGAGAAAGACAATGCTCTCATACAAATTGTAATGCTGGGCATACAGTCCTGCCCACTGCCACCATGAATCCCACAAGCAAGTATTTTCCACCATTTCAGCTTTTCTTCTCCAAGATATTTAGTATTCAGGAATAATGTTAATTTCATCGTAGACCATTTACAGATTCAATTAAAGCTGTACTAAATAAACTATATGAAAGCAAAATATTAGCTATTAGGTGTTTTAAAGGTTTTAAATTACAGAGGATTTCTTATAAAATTGTTATTGGAGTAAAGGTATGTTTGGCATCATGCTAAGGTTTTAACATCTTTTAAATCATAATGAATTTAATAATTTCTTCAAGAGAATGAAGGAAATAAAAAAATGGGAGTTTATCATGGAAATTAAAGAAACCATTTATCAACATCTTAGAGCTAAATTCAAATTAGTTGAAATAATTATACAGTGTATTGAAACACTTATTCAATGAATTTTTAAATTCAAGAAAAAATATTCATTTCCTTCACAGCAGAACTTTTGTGCAATCACAAAGTACTGCATTGTCCTTATCTAGAAGCTGTTTTATTCAGTGCCCAACTTGAATATTTGTCAAGTATTTCACCCAGTAAATGTTAATCTTTGATAGACCACACATCCTTAAAATTCACTTTTTTCCCTCTTATTCTATTTTCCTACAGATTTAGATGTACATTAATATAACATTTTGAATAGAGTATTTTTATGTGTGTTTTTTTAAATGAATATATATTATTCATTTTATGTTGTAGTTAGTACATTAAAACAACAAAACACATTAGGAGGTATGTGGTTTTCCTGCTATAACCAAAACCCAAAGATTTTGGAAAGCTAAAAGCACAGTTTTTATGCAAGAATGGGAAAAAGGGGAAACCTAACACTTTCTCAACATTCATTTTTTACCTAAGGACTCCAACATGGAGAAAATGAGGCAATATGTTTTTTTTCTCTGTTCTGTAAATAATAAATGTCAGTATTTAGAATATCTATTGATTAACATTCTAGGATGACCTGTGAAATTTACATGCATTTATCTGAGCAACATCTAACAAGTAATTTTCATCTTAAACAGTTGTAGAAGTTGATTGTATGACACTCTTGACATGCAGAAAAAACCAAAAGACTAGCACCACACATAGAATTTTTTGTAGTTTTAGCTTTGTAGCTCTAAAAGTGATTCACATAATAAAACTGAGGTCATTTTTTGATGCTAATATTCACGGTGTCATCAATCTTGCATCTCAAGTGTCTATGTGCTCAGTTAGCGATAAAATTTCTTCAGTCCTTGGAGATGAAATATCTATTAAAATTTGGATGAACTCACATTGACATTATTACTATTCTATGGCAAGCACGACTTTTCAGTGTATTTCTGTGCAAGGAAAAACCTTTCTCCCAATTCCCTATTTAGGGATTAAGATTTGCTATTATTATAGCTAAAACCAGTGTTTGACATTATACATCTGTGACTCTGAATACAAGAAATTCACACAATGGAATTGCTCCTTATCCTTTGCTCTCTTCCTCTCAACAAGCAGACTCATCAGGGTTATTCTTTGGGACACTTCATCTCCACAAGGTGTCTTAATTATATTCTTCCTTACCATTCATCCTTGCATTCTTACACAGTTACCTGGACTGATTCATTAAGATGTGAAGGAAACTAGTGATACATTGGGTCAACTAAAGGATAAAAGTGATGTTTCTCGTTATGGACCAACAATAACCACTTCTGGGGCTGGGATCAGAACAGCTTCATCTATTGCTTTTCTTCTGAAGTCTGTAAAATCTTAAAGGATGTCACATATTGCTCATGGTGCTCCTCATTTTAGGTACTGGGAATTATCTCAATGCATGGCAAAAGTTGTCATAAAAAGTCTAAGTTACACTGGTCAAAAATTGTATAAGTTTCAGGCCTGAGAGAAGATAGATCAGCACTTGTGATAACCCTTCCCTGGAGAAATTAATCGATTAGGCAGGAGTGGGTTTAATCGTAGAAATCTCTTTTGCTTCCCTGTTGTTTCTGTCAAGATTTCCCTCTTCTGGAGGATGGGAAGGGGACTTAGCAATATTCTACACTTTACAGAAAAATTTCACTGTGAAACTAATTCAACAGCAATCCTCCCATCATTATTTCAGATCCTTATTTCAGAGGGCTGGATTGCACTTTCAGACTGCTGCCTGCCTTTTGGACAGCAGATAAAGATCTTTAAAAGTTATTAGGGACTTGGTTCTTTTTCATGAGGTGCTGTAAACTCCTGAAAATTCACTACCTTGCTGTGTCAGGCTCATGTGAAATGTTCAAAACTACAGAAGTGCAATTGTCCTTTTGGAGTTTTAAGTTCAGGGGGAATTTGTTTGGATTGGGTTTTGTTGGTTTTGTTTTGTCTTGGGATTTTGTTTATTTTGGTTTTTTTGTTTTGTTTTGTTTTGTGCTGTTTGGAGAGCAATACACATATACGCAGACTTGTGACAAAAAACACGGCACAGATTCTAGTTGCTACTGGGGAAAAACACAATGCATTTTGGAAAGTATTGCTTTTAGAATAAGAAATGAGTGACTCAGGATTTCTTAACTTCTATTTATTGTTCTACATGGTCATATATATAAAGTTTTATTTTTTATAAATAATAAAATTAATGCAGTGTAACACATTGTATTCTGAGAAATAATAGGTACAAGTTTAATGAGCTGACTGCCAGAGGGCTGCATTATAGTGGTCTTCAAAAAAGAAGAATACAATAATTACAGTGAAGAAGCCCTGGATAGATAATAAAAGACTTGACTTGATAATTACTGTTCCTGTGTCTGTATCTATGTTAGAACAAGACTGTTCTTTCTCTACAGCTTTTAAGTATAATGATATTGTGACATGATGTGCCATTTCTGTGATATTTTCCTACTCTAAAAGGTACACTGGAGACAGTTTAATTGCAAGTGTCACAAAACATACATTTTGGGCAACATGAAGGAGGGACTGGAGGTTGTTTATTCATGTTTTTAAACTGAATGGTAAACAGCTGTCTTGGTTACGTAATTGTTTCATTGCAGGGGATGCTGTCTCTTTGGAAACTCAGTGAGACCAGCTGGGGTTCTTCTCCAGAAAATATTTTATAGGGCTATGGTACAGTGAAGTGGATGCAAGTTTCACACTTAAAGAAGGCTTCACCACATAATCAAAGTGGCATAGGAATAACATGCAATGTCCATTTACCCCAAGGTTATTTCAGATTAATCTGATACCTACTGTCTAAGAAAATTATCCAAAATTAGCAAAAAAAAAAAAAAAAAAGCATTTAACCCAGTCTCAGAATAGAAGTAGACATTCTCTTTAAGAGGGCTTTCTATATAGTGATGATGGAGATCATGCCCGTGTTTTAGAAGAGAGGAAGGAGAATATCTGAGCCAAACTCACAACTGGTATTGTCTGAAATCTTGGCTTTCTTACCACTCTAGTCATTTCCCTTCTTAACTAAAACCTATGTGAAACTGTCTCACAACCTACAGTTTATTCTCTGACTTTGTCACTAAACTAACTCTTGTGAATGAGGACATCAGTGAAGGGTGGTAACCACCTTTTGCATGATAACTTGTTGTTTGTAGACCTGGCCCAGGAGGTAGGTTCTGGTCAGGAGATCATTTATGCCATCTACATTCATATCCATGCAACGTAGTCAGGAACAGTAGCCTCCAGAGCCTTTGACTCCTCCTCTTCCAGCTATCTCACTATATTTTTTTGCTTGATTGTTTCGCTAGGGGTTTTGTTTGTTTGTTTACTTCTTTTTTTACCCCCTTCCCTCTCCTAGGTATGTCTGAAGGCAGCACTCCTTGCAATTCAAAATAGCAAGGCTGAAGGCACTAAACATAGTGAAAAATTTGTGCATGAAACCAGGAATGAAGCAGCTAGCTCATTTATGGACTTGGAATAACTCTTACTCCAAACTGTTGTAACACCTAGTTTCTACTGAAGGGTAGTTCTACCCTATTTTCATTGTTGTTATCTTTGTATGAAGGAAAACACAGTTCTGTGATTGCATATGATATGAATTTCAGTGTATAATATATCACTTAAGTCACTCCAGAAAACAGATAGTCTCTTCCTGGTAAGAAAAGAGAACTTTGCTCATTGTAGGTAAAAGGTTTTTTTACTGTTCCAGTTAAATACTGAGTCTGTTTCAGTCCTATCCAGTGAGTGATTTCCTTGTATCCAAGTAGATGTTGGTTCTAGCTGAATCCGCGCAGCAGCCAGGGCGGTGCCAAAGACAGCTCTGTATATTGAATTGAATGCACAGAATCATTTCTCAGAATAGAAAGTAGCAGAAAGCTGCTAAGCAGATATTTTTGCATGGCAGAAATTGAGCGAAGGGCAGGTAAGTAATGCTTGTTTATGAAGAAGCAAGTTAAAGAACGGCTTTAGTCTGAAGGCCTGGAATTGAGACTACGGGTTACGTTAATCCTCCTGGGAATTAGCTGATTTTGCATCCAGAAATAAACTAATTACCTTAAATTCAAGTGAGACTAGGT
This sequence comes from Orthonyx spaldingii, assembly GCA_013397795.1. Lineage (NCBI taxonomy): Eukaryota > Metazoa > Chordata > Aves > Passeriformes > Orthonychidae > Orthonyx > Orthonyx spaldingii. Next base: position 296,103 of record VZTJ01002540.1, on the reverse strand, counting down.
GCAGCTATAAGGTGCTTTTATTTATTTTAAAGTTCTTTTGGTTTCCTAAACTTCTAGTTTGAGCATAAAAAGATAATTTTGTTTTTCTGGTGGAGTTTTTCTAGGAACTAAAAAATTATTTCAAATTTTCTGCATTTCCTTAGGGATACAATCACTGAGGCAATGATGAATTCCTTAAGGAATTATGTCTCTCTTAGAACTAATCACTCAACAGAAATAGGGAGTTTTCAGTGGGGCACCAGTCCTGAGAGCTGGAGAAGTCTTTGTGGGGCAAGTAACATTGCTAGAAAGGGAATGCTCCCAGGAGTAGATAGCTGTTTGATTCAGATCCAGTGAGAAAGTGTAAGACCTGAGAGATTTCCTAAGAACTGTGATATTCTTTTTATTAGCTTGGGCCTTACTTCACAAATAGAGTATACAAACTGTATATCAGGATTTTTGACGTGTGTTTTCTTATATTAAGGTGATTTTGTGTTTGAATTGTTTCCTTTGTGTTGTTTCTGGTTTGCATATTTTGCTTTCTTTTTAAAAAAAGTCTGTTTTATATGGAATAGAATTATTTACATTACTTTATTTCACCTGATTTTATTTCTTTTATTTTCTAGAAAATTATCATGATCTAAAATTAGCTTTATTATTTCACATTGTTTGTCTAGAGTAAAGAGTGATAGTTAATGTTTACACTATCTGCTTATCAAAATCAGTATAATTGCAATGGATTTCTATGGTGCTAGGGCAGTTTACACAGACTGAGGATCTGGCCCCTTTTTTACCATGTTCTTGCTGACAGTATTTAAAACTTAAACAAAATACTGGTCCTATCACAACTAGGAAAGCCTCTGGACAGTGATTCCAGAAATATGCCAATCTCCATACAGTCAAATAAAATCACTTATATGCGCGTACAGTGCTTGGGCTGGGATAGAGTTAACTTTCTCCACAGTAGCTGGTATGGAGCTGTGTTTGAATTTGTGCTGGAAACAGTGCTGATAACACAGGGATGTTTCAGCTGTTGCTGAGCAGAGTTTACAGACTCAAGGCCTTTTCTGCTTCTCACCCCACCCCACCAGTGAGGAGGCTGGGGGTGCACAAGGAGTTGGGAGGGGACTCAGCCAGGACAGCTGACCCCAACTGACCACAGGAATATCCCAGACCATGTGGTATCATGCTCAGAATATAAAGGTGGGGAAAAAAGAAGGAAGAGGGAGATGTTTGGAGTGATGGTGTTTGTCTGCCCCAGTCACTGTTACCCATGACAGAGCTCTGCTTTCCTGGGGATGGCTGAACACCTGCCTGCCCATGGGGAATGGTGAATGAATCCCTTGTTTTGCTTTGCTTGCACACACAGCTTCTGCTTTACCTGTTAAACTGTCTTTATCTCAACCCATGAGTCCTTTCCTTTTTACCCCTCTGATTCTCTCTCCCATCCAGGGCAGAGTGAGCAAATGGCTGTATGTGCAGAGCTGCCAGCTGGGGTTAAACTGTGACAATGTTGACATTTTCTTGAGTGGGTCATGCTCTCACTTATGTTTTGTTTATATAGCCTGGGCAGAAGTCCAGAAGCTTACCCAACACAGGAGGGGAAAAGGAAAAAAACCAAACATTTTCCAATGACATGAGAGGAAATTACCTATTTCCAAAAAGAAAAATATAGGGTTGTGGAGAGCTCTGGATATATGCTAACAGAATAAAGTAGAAAAAACATTTTTGCAATGTTTTGTCTTGGCTTATTCATCCTACTTGTTTACAAATTCAGTAAGTGATATGGCTCTCCCATTTTAGAGCAAGTGTGTTCAAAGCTACTTTGAGTCCAGTGATGTAGTCTTTCATCAAATCAGCTCTCAAAGGCTTGCAAATGCACCTGCCCATGACGGTTATTTGTGAATGAACCAAGCAATGCAACATGATGGAAATTAAAACACATATCCTCAAACCTCAGATCACTTTTGCCATTAGGAAAGTTAGTTCTTAGAAATGTTAGACTGCTGTGATTTTTCTAAATGGCGGCACTGCTGTGGATTAGGAATAAAGTCTTTTAATAAAAGCTGATGTGCTTTTGGTGATGTTCTTTTCCATAAACAGGGGATGAAGTAGCAGAAGTATTTAAGCCTGGGGAGAGGACATTTACTAATCTACTCATAAATATAATCAGTGCCATCGTTCTAAAGTTTCTCAGTTATAATCGTTGATGCAATTATGTCACCTTATGTAACAATCTATATAAACAATACATATGCTATGTTAATTTCACTTTCTGCACCCTCTTGCTTACACTCGTTTGAAATGCTTCCACATAGCCCTTTGCACAGGTTACCCAGTGTTACTGTAATTACTTTTCATGTTGTCAGCGAGATGAACAGGTCAGAGACAATGTTTTCCCTTTCTGTCTTTCTCATATTGAACACTGGTGTTTCTTTTTGGGCTCAGGTGAAAACATACTGCACTGAATGTAGAGTGTCATGGAAAACTGCTTCTTATTTTTCAGCTTGATTGGTATTTTTCTACCCACATAATTTGAGAGCGAAAATGAATTGTGATTTGGACCTATATTTTCCTCCTTTGATAATATCCTTCACTCAAGGCCTTAGCTAAATGCCCATATATAGTCCAAGTACATTGACATAGTAGCTAGGTTTCCCTTAATTTTGTTTTTAATCAAGCAACATCTTTTTCTGTCCTCTTCTGACCTACTTTCTATCAGCTACTGCAGCTATATCAAAGAAGTCACCTTTCCCTTTTTCTATATTGTCCTGGTAAAAATACCGTTTTTCTTCCTTATTGTGAATGTGAATAGAATACAATTGATCCTGTTTACTTGCTCTTGGAGAAATATTGACTTCATTTTGGCCTTCATGTCATTTTCTGGATGGTAATATTGAAACAAACCACCTAACTAAAGAATCCCCAACAGACTGACTTCAAAAGGGTGTCTAAAAGAATAAAGATGAAAGATCGATGCTGAATATCGATAAAGGCAAAAATATGCCCCATCTGTCTCCAAAAAATGAACTAAAAGAAGAAACAAATGCCTAGCTCAAACCCCATTCCTTACTGTATGAACTAATGTTCTATTAGTCATTCTATTTTGGAAGAACATCATCAGAGTTTCTTGGAATATAACAAGCAGAGATGACAACTGGAAAGATGACAATCAGAGTGGGAAGGATGGTTACACACTCATATATAAGCAGTGGGCTGTCCTGACCTGACACAAACTAAAATCACAGCTTTTCTGTGCTCCCAGCATTACTGCACTAAAGTTCATAGAACATGAATGGTAACTGCACAGCTTGTAAATCAGATAGAGAGACAACATGAAAGGGATTTTTCCAATACAAAAAGTTTGAGTAATCTGCAGGTCCAATGTTTATTTTCCAGCTCAATAAAATTCTACTTAGAATTCTACTTCTCATTAGATATGTATGCATAAGAAGAAAGCATAAGAATGAAAAGTAGTGTTCACCTTGAACTTCATTAATTTCATATCAAAGAATAGATATAAACATAATGTGTAGGGTTTCATATATAATTGCTTACAAGTCTTTCTTTCTCAAGTCCCTTCCCAGATTTTTTAAATATTTGGTTTCGTCTCCTTTCCTGTCTGGCTTTGTCAATAAATGACTAAGTAATTTGAGACAACAGATTAATAGACACACTAATGGTGAAAATATCTTTGAAGTTTGTAAAAAAGTTTGAAAAAAGTTAAAATGTAGTGTTGAATGACCTGCCACCAAATATGGGATAGAGAGATTAGCAGATATAAGGTTTGAGAAAAAATCCCAGATACTATACATGAATTTTGGAATTCCTCCTATGCTGTAATACTGACAGACTATTCAATTTCTAATAATATTGCAGTAATATTGCAGTCTGTTATGAACTGCTCACTTGTCTTTATATCTTCTAACTTGATAAATGCTAGAAAAGAGGAAAGACTCAAATTTGGCTTCCTTGTATTTAATTTTAATCAGAGAAAGTATTGGTAAATTAAACTCCTAGTAAACTTGAACAGAAGACCCTACTTTGAACAACAATATTGTAGTGAACAGTGGGACACATACAAAAAACATGACTCTTACTATTACTATTTTTCTGTATTTTTTTTTTAATGTATGATAGCAAGATATTCTGCTTTTGATGATGGAACAGAGCTTTAAAGGTAGTATGTATACCTACATTTTATCAAAATACAGAAATACTCAAAACATTATTTAAATTCTGTGCTCTTTCTTAAAATAATGTAATATAATTTGTCCTTAAAAGGATTTTTCTGTATTTTTTTAGATCTTTTCACATGTTAAAATGACAACAACCACATAAACTGCCAGTGCATACTGAAAAGTAGTTAACTGGTAAAAATAAAAAGAAGACAACAGAAAAACCCCAACAAAAATAAAAAATTGCAAATTGAATTGCCTTGATTTTTTGATGTTTTGATTTGTTGTATATGATATAACAAATATTTTGGTTGCTATTATTGTACTTCTATTACTGTTATTCCCATTTAAAGTCTAGACAAAACAGGGGAATCAATAAAACTGTTGTGTGTGATTATACTGTGCTTAGATTTTCCACTTTTTGTGGGTTTCACTGCAAAGAAAATACATGCCCAGACACTACTTGAGTAGTGTTGATCTCATTGACAATGAAGAACAATCATGAATAGTATACATGTCTTCCCAGATTAAAATGGACAGTATAATTTACACTATCTAATGAAAGCTTTATTCTAAATAAAATAAAATAAAATTTAAAAAAATTGGACACAATTTTGAGCTACACACATAAATACCTTCTAAGTCACCAAAAAGAGATGTGAATCTTCAGGCAATTATCCATACTATCATAAGACAGATGTCACACAGAGATCTTCCAGTAAATTTGGAATGTGTAGTTCAGGTTAGATACTTGTTTTCTGGAAGAATAGATTAAATGAAACAAATACTAACCATCAAAAGCCTCATTCAGCACATCTTATACTTTTATATTTAATTACACCAATCTAAGGATTTCCCTAAGTAAGAAAACAGGTGGGGAAGAAAGAAAAACAACAGTGAAAGCTTGAGAATGACATCTTTATACTTGCATTATTCACAATTTGTTTGACACATACCCGCAGCTCCTATTAACATCTGAACCACTTTGGTGTCCTGGTGAGAATGGAGAAATATGTGAGGCTCATGGAACAGACTTTTGAGGAATCTCAAAAGCATGAATTACTTGTACTTATTTCTCCTAGCTGCCACCCAATTATTCCTATCTCTTTACCAGTATTTCTACAACACATTATTGAAAGTAGCTTTAGACACTAAAGAAAATCTACGAAATTCTCACTTGATATTCAAAATATTAAATTTATTACAAATAGTCATATTTTAAAAATTGACAAAAGAGTAAAACATACTTGTGTGAATAAAAAGAAAAGTATTTCTAATGGTTTTGCAATCTGAGAATAGATTCTTTCTAGTATAGTAAAAACCCTGAGTAATGCCCTTCTTGCATTTGGAGTGTTGGTGAGTTTTGTGTGCTACATCTAATAAGAACCAGAAATACAATGAGTGGGTCATAGGTAATTTCTCTTGATTTTCTCTTGACTTTCATCAGCATTTGTTTTCATATAGTTTGTATTACCATGCAGTGTCTTTGGGATAACAACCCTGTGGGAATGCATGAATAAAATTGCCTATGGACTACATAACAGTAGGCTGAAACAAGTAAATGGATTTCATTGTTAAATGGAATCCTGCTAAAATTGCTTTGACTGTAACAGGGCTTAGTTCTCACAGCTACTGACCTCCATACAATCATTCACTATGGCTGAATATCGATTTTAGAGACACTTACAGTCAAAAAAACTTCAAGGAAAATGAGCACAATTTAATATAACATCAAGGTGGGAAATCAAAGTAGAAAAAAGAAAAGCTTCATATATTAGTTGTGGGTATGATGCATCATAATCAGGGGGCAGAAAAAGAGGATCAATGCAGCTGCATCTAGATCATATTTTATCTAAGGTACAATATCCACTGCATTGTTTCAGCTATTTTATGTAGTGTGACCTCTTTATGTCCATTTGCTCATACTGCCCATCCAGCTGCATGAATGTTACTGTGGAGCAAACCTCAAAGCATATCCTAACAGAAGCTGGTTCACTCAGAATTCACATCTCCAAAAACCATACTTCAATATTGTAAAGAAATATCAAATCTAGGATGCAGTAGTCCTTGAAAATTTTCCAGAACATTTACTACTCTTACTGTACTTCATAATTGACAGGAGGGCTGTAGCCAAGAAAAACCCAAGAGATTAATAACAGAAAATGCACCAGAATCAAATGAGGAACAAAAATTATTAAAAGAAGATGATAGTGAAGTCCTTATACCATGGCAAATGCTGAAATGTGACTATAACTTAATTAAAGCATCAAAATTTTTCTGAACATTAAAAAATGTGTTTTTTAGAAAAGAGACTAAAAGTAGGTGTATCATTAGAAGAATGAGATTTTTTTTTAATGTGAGGTGCAATTTTAGACATCTTCACAAACTAGTTACATTTTGTAATCTCATGGTCTAATTAAGTTCTTCTTTCTCTTAAGTATCTTTGTACCACTCTTAATGTAGATGCCCTCCCAGTATGTATAACTTTGCAAGCATTTCTTTTAAGTTAGAACAAAGCTGAATCTCAAAAATTCTTCTCTAGAAAGATAATTGTACTGTATGGAAAGAAGTGGGGGAGAAAACGAAGGACAAATAAAATGACATGGCCTGATTTTTGTTTATGAGAACATTTTCCCATCATCTTTCTCTGGAAAAAAAGATTTTCATTTTTGCCTTAAAAATCAGTCAGACAACATTGCTTAGCACATATTCTTCCCTGTCAAACATTTCACTGATGTTTCATTCTGTAGACAGCTTAATAAAAGGTATTTCACCCTTAGCATGTTACTGAAGTTGTGCGTGTCATTTTCTTTCCATTTCAAATGACATTTGTGGAAGCAAGAGTCTCCGATACCTTTTAAGTACATAACTATTAGGACTGTTAACTCCTTTCTTTCTGCATGCTTTATAGCACAGTTTTGTGAAGATCATTTATAATAACTGGACAGGTCTTAACAGTCAGTAGTATTTAAAAGATAGGAATATTTTTCTCCCTTTTTTGAGGATTTCTCAGAGGGTTGCAATACTCTAATTCATGGAAAGAACTTATTACAAGAGTTCTCATATTTCTTTACACATGATTTTTTCCCACTACCATACGAAAAGCAAACTATATCCAAGATGTTTTATATGTAATTTTGATGATCTACATATTTGTAGTCACCTTTTAAAAATAACAGTATGAGCATTCAGAAGCTCAGAGGAAGATGTCTCATTAAGGTTATCCAAGGAAGGGCCTTTTCACTGCATAAGGGACATTATATAAAGGGCGAAGTGAAAGAAAAACTCTACAAACATACAGAGAGATACATCCCCAATAGATGAAGGATAACAGAGGCTATGCCAAAGACAAAATGTCCCCAGCTACAAGCTGAGGAGCCGTCAAGAAACTCCAGGCACAGCCCTGGAGCTGATCAACCTGGACTTTGTAACTGATGAGAAGTGGGAAACAAGAAGATGAGGAATTAGGATATTCAAGGTGTGAGCTCCCTGGGCCTGTGGTGTCATCAGCTGGAGGCAGCAAGGCGTCAGTGTTAAACACTGGAGTAAGTGGGGGATTTGACCCAGCTGCTGGGTTGGGAATAGGATATGTTCCAAGTGTCAGCTGCTGGAGGAACTGGAGTAGAATGAAGTGAGTGAGGGATTCTGCACTGGCAGCTGGAGATGGACCACTGGTCTCAGTCTATGCACCAGATGCTTGTCATGCAAGTTTTTGTATCTTCCCCAAACCTGATGTGAGTCTGAGTGACTCACAAGTGACTCTGAGTGACTTTAGCTGACTCAAAAACCTCAAGCTGGATCAGGGACAAGTAGGACGCCCTGGGTCTAGCAGGGGTATCAGGTAGGCAAAGATCTATGCTAGTATCTGGGGGAGATCTGTGGTTGTGGGCTGCCTGTGAGATGAGTGTTGGAAAGTATGTGTGTTTCCTGGCAAGCGAGTAGGGGACCCATGAGGCAGGTAAGAGACACAGCATCCGGGCAGGCATGTTGGACAGGCAGAAGGGCCATGCCAGTACTTGGAGGATCCATGACTGTGCTCACCAATCTAGAAAACGTTGCATGGGTGCCTCCACTAGTGACCTTCAGTCCAGACCAGCTGAAGAGGAGGAGTTGCTGTCTATACTGATATTTTAGTCAGTTCTGTATGTGGGTGCAGTAGCACCCTCTCTGTGCCTGTCTGTGTTGCAGGTGCTGTCATTGTCTCCTCTGTGTCTGGGCATCTGTGTGTGTGTGTCTGAGAAATGCTCTCGGCAAACCACTTGAACTTTTAAACAGAGTAGGGCTGCTCAGTCTGGCAGAGAGATCCCAGATGCCTCCAGATGGACTTCAGTGGCCAAGGAGAAGAATCCATCCCTAGAACTACTGAAAGAAGCAGCCCTCAGCACTAAACACTGATGTGCTGTCAAAGAATGCTTCTACTTTTTGTCTTCTAACAGCAAAAAGTACCATGGCTGTCTGTCTTTATAATCTAATCACAAGTTTGATATTTTGTATACAATTCCTGGACAATTTTTATTATTTTGTGTCCTTCATATATTGTTGGATATTTCATCTTCTTCTGAAGTTTCTCATCCCTTCATTCCTACAATACAATAAGATGATCTTTGGTATACTTAACAACATTACCCGTTTTTCCCTCGTAATCTTCCCTGCTTCCATTATTGTCTCTCCATTTTGGACTCCTATTCTACCTTAAGCACAAATAATTATTAATGATAATTTCTTCTCTTCCTAACTTTTTAGCAGTTAATTGAGCAGGTATATAGTGGGCTTCTTCTTTGACAGATATTTACAAATATCCCAGATATTTGAGTAAATATGGGTTACTCCAATTAATTGCATTATCTTCTTTTTTTGTCCTTTCTCTTTTCCCTGGGATCCTTATAGAAATTGTGTAAAAAAGGGTCTTTTTACAGTGCAGCTCCAGTAAGTACACGGCAGAGACCTCCATATAGACTTAAAAATCTGCAGCTCATGTGTCTTGAATGAGCTAAATCCAGCTCCCTGTGAAATGATGATGGAGATGTTAATCGAAGAAGAATTTATAACGATTGCCTCCTTTCAAGTTCTCAATACAAGAGAGAATGAGTTGGACCAATTACAACAGCATTATATGGCAATGTAATTCTCAGTGTTTCAAAACCAAAAAAGCATGGAAAGTTGAAAGAAGATGAAAATTGTTAGCTTCACTGTATAACAAATGAGACAGCAGTTGTTTTTAAAAAGTGTTCCCTAAAAATGTTGCTTACAACAAATTTACACTTTTATCTATAAATTATTGGGCATAATATATCTGTCAATGGAAAGGACAATTCATTTAAATAGAAAGTGAATCACTCTACAATATACATGTACTATAATTCTTTATATGCATAGAAAATTATTCAGATGCACAAAATAGCAAGAACCAGTTGGTAAAATTAAAATGCATAAAATACAGAATGAACAAGGAGGAAAGTAATAGCTTTGGATTTACAAGATTTCTTAAGTGGCAAATAAAAAAAGATATGGAAATATATGAAAAAAATCAGTAACACTGACAAAGTCCTTGGGTTTTATAGAATTTACTCTTTAAAGCCTTTGAGAAGTCAGGTTGGGTTTTTTTTTAATGAGTCTATTCCACTGCTGTGACAAAAACCACAAGGATTCTGAGAAGTTGAATTACAACACAGAAATCTGATTCTTATTTCTGGGTTGGTTTATTGGTTTGGGTTTTTTTCCAGATTCCATACCAGTTCCTTATAAATTTAATGATTAACAATAAAAAGACTGTGTTCAAAAATAGTTGTGAACCACAATTTCTGTATTTCTATATGTGGCTGTGGTATTTTCAATGTTACCTGCTTGATTTGATTTCATGAGTGTCATTTTCCATTGCCATTATTTGTTTATATGTCAGTAGTATTCAGTGGTTTCAATCCCTATCAAAATCTATCAGTGCCAAGCATATTGCAGTACAGAGTATTCTCAGATGAACTTAAAATTGGAATAGTCAGAGGCCAGAACAAAGAGAGAGTGGATTCATTCACAAAGAACTGAATCTGAAAATAGGCAGGTTTTCTTGCCATGTAAGTACTGGCATCTCAGATTCCATCACCATGTCTAAACATAGAACATTCCCCCTGCACTCATCCAGGGATTGAGTCCTGGTCCCCAGGCCAAGTAATGTCACCTGGCCTGGGCCCACTCTGCCTCCAGTGGAGGGTGCATTAGTAATACAAGGCACCTCTCTCAGATCTTTTCTAGCTTCCAGGTGGTGCTCTGTTGCTCACATACAAAATAATACGTATTTTGTGCACACACACAAAATAACTGTTATTGTGAGCTTTCTCTAGTTCAAAGTGTTGTAATAATACCTTGCGAGTTTGCTGAATCCAAGTTACAGAACGGGTTGCCTGAATTCCTACCAGTCAGACTCTTGTTATGGTCCAAAGGAGAAGAATGTGAATGCAAAGGATTTATTGTTAGTCTAAATCTTAATAATCTAATCAATTATTTTTAGACATATTATCATTATATTAACACTTATATTTTATACAGGTAAGTTGATATATCTGCTTAAAATTTGTAGAATTCATGCTGCTATTACTGACACTCTTCACTGCCTGTCTTGGCAGTTCAGATCAATGGTTTCAAGCTGTGAGGGAGGACTATGGCAATCTTTGGCATTCCAGGTTCTTTATAGGGATGGGGATAAGGATGGTGTTGTGTTGACAGTTTCTTTCTACCCCCTCCAGAATCTGCCTCACATTATTTTGACTGTCATGCTTTACTTATTGACCTGCAAGTGCACAGTACATCAAAATTCACATCCACAATCACTATATGTAACGTTTTGCACTTGCTGTCTATATGTTCTTTGTTCTCTGTTACCTCCAGAACTGGTTTTACTCAGCTCCTGATGTTGCACTCTTTTTGTGACTGGTTAATTGGGCATTTGTGAGTAGTTCACAGCCCAGGAGCCACCTGATTTCAGTGGAATTACATAGGGTTATTTTTTTCCTGTATTTTTTGTACACATTTGGCTGTATTCAGTTTTTCTCCCCTAACAGACTACTTTAGAAATACTTATCAGAGAATGTAGAAGGTTGCAGGAACATTCAAATTATTTAAACCATTTCCTCTTCAGTAGCCTTGAGTTTTGAGTGAAGCCCATCTCAAAATTAGAAGTGTTCAATGACAACCTATAACTACATTAAGCTCTATTAGCTCATTGGAGCAACCTATTTTGGCAGATGTGCTCATCCAGAAAATAGAGAACATAAAATTCAATGGCTTTTTCCCACAGCATCAGACAAATTTAAGCCACTCATAACATCAATTTACGGAGAAGTGGCAGACTTATAAATTACTTGAGCTTTATAGGCAACATGAAGCAAACATATGGTGTAAAGTATTTGGAAAGGCATTTATGAGTCCTGTAAAAGGGCTGTAATAAACTTCTAAACAGTTTATTCCAGGGTACTTTTTCAATGCTGGTATATGTTCCTAATTCTTGGGTCATCTTTCAAACACAATTCAATAGTATCAATGCATTTCAGGACCGATTTTGTGCAATCTTAATTTCTTTTATTTTAGCTGATACTTATATATATTTTTTAATTTTTAATTTTAAAAATTAATTCAAGATGACCCCATTGTTAGTCACAGAAAACAAAAGAACATATTCTTGAAAATCTATTAAATATGTAAAAAACTTTATATTTTATAGTCTGTTTGCTGCACAATTAGACAAAATAATCATTGAGTGAATATCCAGAAGAGTGTATACATCAATGCAAATAAATCTGAACAAAGAAGTCCATCAACCCTTTTTTATTTTGGTGGTAGATCTTTCCCTCTAACCAGTGGCATTGTAGTCTGTTGACCTATTCCGTGAGCACTGCACGGGTCCTTACTCTGCAGAGCTGCTGTTCACCCCTCACTGTGGCCATACCTTCACTGATCTTCAGTATCACTCAGGAAGGCAACTCAGTTTTTCAGAGTTGATACATAAGCTTCTTGCTTCAAGAAAATACAGTAATGACAGTCATAATAGTGTTTATGAGACAACAAACAGAATTCAGAAGGTCTTAAGTGTCAGCTCCAATTCAAATCAAATGATCATAGTCATCCTTAGCCCTGAATTAGCCTTCAACCTTTGTCATGAAGTGACAGATTAGGGGAAGACTCTTGCTATTGGTGTTTGCTAAAGGATACATGTTTTTAGTACCTTCTTACCTAAATATAACAACTAATGATAGTACATTCCTAAAAATCAACTCTTAAAATTTAATTTTTGTATAATTTAAAAATCATTTTCTAGAATTTTATATAATAATTTTAATATAATTTTTATTATTAAAAAAACCACAAAGTTTTGAACATAATGTTTTTACTGATGCCCATTACTACTACAGAGCTGCAGAATATTTTTGTGACTCCCTTAATTTAACAATGACACTTGTTGAAAAAACATTGCACAGATAGACACATTTTAGTTTTCACTGACTGAAATATGCATTTCATTTAGAAATCTTATCTATTTGGGTGTTTAATTCTGTCCTTGTACTGCTTTTTAGGTTGATACAAGGGTCTCTGGGGATGCACTGTAATTCACTGAACCAGCCTGGCTTCTTTAGAGTTAGTTCACTAGGAGTGTGTTGTCATTTTACTTCATTTATTTCAGAATTAGATAACTAAACTTTCTATGATATGGTTTATTTATGAAAACTGGTGATCATAATCTCTTCTTATGTCCCATTTTGAACTGTGAGTCTAAGTCATGATGAAAATTGATGGGACAAAATAATTTTTCCACTCCATGAATTCAAAAGTAAAGGCCACATACCTTAACAACCATCACTGTTTAAACACAAATTTATTATAGTTAGTAAAATTTTTCCATTATCCTTTCAATTTTTGCTTCAATCACAATCCCCATATCAGTATAAACCATAGTGTGTCTTATGCAGTAACAATAATAAAAATAATAATTAATAATAGTTTTCAAAGAACCTTGCAGAAATACAGTTTGACAGCTGTGGGGTAGTTCAGTACAGATCAACAAGGCAGAAAAAGCTTATGTCATGGTAGGAACATAAGAACATCAACAAGAGTATGAAAGCAAGATCTCTCTGCTTGGTATTTTATCTCTGCTGCAAGCGTATGTCAGGGGAAGGAAGTGAAAGGGGTAAGGGTCTATGATACTTCCCCAAATACTCTTGGATACTCCACTATATTTGCCTTAGAGTTCCTGAGGTAGATATGGTTTGTGTAATGTATATTTCACTTTTTAAAGGAACAGAGATTCCTGTTGAACGTCATAGAAACAGTTGAAAGATTTGGCCTTTGCCACCACTGTTGCTGAAGGGAGGGATAACAGTTGATTTCTCAACTTTTGAAAATGTCCATCTATGATTTTTAATTTCCTGTAGAACATTAAGCTGAAAATTGTCTCCAAACAAGATGCTTTCCATAAATATTTTCTGCCTGAGACTTAACTGAAAAGCATGAAGTATTAAAAGAAAGATTATTAATGGGCTTTTTTATAAATACAGTCTACAATACTCAGTCTGTATTTTATGAATGAGAATGGTGATGATAGGGTGGTATAGTCCAAATTCACCTCTGTATTCAGTTGGTGCTCTTCAGATTCTGGCTGGCAACTTATAGTGATTGCAGTAAAATAAATGAGAAAACCAATGCAAGTTCAGTTGAAATACTTAATTAACTCACTTTTTTTGACCTAGCTTTGATAAATCCCCTCCTAACTGTTTTTGTCTGTTCTTCCTCAAAAGTTATGACAAAATCTTGGGTTCTAAAAGAACCTTGCTCTTACTGGATGCTAAGGTGTTGTCTTTTAAATTCATTAACTTGTTTTTAAATCACATTATGATTCCATGATCTCTTACAAATGTATTTTGCTTTAGCAAATTCTGTGCACACAGCGAAGTGTTGGTAAGTATGCTGGAAGTAGATAGGTATTTAAAACATGAAAGTGTCTGTAATTGTACAGGTTTTAAAAAAGAAAAATAAATAGACTATCTGAATTCTGCATACGAGATATGCAGAAGGACTTCCTGGAAAAAAGTGATGGTAACATGTGTCCATGACTTATGAGCAGTCTGATGATGTACATGGGCCAAGATCAATGCTGGACAGCTATCTGTCCTTCACTTTAATGGCTCAAAATTATTATATTAGAGATTAAAGTATCTTCACAAAAAAATACCTGATGTTCGTGGTCACCGGGATAACAGTCCTAACTGTATGGCCAGGTTGTCTGTTCTCTGAAGTTCTGGTTTGAAAGAGACTCAAACCAAGAATTGAGGCTGCACTTTCTTTAGTAGGACATTAGAAGCAGGATAATATTTCTAAGGCTTCTCTAAATAAAACTTTTTCACCTTTTGGAATAAAACACAGAGAAGAAAAAAAGAAAAGATGAACAATTTAAGGCAGATACATATCAAAGATGGAATGTCTTGCCTTAAAAGCCACTTTGGATTGTTAGAGCTGGAAATCTCATCAATCATCGAAACTAAGAGTGAGGTTGTAAAAGTACCCAGATCCGAGGATAGAAAAGAAAAGCTTCTCAATGAAGACATACAGATTTTTAAAGATGTATGCACAAAATCATGACAGAAGTTCTCCTGGTTTTACTCGGTTGAACAACTGTTGCTCCACTCCTCTTTTTGCTTTGATCAGCAAACTTGCAGTTCAGTGATGCATTTGAAAAGTGCAACATAATAAAAGTTGCCAAAGCTTTATACCCAAAATGATGAAAAAAGAGCATGTGGCCTCTAAACACATTCTATGAAATGAATTTACTTATATAGTCTCTATTTTAAAAACAATTTTGGATAAATACAAACATTTTGATTTTGATTAAATATGAATATTAGTTATTTGATAAATTATTTGAAAGATAGAAAAGGAAGCAATATTTACAGTACTGAAGTATAATCATTTATTGCATAACTGTTATCTGTTGTAAGTCTATCCTGTACACATAAAACTGTCTGCTGTGGATAGCTGTGCAGAGTTGACAGAAAATTAACATCTTCATTGTAGTTCCATAAAAACCCTATTTGCATAATTTTAGTGTTTGTCATCTTTGCAATGTTCCCTCTCTGGAAAATTCAGTCCTTAAATACATTAAAAATAATGAAGCAGAAGTTTCTATATACCTAGTAACATAAAATTAAGATAAAGATTTTTTCAGTGAATATGCTAAGACTGTGAAATTCATTTTTCTAGATGAAGTTGGGAGACATGAGATGGAAAAGATTATAGGGATATTAAAAGCTTACAATTATATGGGGACTTTCCAGAGTTCTATCACCTTATACCATATCTATTTCAGACATCAAACTAAATGTAAATTGGATTAAGACAAAAATTCATGGGGACTTATTTTGCCAGTGTCCACTGATTTTGGGTTCTGATGGGTATGGTTTTGTCTCTGAACATTTTCTATTGCTCCTCAAAGGACATGAGATATTGAATTAAACAGAGGATAGGTAATTGTCCTGGTTTTGTCTGGGATAATGTTAATTTTCATCCTAGCACCTGGTATAGTGCTGTGGTTTGGATTTAATATAAGAATAATGTTAATATTCTGATAACAGACTGATGTTTTAGTTGTTGTTGAGAAGTGCTTACCCTTAGACCTTTCCAGTTCCCCAAGCTGTGCCAATGGAGTGGTGCACAAGAATCCAGGAGGGAGCATAGTCAGGACAGCTGACCCAAAGTGGTCAAAGGGGTATTTCACACCACAGAATATCATGCTCAACATATAAACAAAGCAGTTGACTGGGGGCTGCTGATCACTGCTTGGGGATGGGCTGGTGTCACTTGTTTCTCTAGGACACTATTCCTCTTTCTCTTTTTATTTTATTATTATTGTTGTTGTTGTTTTATATATAAATAATATAACTATATTGTACATTTTATATATTATATAATATATGAAAATAATATCATAATAATTGTAATTATTTTAAATTATTAAACTTGTTGTTTTCTCAAGTCATGAATTTTACCTTTTATTTCCAATTCTCCTCCCCACTGAGGGAAGGGTGGCAGAGTGAGTGAGCAGTTGCACAGTCCTTAGTTGTTGGCTGAGGTTAAATGACAACAACAAAATTGTTTATTGAAGGTGGTTTAAATCTGAAACTAACAAATTAAGTTAGATGGTGAAGACTTCTGGACAATTACATGCTCTCAGGTTATGCTAGTAACCTAGAGTGAAGTCCCACCAGATCTGGGGTCATATAGGTGTTCCCACAAGTCTTCTCAGGTATGGAAAATTTGACTGGGGAAGAGCCTCACATCAATATTTTTAAAAAAATAAAAATAAAAAAAAAAGATTGGAAAACTATTAATGTCTCCAGAGAGAGCCATAAAGACATACCATTTCCTGGCATATATTGGAATGGAGAGAGAAAACCTGAAATACACTAAGAACTCTCTTGTGAGAAACATTGCTAGCTTACTCCACCAATTAAAACCATAAAAAAAAATTCATATTTAATACAATTATGTTCATAAAATCCATTAGCATTATGAGACAAAAATAAATACACATCCAGATGGGTCTCTTGACCACCAATGTTTAATTATCTATTTATTAGATAATCCATATTTTATGGAATCTTTACAATAATATTCAAATGGTTGGTAGATTACTTTAGCTATTATGATGTTTTAGAATTAAATTAACATCTATCACTTATGGGTTTATATGATAAAAGGGACAAGATAAGCATTTAGAGACTAATAAGGTTTCTCATTTCTTAAAGCATAATTTGGAGGAGAGCTTTTGAAATAAATTTTAAACTGGTTTCTATAAGCATGTGATAAAATAGGATAATCAGGTATTTCATGTTTGGAAAGGTGTTCAAGGTGTGTCAGTTCCAAGAAATTACATGTCAGATCTTCTAAATGTTCTTTTTCTGCTCTTCCCACTGCATTGCAGTGCATCATGTTGTACATTACTAAGAACAGCGTTAATCAGTAGATATATTTTTAACTAGAGATGAGCATAACCACTCACCATCATGTGATGTGACATCTAAGAATATGTCCAAATATGACCTTTTTAACAAAAAAAAAAAATTATTTTAAGAAAGTGAAGAAAATGTCTATGTAGTCTGATGGGTGAGCAGAAAGCAAACATGTCAGTGTCTGTTTTTATTGGGAAATAAAAGAGTCATTTGAGCTACCACTTCTGGCTATCTATAGCCATCTGGAGTTCCCATGCTACAGTCATGTGAAAGTCTATAAATCACTGATAGACTTCAAGTGGTTACAGCCTGATCTAAGTTGGATCACCCAGGTCAGATCTATGGCTGGCAAGTTTTTTTAATTGATACATTACTTCCCATGTCACAATAAATAAACCGAAGAACAGGGATATCTAGGTTAAAAGACATAATAAAGAATATCTTTGGTTTTCCTATCTACAAGTGAAGAAACGATATCCTAATAAAGGATTCAATGACACTTAAAATATCTTATCTGCATGTACTTGAAACAAGTTTCCTTATGTTTCTTGAGACGGTTATTAATTTTTTTTCTAGCCCTGTGTCTCCTAAGCTAAATGAAAGTCAAAATAACCCAATTAGCTATTAACATGTCCAGCATTGTAAGTGACTTCATTTTTTAAGTCAACTAGTTATGACAATGTCAAGCATCACAAACAAAAGAATGCACTAACATTCTCTTTGGAATTCAGAAAAAAAAGCAAAACACGGAATTCATTATCTTTCTCTGGGGCATTCAATGTTAATGTATCTGCCAATCATTTTAAAACTATGACCACTGTACAGTCTCCCTAGGCAAATTTTTAATTTATACGCAATTATATTACAGAAGTACTTTCCATATCTTACATAAATAAGTTGCTAATATCTCCCAAGATTTTCAACAAATTATAGAAAGACACTTTTATTAATAATTCTAATTTAATGGTTCTACTTGTCATCAGGTCATAGTTTTTGCTGCAGTCCCTTGGGGAACTAATGCTGTACAAATTCTAAGTAAATTAGTTTAAATGAAAACAAATTAACAGTGAATCATGCAAGCTGACCTTTACCTATTAGTTGTAATGCAAGATTATTATCTGTAAGCCAGTAAATACTGCAGGATAAATGATTCATTTAAGCTTTATTCACATTAATGAGAAGTGAATTTTAATTCAGCAAAATATCCTTAGTGGATTTCATTGTATGAATATTATGAGTAGAAAGGAGACATATGAAAGTCAAGGAGGAGGAGGAGATACACTAGAAAGGGTAGAAGAGATATAGGGCAGAACAAAAGCGCCGTATTCAACCTCTCACAGGCCTGTACGGACTGCGGGGGACGCAAACACACATACTCAAGGCTTCTATTTATGGGCAATCAGTGATCTCTTATCAGATTAGCTAGCCAGGCACTTTGTGACTACTTTGTCAAAGATGTCATATGCTAAAAATCAGTAGTTTCTGGCTTTAGAATATGCCCCTAGAAGCTGCAGGTCCTAGATGTGGCAGACAGTCAGTGTGGCCAAGTGCTTTGTCAGTTAACTGCCATCCAGCAAATTGTGCTTCTGGATGAAAATAACAGCTATCAGTGGTACCTGGAAAATACAGGAAGATTTTAGCTACTGGGTATATGTTTTTTTGAAAAGAAAATAGACGTGCTGTGTGAAGATGGTAACTATGCTTGTAATAGATATGGAGAAATTAAAGGCTCAATGCAAAAGTAATCCATGCTCACTACAGCTCATTAATGTTTTATATCAATAGGATTATGACATGACTGGTGTGGAAGACATAAGTCAGGGCTGCAGGAAGTAGAATGAACAGAAAGCTAAAACTGCTCAGCAGTTTTGGATGGAAGATTAGGGCACAGCTAAAGAAGTGGGGCCATCTTTTCGTGTGTTGTCTTACTGTGCAAAGAGGATAAGAGTTTCTGTTGTTCCACTTAGAGGCATTAGAAAAGCTACTATTTCTATGGAACATTAGTTTTTGATGTTTTGTGCTTGTATAGTGCTCTCTGCAAGTCGTAGATCTGATTATGAAGAAGATCCATAGGTGCCATAATAAATAATAAACAAAGAGCAATATCAGAAAGAATGGTGATAATATAATGCCAAATAGGTATTTACTTCTAGGATTCAGGAGAAAGTGTAACTTCATGTCTATCAATAAAGAGGGCTGTTTTTCATAATAAATAGCTCTGTTGTAATCAAAATTTGTTTCTGTGCCAGGTAAATTTTCTACTCTGCTCCTTGATGTGTTGTTGCAATCGATTACACTGGCAATTCTGAGTAAACTTAGGATGTTCCTGAGAGAACTGATTTGTTATTCAAGCACACTTAAGGCTTCCATTTCAGTGATTTTTGGATTACAAGGTATTCCCCAAAATGTGGTAGGGCAAAGTTCTTAAAAAAATAAATCAAAAAAGTTATTTATTTAATTTTTCTAGTATATGCATTTTTTGTGCCAGTATAGTCAGGACAAGCTTATCTCTTAGTCTAGCTGTCCATACTCTGGCCATTTTCACTGGTTTGTTTTTCTGTGGAAATTTCCATAATGATTTTAATCTTCACCTGATGATGACTTTTCTATTTTTCACCTCGTGCTGTGTTTTACAAATTTGATTCATACTGATAGACTCCAAAGATCTCTTAAGATCTCTTGCTCATTATGCTACACAGCTGGCAATCGTGCACACCATTATGGTATTCCCTAAAAATTAGTACTGATTAACCTGATCACATTTTCATGACTAACTATTTTTAACTTTTCAGAGTTCCCAAAAAAACTTGCTGTTCATTTCCTCTAGAGAATTTAGCACATCAGACTCAAAATCTAAATAAAGCCATTTACCAGATTAGACCGCAAGAGATTGTCTATTCAAATCACCTTCTGCTTAATAATTGAGAAGTCTTGAGTACATCCCACCCCAAGACATGCACATGCTTCCTCATGTGCTCTTTTAGTTGATGACAATAGGTAGACATTTCAATGTCAGAAGATTTACAAAGTTCTTGTGTATGTCCAGATCACCTAACTGGGGCAATGCAGCATTTTCAGCTGTGTTTCTTTGGACAAAGAAGTACGTTCTTTATTTATGCATGTTCATTCACACATATGCACGTGACAGCTACATGATGTATGCAAAAAGGGTACCTTATAAAAAGGTATTTGGAAAAGTACACCTGAATGACAGGCATTTAGTCATAAGATTGAGAGCTGGCCTCTCAAACACAGAAAGTACCTGTGACTGTTTTGTCCTTTATGAAGTTTATGCTCAGAATAATTTGATCAGCCTGGAAGTTGCCAATTCTTAGTCCTAGGATTCATTAGCAGAAAGCAATTCTAGTAGAAGAAACAGACCCAGGAATTTCATGATTGACATGTCAGCTGTCAACTCTACACATTATTGGCTATTTAACACTCATTATTAGCTTTCAGCTGCTACAGTATAAAGACAGAGATATAAAGGTCTGTCATAGTTCTTCCCTTGCCTCATTTAACTTTACCAAGTCATGGGACAAAATAATTGAAAGTTTACTGTGCAGTACTTTTTATGTGCTGAGCATAAGTGGAAAACATAGTTTCATAATTCCTGACACTCCATGAAAACCAAAAAGAATAGATTTTTCCAAACACCTGATTATTTTTGTGTTAGGCAGATCAAGTCACCACCTGATTCGTGTCTGTGTAAGACACTGCAGTGAGATATTTTCCAAGATAATTTAGCAAACTGTGAGAGATAAGACTTAGTTTTTCCTCCTCTGATTATATTAATTTCTGTGTTATTTATTTCTACTAACAAATCTAACCTCAATGTTATTATTCCTGGATTGCATAATATCAAACAAATCTAATACAAATAAAAATCCTTCATTAACAATAGATCTTTATCAACATACTTCAAGCTTTTCTAAAGTAATGCTAAATGACAGCAGGAAGATTTCAAGAATAAAAATAAAAAAAATTAGGGTATATACCTGGTGTCAAGAGCTGTGAAACTAGGGAATGTGATTTTATCCCACTCCCTATTCATTATTCTTGCTAGGAAAGAAATTATTTCCCTTAGAAAATTATGAACTGTATCTACAGCGTTGTTATTTCTTTGGCTATAGTGATAGATCTCTGAATGATGCAGTCTATACCTGCATGAGTTAAACTAAATTAATTGTTGTTAAACTAAATGTCCTTACTTTCTAAACTCCCTATTTTCCAACTGGCATGTCCCTTAAAATCTATTTATTTTAATTGTAGAAGCCTAAGTAAAGAATGATCATATAATTTTTCCCCCAGTTTTTCAGAAAACCTGCCAGGCTAAGATTTAATTACTGTAATGTGATTCTAAACAGCCTTTTTCCACTTGAATTCCTAAACTGGGAAGACAGCTGTTTGAAATACTGGCAGGGTGTAGCAGGGTACAGGGAGGGCTGGCGGATCCCTGCTCAATCCTTATGGGATTGGCTCTGGAAGTTCCAGGAGCTGTCGTCTGAGCAAGTGGGGACTGATGGCAACAAACTGAGCTGAAATGGGTTCTTGGGCTATGGGCAGGAGTGGGACAAGCCTTTGGGAAGGATCTAAGGGACGGTAGATCACAAAGGCCTAAATAAAAGGTCTTTGCTAAGCCTAAATAGAAGGTCAGTATTCTTGTCCCACAGTGCCTAGAACACTCACCCCAAAAATTGAAGAGTTATCATAGCTGTCTTTTCTGGCAGCAGAGACTTTGATCTGTCTGCTGAAATTACTAGATTGCATTCATTGTGTTCTCAAGTACAGACTCTCTTAATGATGCAATGTCATCCATAATTCCAGCTACCGTGGATGCCGCCTTCTTCCAATGGTTCTTTTCAGTATTATACTGATTTTTCTCCTTGTCAAAGGTATGTAGTGAGTTCACCTCAAATTTTTTTATAGTTCTGGGAACAGACCCTATAATTTTCATGAATTCAATTTTTCCTTAGCAAGCTTACCAGGTCTTAATGCTGTTCTTTTGTTTCTTAGCATTGGAGTACAAAGTCATAGTCAAGTTACAGTACGTTTGACTCAAGAAGGTTCAGAAACCTCTAGAAATTATTTAAGTTTTCACTGCAAATGAATGGAAGACAGTGGAAACAACCCTACTGACAGAAAAGATCCATGGATCCACATCTAAAAGTGATTTTATTTTGGCTTTCAATTTTTCTTACACATGTGATAGATTAAACATATTTGAATTGTTAATAGATTGTGAGTAAATAATGAAATTATATAATGGGATAAATAATGGACTTCCTCAGAATATTTATATGTCTGATATGTATATGATGAGTATCTTGCTTGGAAAAGAAAAATAAGAGGAAACTTGACCAATTTCCAGTTTTTTACAGTATTCTATTAATACCCTGAATATTCAGTATCTACCGTTAATTGTTTGTTTTCTTTATTTCTTATAGAAAGCTTCACTTAGTGACTGAAACATTTTTAAAAAAGCAAAAAAAGAAACTAATAGTTAATTTATTTTAAGAATTTTCATGCTAACACTACAAAGTTATACAAGAAAATAACTATTATCTCAATCTGAATTCCTATCTACAGGTATAAATCTGCATTAGTAATCTTTTCTGCAATGATTACATCGACTCAAGGTGAAGTGAAAATTGCCTTTTTCTTTTTGTCAGTCTAAAGCTTTAATGAGTTTATGTCAGAAGACTAAATAAATGGCAGACAATGAGGGGTTGTAGAAATAAAAGGACAGTTTTGTGGCGATTTTAATTTCTTTCAAATTTTTATTCTAATTCCATGTTTGCTGTTTTATAGAATCTTAGAATGTGAAAGGGACCCTCAAAGATTATCTAGTTTCAACCCCTTTGGCATGGGCAGGGACACCTTTGGATGGTTACATACAGAGAGTAGTGGTCAATAGCTAGGAGTCCCGATGAACACCAGTGACAAGTGGTGTCCCTCAGGGGTCTGCATTGGGACCAGCGTTATTTAATATCTTCATTAGTGACATAGACGAAGCGCTCGAGTGCACCCTCAGCAAATTTGCAGATGACACCGAGCTGAGTGGTGCAGTTGACACACCTGAAGGATGGGATGCTATCCAGAGGCACCTGGACAAGCTCAAGAAGCAGGCTGGTGGGAATGTCATGAGTTTTAACAGGACCAAGTGCAGAGTGCTGCAGCTGGGTCAGGGCAACCCCCCGTAATCCTGTCTCATATTTGTTCTGGTTTGCCAAGGTCATTCTTGAAGGCTGAGATCCCAAAGTTCAACTACAATTAGCAAACTCAGTACAGCACCTGGTACTTGTGAGGTTTGCCCATTCCTCCATGCATGTACCTAGTGAGCAAAGAGTTTATTGTTAAAGTCTCTGAATATATGTGGGTATATTAAAAAATGTTAAGAACAGCAGATTTGAACCAATGTATTGTATGCAAGTTCTGAGCTTCTTGTGTCTAGCACTGTTAGGAAAATATGAGTCTCTCTGTTGTCTGATGTGCAACAAGGAATAATCTCTTTTTAGTTTTTATATCTTATACGCTTGTTATCTCTTGATACTGGAGAGCTGCAGCAATAAAACATGCTCATCATGGTATGCACAGCAGCTAGTTATACGGAGAAGTTTATTCGTAGCTCAGCTTTAATAGCACTTACTTATGTTGGATACTGTTTCCCTTAATCAGAGCTCACACTATTTAACCTGAAAACCTAGTCTTGCTGACTATCAACTGATGTACAGCCACACAGAGCAGTACAGAGCTGAATATTTGAGTATAAGTACTAAGCAGTAATTTTTTTAATCTCTGTGGGAAGAAGTTTAGGGTGTATGCATCTGACAATCCCCTGGGGACTGGTGTGACATTGGTGTCAGCTATGATGTACAGTCAGAGAAGCTCAGAAAACCTTTTTGATGGGCTAAAGCTTTTTAATACAGCAGAATTCTCAAAACTATTAACTACAGAGAACATAATTATAGATGCATACCGTTAATCTAAAATGTGCCCAGGTCTTTTAGATGCTACAATATGTCAGTGTGAACAAGCATATTTTAAAGTTACAGGTTAAAAAAATTAATATTCAACTATTAGCCTTATGTGTTCTAAGTTAAACTGTTGGATTCAACCACCTAGATTCTGTTTCCTGCATCATTACATTATTTTAAAATGCAGTTTACTTATTTTTCCTCCAGCATTTTCTTTTCAACTACTCTGCTTGAACCATATGGTTTTATCAGCAAGAGTGAGTTCAATCCTCTCCTATTGCTGAGAATAAAGAATACCTTCGTTAAAACCAAATGTAAATAATCTCCATTAGAGGACAGGACAGTACACCATATTCAAAATGTCTCTATCATTATTTAGAAATTATCAGGAAGGGCTTTAAGTGGAGTACAGGTCATTCATCCCTGCCATTTTCATTACAAAATACAGGACCTTTGGAAGACAAACCTTGTAAGCTAGAAGATGCTCCTATGCTTGTTAAAAGATTTGCATTACTGCTCTTGCATTGGGAATGATCACCGTCCTCAGAGTAAAAGCAGCCCAAAAATGGTAGAAAGAGTGGGATTCTTCAGCTCTACAGAGCATGGTAATGTGACACTCAGTTCAGATGCTAAAGAAAGGCAAAGGCCTTGATAAGTTGTACTCTCCAGACATCCACTGGTTAATGTTAGGAAGCACGTCCTGATGTTCCCTCACTGATGATAGGGAGAGTTGACACATGCCCATCATGGTCTTGGAGGTAAGTCATACATGACTAGAGTGGAAAGAGTGGTTCCAGTTTCCTGCTCTAAATTGTGGTGATGAAGCACTGGGCTGGGTGGCATGTTCCTGATCATTCCCCAATGACATGATTTACTACCCTTTTCTACATATCTTTTCACAGTACAGTTTCTTCATCTTTACCATCAGCTATTCCTATTTACTCCTTCCCCAGGGATCTGAGTTTTGCTGACTTTTTACAACTTCTTGTTATTCATGGCATCGTTGCCCTGGAAAATTCCACCTTGGTCAGCAGTTCTGTAAGGTAATGCCTCTTTTTATACATAGTTTTTCATTTCTGCCATTTCTCATGTTGTTGTCATCTTAGTTGAGTAAGGCTTGGCCAGCTGAATTTACTCTTTTACATTTACTTCTTTGCTATCTGTTACACCAGTATTTTCTCTTGCTGTTCCCTTCTTAGTGCACTTCAGGACTTTTTTTTCTGGATACTCCAAAACAAGTAGCAGCCTCTAAACCTTGCCTGTTTATCTGGCTTTCATTCTGCCCTAGGTAAATACTTGTCTGTAGAAGAGGGCATCAGAACATAAAATGCTATGGTCACCAAAAAAGCTACTTACAGCTTTTTGATCACCTTTTACAAAAAGAATGAATCCAGGAATCTGCATATGAGGATTTTTGCACTAGCATCTGATCAACTCAAGTGTCTTTCACTGCAGGTCTGTAAAGACTCAAAGACCACGGTTGCCCATCTCAAACACTGTTCAGGCCACGGAAGGACTTTGCCATGAGACAAGCACAGAATGGAGTGACAGGATAGTGCTAACTCCAGGCCTGGCAGAGGTGAGACCTGGTTAGCACATCCCGGGTAACGCATCCAGACAAAAATTACCGCTTTGGCAAACTGTGTAAAGAAAGTGTTCATACATACATCACTGGGCAAAGATCACCGTAAGTTATGGGACAAATGGCATCTGTGACCACTGAGACCTCCTTGGATACCTTCAGCTTGGACTGTAAGGTAAGCCAGTGTGATGGAAACTTGAGAAAACTTCATCGCAGTTCTTCAGAACAAATTGCTATTGAGTCAGGATCATGCTATTTTCCCTCTTGTCACCCCAGAGATGTGGAAAGAAAAAAACACCTCTTTCTAACCCTTGTGGTGGGAGAGGTGTTTGTGTTGCAAAGTAATGGAAGGTGTATAAAACAATGACTCCAAGAGACAATGTCTATTATTGATGACAATACTTCTGAATTGCCATCCTATAGCAATAACATTTTGTTTTCCTTTTATTTGTAGTTCTTCCAATTTTTAGGAAAGGGGATGCCATTATGCATTGATATATATTGAATGAGACAGAGTGCTGACAGAGCAGAAATGGCATAAACATTTGAGCAAATGAAATAAAGCAATTAATACATATTTCCACTTTAACTGACTATTCTAGAGGTTGCAAATAAGACAATATTAAATGACTGAGAGAAAAAAAGATAGGCCTTACATGTACATCCACTAATGGTCATCAGTGAAAAGCAGTGAAAATAAACACAGATCTATTTTTTTAGGCAGTACTTTCATTAACGTCCAAGGCCCTCAGTAAATCAGACAGGGCCAAATTCATCTTTGTCCCTTAGTTCTTGGCAGCATCTACTTCTAGATATTGGACAGAGCTTCAGACGGCCTAAACATAGATCTTTCCATTGGTTCTGGAAGAGACATAATGATTTATAACCATGGAAATGCACCACTGTGTATTTGCAAAGGGTGTAACTCAGAGCAGAGATGGATCCATTGATTTTTTCCTCTCACTTCCTTGTCAATGCCTTCTGCTTTGTAGTGCTTACCATTTTCTCATCAGTTCTTACAGATATCACCTGCACCGATCTTAGTCGCTCCTGGTCAGAGGTATAACAGCTTCCAAACAAGTACAAAATTAAATATTTTATTCAACATTTTCTTTCTAATCATGAATAACAAATTGAATAATAAAGAGAAAAAAAATGCTAATATTAGCTCCTTGTGTAAGAATTTACTTATATTTTGATTTATGTTTTAGACAGTGAAGCTGTAATCTAAAAATATATAGATGAAATACTACCATAATGACTCTGATACTGTAAATAATGATTACCCATTTTATAAGTCCTTGAATGAACTTGGTTTTTATTTCTAAACTGTATGAATGCCCTGCCATCTTTACTTATCAGATCATTAGTGGAGATTTATACAAATAATATGGTGATTTATCATGGTTCTCTAAGATCTCTAGTTGTAGTTTATACCTTGATTTCAAGCATGAATGTTGTCAATTATTTGCTTCAACTAAATAATTTATCAATAGAAACAAAAAGAATGACAAACTGGATGCTGTACTCTCTATAAATTGATTTAGTAATAGAAGATCAGAAAAAAGTCTGTTAAAAATTCTTGTTCAATGAACAAAAATTCTTGAACATTATGTTCAATAAATAACACAGAAGATATTACTCAATATACATGGCAATGAATTACAGTTATTAACAAACTAATGTTGAACTTGTTTTGTGTATTGTTAATTTTATATTACTAGAAAATCCATACAATGGTTGATCTGCACTTAAGATTAGAGGGATTCATTTCTTTGGTCAGTTACAGAGACATGTCTTAGGAGATTCCTGTTTGTACCATTGTTTAACATCTCTTTAACTTCTTTTTGCATGAGACAGTCAATGACATGCAGTGCAAACCTATATTACTTAAACAAAAATTCTATGAACATCAAATATTTGCACTGTCTAGATAAAGACTGGAGGATTTATTTGCTGGTAAAAGGATTTCCTATGTGTCATTGTAATACTCCAAAACTGGTCACTTACTTCAAGAAGAGGAATTTTGCATGTTTATACCTTTGTAGAAAAAGTCTTAGTATTGAATCTTTTACAGTAATGTTTCTGGAATACAATTGCAATGCTTTATAATTTTGGCTCATTATCTAAGTAAAGGAAACATTCCATGAATTTTCTTTTTTTTTGTTCAAATATTTAAATATTTGTTCCTCCTGTAGATTGGCAAATCTTTGACATAGTGTCACAAGCAGTAAATTCATTGAAGATGCAGCATCACTTAGTGCTAATAGTCAGGGAAAGTATTCATAGTCCTTTGTTGCTCTAATCTGCTAAGTTCTTTGATACCCTGTCCTGAAATGCTGCAGTTACTAGCTAAAACAACTTGGAGTAAGCACTTCCAGGTGTCATACCCCTACCTTCCCTTCAATACACAGAACCACCGAGAGAGACAAAGCATCCCCAGAACAATATATCACACCTCAGATATATAACAGCCCTGTTCCTGATCAGGCTTAAACTCCTTTCTTAAGATTGCAAACAAAATTTTGTATGATTCTGAGAGATGAGTTTTAACAACACACATATTTTCATAGCTCTAGGAAAAGGAAAAAAACCTTATTTCATTTAGCAGTTTTGACAATGTTATACAAATCTTTTCCATACACAGAGGGCCTGCTCTATGACTTAGTGTTGCTTATCTCCAAAATAAGCACCATTTTGACTAGGTCAAGTGGCATCATTCAATAAAACATCAATTTTTGAAACACTTGTATTTGGAAATCTATCCTTCTTTTCTAACCTCCCAGAACAGTCTTTTCCTTGGCCTAATTTTCACCTCATCCTTACGTTTATGGATTTTTTTAGCACTGTAACTTTGCACTCAACCATTTCATAGCTGCTGAATTCAGTGATATTAAAGCATAGGTCATCCTGCATAGCTGTCAGTAAGGAACATTTTAAGATAGTGTTGGATACATTTCTTTTCTCTTTCCAGTCACTTATTTAATGAACATACATACTATAGAAAAATAATGTGCAATTTACAATGGGATATGTTCGAATATCTCACTGTTCTTAAAACAGTTTTTTGTTTCATAGCATTGCAATTTTTTCATGCTTTGCAATCACTACTTTCTTCACACCCACTGTACACTGGCTAATACAATGACTAAAAATCCATCTTAGAGTTACCTAATAATGTCTAAATTTATTTGCAATCTATGTCTGAATAAGTAAAATGAAAATATTGCCTGATCTGTTTTTTTAACCATTACTTGCATGTGGAAAATATCAGTAATACAAAAAGAAATGCTTAATTTCAGTATTTAACTTTCTGTTATGTTGTAGGTTGTAGCACTGATAGCACTCAAGTTACTTCAAAAAATACTTTATTATTTTACCAGGAAGGTAAAAATCATACATCTATATACAATCAGTAATAAAAAAAGTTCCTTTCACGTACATTACACTGCTGAGTGTGCAGAATTGTGTGCTTGACAAGCCCAGCTCCTGCCTCAGCATCCATGCACTTCTTCATTTTAATTAGAGCTCTCGGCAAAGATGCAAACCAAAAGCTCATAACTCTCCTTTGACTGTTTTAGATGAATCAACCTTGCTGTGATAGAGTGCACACCTACATGCTCACATGCTTCTTAGCTATCTTCACAAGATAGCAAGAATTAAACGAAAAAGTCACATGGGCACCTAACACAATGGCAATAATGGAAAATTTGGCATATTCACACTTATTTTCAGAGTGATATTTCACTCTTACATCTTCTCAGTGCTCCAAGTATTTAGCTAGAGATTTCTTGCAAAGACTTCATATGATCCTATGAAAAGTGAAAATCACACTAGAATGATGTGAAACTCCACATAAAATTCAACTCACTCCAAAAGTTGTATAGATTTTATCTATAAGTAAAGAAATGTGATCAAAGCAATTTCATCCTGAGGAATAAAGACTGAATTTCCCAAAGTATGGTGACACTGTTCCACCTCATGCTGCTCCCCTGCTCCAGCATGGGTCCTTCCCATGGGGTCATTCATTCAGGAACAGACTGCTCCAGTGTGGGTCCTCTGTGAGACACAGTTTCTACCAGGAGCCTGCTCCTGAATGGTTCTGTGTGGGTGACAGACAGACAACCAGCTTCATTATGGTCATCACCAGGGGCTACAGGGGAATCTCAGCTCCAGCACCTGGAGAACCTCCTCCTGTTCCTTTTTCATTGATCTGGGTGTCTGCAGAACTGTTTCTCATTCCTTTCAATTCTCCTGTCCTGTCCTGTCCTGTCCCGTCCCGTCCCGTCCCGTCCCGTCCCGTCCCGTCCCGTCCCCTCCCCTCCCCTCCCCTCCCCTCCTTTCCCCGTGGGGCATTTTGCCCTTTCTCAGGTCTGTGTCCCCAAGGCACCACCACTAGTGTGTGAGGGGCTCTGCCGTACCCTGTGGTGGGTGGGTTGGAGATGGCTGGAACTGGACATCTCCAGCCCCAGGAAACCCCAGCCTCACCTCACCGAGGTGACCTGGCAGCCCCCACAGCCAGTGCCTTACCTTTACAAAAACATACAGCTCCCTGGGAAATGAAGCAAAGGCATAAAGCTGTACCAGACACTTTCTTATACTTTTTGGCTTACTCAGTTACTTCAAATGATGACATCTCAAATGTGGTCTAGCGGAAAAAAAATCTTTGCATGTTTCAGTTATGATTTTAAAAGTTTTTTGTAATCTTAGGAAAATAGTTTTTTAGGATGAATATCCACACTTATAGCACATTTTAAAACAAATAAGCAAATGTTACAGTCAGGCAAATCAACTATTTGACTTCAAAGTGATTATTAGTCACAAAACCCTGAACATTTTAATATCTGCAAAGTGAGTTTTACAGAATATTAAGTAGAAACCCTTGGGCAATGAGGAATAATATTCAATAGACGAAATATGTTTAGTGTAAAACCTAAATAATACCATTTTTTTGGTTGGTAGGTGCTGTGAGAAGCCACAACAGAATCATAAAGTTGCTACTCATGCAATATCCTTGCCAAAATCTGGATTGAATTAATAATTGAAGTTCTCTGAATTTCCTCATTTGAGGATATTTTTCTTTTCTTATTTCCTTGTACATGGTTTCAGTATAGCTGATGTAGAAACACTAATTTTGAATTCATAATTAGCCACTTATGCAATGCATATTTATGAGCCTAACGAAAAATATAATCTTAAAAGTATTTTCTGAGTATCGTTAGAGGTCAAAGCTGGTTCAGGATGACTCAGGGTCATACATTTTAAGTGAGCATGAAAATATTTATAAAAGTTTAATTTTGTCAGAATTTGTAAATGTTTATATCAAATTTATTAACATTTTGGAGATTTATGATTTTGTATTTGATAACCATTTCCAAATCTGAAAGAGCTACATTACTATTACAACAGTCCATCCAGTTTTGGAGAAGAAAGTCCTAAACTGTAGTTTAAGAGATGAGTGTAAGTTGATTAGCATGTTCTAGCAATTTTCTACTAGGCAGGAGCTACAAGTTTTCTTTGTGAAGACTTTGATGAGCTGTGGTGCAGCTTCATAAAATGAGCATTGCTCAATAGCTGCGCTGGACTGAGACAGGATTTGTTCTTTGCCTTCTTAATGTTTAGTTCATTGTATCATGATGCATTCAGTTCTTCCTCTACTGTTGGCCATTAAACTATAGGAGATAATGTTTTTTGAAAGCATACCAACATGTAGACTTTTTTTTTAATATGCCAGTCTATTCAAGTTTTAATAACTACAGAAATTCAGGAGGAGTATGTATAAAAAACTTTTCGACTGAATTAGATTTCAGCTTTCCAGAGTATAAGAGGTTTATGCTTAAGGACTGTTTACAAATAGAACAAAATACTTTAGTTTCTTCTGATGTGGTTTCAATTTGGTACAGCCTGAGTTCTCCTTACTGACCAAATCCTTATTGTTTCTCTGTTATTGTGGAAAGACCTTGATCTCCAGTTGATAAAAGTAATAGAAACCACAATGGGACCATAATGGGCCAAATCAAAGGTCAACCTATTCTAACATGTGCTAGTAACACTTAGAAAAGCAAATATGAGCAGTGCAATACTACAGTCCCCAAAACACTCAATTCAGTTCCTGTGATTTAATGTTCTGCAGCTTTTTGGGTCACAAAGGCTTTGGTGGTAGTTAATAAACATCAGTGGGGTGTTTCTGACACAAATTTACTGAGTTCTTTTTGATTTCATGCCATCATTTGGCCTCTGCAGAATCCTGTTGCAAAGAAATTCCAACTTAGCTACATAGAAAGCAGTTTGTGTTTTGTCTGTAACATGCTAGTTTTAGTGGAGCTCCTTATTCTGTACTACACAAGAAAATAAACAGTTGAGGCTGATTTCTTCAAACTCCTTCTGTTTCTAAATACTGTTATCAGTGATCCTCTCCATCATCTCTTCTGCAGGCTGTCCCTACAGTTATGGATGTCCTTCCTGCTCTTCTTTGTACTTTTCCAGTAATGATTTGTCCAGTTTCTTTTATTTTGTTAGTCATTCCTGGCATTTGACTTGCCCCTTACTGTGTACATCATAGCAGTAAAGCCTTTTCACATTTATCCCATTTATTTATATTTAATTCTAATTGTCATTTGATTGTTTCTGTGACCCGTCATTTATACTCTGCTGAATATCAGTGTCAGCAGATATTGTCAGTTCATATTTTAATTGTTTTGCAGATCAGTTATAAATGGCATGTTTAAAAAAAAAAGAAAACAAAAGGAGGAGTTAGGATCTAGTTGGGCATTTTCTCCATGACATAGGTTGTGTTGAGACATAGTAACTAAAGTTTTAGAAGCTATACTTTTCCTCTCTTCTTGTGAATTGTGTTATGATATCAGAAGCACAGAGTAATTCCTCTGTTTAACTTCAAAATCAAAGCCCTTATGGCTGAGCAAGGTGTGAATAGGCACTTGTTTGTTCAGCTGGCCTGGACATCATCTGCACTAATCACCATGCCTGGGCACAATAAAGACATCTGCCTGCAGAAGCTGGAGTATCTTATCAGAGCTACCTCCTCATCCTGTAGGACTTGAGTGATGAGTTCCTGGAAGGATTCCTACACATCACTGCACACTGGCCTGCACAGGTCCAAATTTTCATGCTAGTGTAAAGGTGAGCAAATTGCGAGGATAACTGGTCGCAAGGGAAATGCAGTGTTCCTCCTAATTAAACTTACCCATTCCTTCTTACTAACCCCAGAAAGTTGAACTGTACTGTAATTTCAAACCTGTAAACCACTTTGGAGGATACTTCAACATCACTTGGTATGAAAGATGCTCTGTTAAAGGCAGTAACACTATAATTGTTTTAGTGCTTGCTTTGAATTTTATTAAGCAAGTTCTGGAAAGAATGATCAAGGGGCTGAGAATGTGGAAAAAATTAGACTATAAGTAATGAGATATATGATGCATAGATCAGCTCTGGGTTGGGGAGAAATTGTGTTACCTGGTATTCAAACATGAAAATTAGACCCTATCTTTTGTTGACATAGAAGAAATCAGTAAGTGTGAAATACTGAATGATCCTATACTTTATATCTTCTCTTTATCATTTCTCAATTTATTTCTTGTTGTCAGTTTCTCAAAATTTTCTTTCCACATTTTATACATCATTGTTTTGTTTCTCCTTTTTTGCTGACACCTTTTATTTTCTCTCATCTTGAAAATGCCTTGCTTTAAAATGTTATTGTCATTACCTGTCCTACAAACATTTTTTATGCCTCAAATAAATGACTGCAAGATTAAGTAATAAAAACACATTCTATTTCCCTGTATTTATGATATTTCCTCCCACTGATAATCTGTCTCGTCAATTAAATTTAAGTATTTGAACATCTCATAGCAATTTTAGCTACTCATCTTGGTAGTTGGTAGTACGGTGGCAAAAAGTTACTTCTAAATTTCAGAGGAAAAGCGTTGGAAGAATTTTAATATATAGCAGTTTTCTTTTTAGGTAACATACACAAAGTTCTAATGTACCTTAGTATATGATGCTAAGATGCACGTACAAGATCTCTGTACATGAAAACTCGCTGGGCTGAGAAGGAAATTAAAGGGGATTGAAAACTCTGCCATAGCTAGCCTTGAGTCTGCAGTGGCAGAATGTCTGCAGCTGTACCAGTGATTGCCCAAAGTTACATCTTTCCCCCGTTTCACACAGTACCACATCCCAAAATTATTACTCAGTCTAGAGGCTAGAGATCTTGTCTCTGCCTGAGAGACAGAAAGTTTACAAATACTTGAATAGAATACCACTGACTGAAATTTGGGCTTAACTGAATCAGTAATGTTTTGATTTGGATCAAAAATTCACCTGCAGTTACCAGCTCAAATCATCTGAGAAAGATGCTCCATTCTTGCTGATACCATTGTTCTCCCATTCCATTAAAGGTAATTTTGCTTATCCTGCACCTTTAGCAACCAATCTTCAGTGCAGTTTAACTCTTCAGTCTTTATGAAATCCTATTTTTTTTCCTCTCAAGCTCACATTTTACTACATTTTGCAAATAAAGACAATTCCTCATCTTCTTACTTAATATTTTCTCACTTTATCTGCAATATAAATAAAGTGAGTCAAAATAATTTTCCTGTGTAAAAGTACTAGGTATCTACCTGGGGTGGGAGTTTACCTGCATTGTTTTTGTAGAGTGTTGATAAGCTCCTTCTGTAGATTAACACTTCATTCTGTATGCAATATGTCACTGATGCTCCTTTTATTTCCAGATACAGATCTAAAAGACTGTTTTAAATCTACAAGTAGGTGAAAATAAAAACAAAATAATGTCATGTTAGTCAACTGTGGTTGAATCTGCATCACTAAAATCAATAGGAATATGGTTATTACTTTTACCATAACAGAATTTGCCCTTAGCACTAATGTCTGACCTCTGCTCTTTTCATATTTTATTAAAACATGTATTCAAAATCAAATCAGTACCCTGAATTTCTTTTTCAAGCAAGATAATTTTAAATTAGGTTTGTTGAAATAACAAAGGTCAAGACACAGGTTTGTGCTACAAAATAGGAGAGAGATATAAAATTCATAAACTTGCTTTTTAATTTGAAGTTTAGATCTCAACTTATACCAACTTTTCATCGAGTTTTTGTAGTAGAGAAAGTCAATTTAGTAATTTCTTTGCAGAAACTTCAAGTACATCATCTGGTATTTCTAATCTCTGTAGTATTACAAACTTTTCTCTGGGCATCAAGCAGTGCTTCATTTTGGGGTTGTTTTTTGTTGTTTGTTTGTTTGTTTTTGGTTTTTTTTTAATTAACTATTTATTCAGAAGAGCCTCGTCTCCTCATTTTTACAGGCATCTTTTTTACGTGCAGCTCACCATTACTTACTCAATAAAGGATGTTTTAGGCTCAAACCCCCATAAAATATATTTTAACAATAAGTATGAATAATAAAAACGCTAAGATCTGACATATTTTTTTAAATGTCAGTGCACATATTCTCCCTTTAGCTAGCAGAAATGAACAACCTAAAGCAGAAACAAGCAAAAATACTAAGTATATATCTCAACTGCATAATGTTTGTGATCTGAAAGCCATTAATTAATATGACATTGCTTTCACTGCTTTCTAACCCCCAAAATTGTGGGATTGTTGTGGGGGAGTGTCTCTTCTACGCCAATAGCTAGTTACCAGTTCACAAACTTGCTTGTGCAACGCATTGAAGGAAGATCCCTTGACTTCTTAGACATGTAGAAACAGATTTTTTTTATATTCTTGTTTTCAGAATCATGATGCTAGTCTTCTGTTTTCCATGCTACCAGCATCAAGACTTAAAGAAAGGAAGCAAAAGCTTTGTTACAATACACCCAACATCAACAGCATGGTTAGTAGGCCCAGTGACAGACAGCTGGTTTCTGGTTTTGAGTTAGTTCATGCTATGAGGCTTCTCCTTCTACTTACATAGCTAGTAAGAAAAAAAGTCCTTGCACAAGTTCATGGCCAAAACCCAATCCATATGACAAAACCTTCCACTAAGCAGAGTTTCCACTGATGAGAACCTTTTGTGAACATAAGTGTAATTTTATACAATCATAGACTCAGTTTTCTTAGTACATGACTACAGTCTTGCCATGTGTCTCAGAATTGTGTTGTGCAGAATGTAAATATGGGAAAGGCCCCATCATTCTTGTCTCACATAGTGAATTTGTGTTTATATTTTGTAGATTACCCTGGCAATAGTGCTCTAGTTCTTTAAGCCCATTGATTCTATTGTCCAAATAAAGTCATCCCACAATACAAAGACAAGCTTTGAAAAAAGGTATAGGCAAACTCTTTTGGAAGGTTTACTTGCAATGAGAACTGCTTTGGAGAACTGAGATAAAACTTAGTGGTAGGGGTATTACAGGAATGTGTAAAGTGATGCAACAGTCATTTTCCTGATATTTTCTTGCCAGAAAGGAAAAGTGGAATCTCTATTCTAACCTTATTATATGAGCCTAATTATTTAGTTTTATTCTCTTAAATATTGTACCTCATCATAACATAATGCTATGATATTTCTCAGATAATGCCCTCTTTGTAATCCCAGAGGTGTTTCAGAAATAGCTTCTGTTGTATTTTCACATACCAGGCTGCCACCAATAAGTATTTTTCTCACATCTAGAAGCATACTATTTTATCCACTTCTGTTCATTTACCCAGTTTTCCTGCTTAATCCTGCCAAATAGTCTTCATAATAAATTTGCTGTCTTGCTATCGTGTTCTGACACTTTATCTGCTTCAAATTCTTCATACATTCCCAAATTTCCATACTGTATCAGGCTGTTATCACACTGACATGGCACATGGCACTTGAAGACATTTAACAAGTGTATATTTTTACTTTAATATGTTCGAAATTCTGTATAAGTTACAGTCTATATGTTTGAATTCAGAACAAGACTTCTGAAGATGATTTATGAAATTCAATTACAAAATAAAAAGGCAAAAAGGGTGATGGAAAGTAGGACAGGATCCAGGTAATCTAAACATTACTTAACCTAGAAGTTTGGAACACCCATCAAGCAATCTGCTGGTTGTCCACAAGTGCAGCCTGCCTCTGCGGGTACCTAACTTTGCTAGCTAGAGAGTTCTGAGTCAGACAGAACTTTCAAATTTTCCACATATTTTCAGAGTGAACAAGACTATTTTCAGTCTTATGACAACCTCTTTCCATGGCTCTTGCAATTCATACAGAGAAAAATCTGAGTTTTCCCAAGCACCCAAAGAATCCATTCCCAATTATGTAGGTCAGAACTGCTCTTACAGTATTTATTGTTTGTCTCTATTAACTATACCTAGAAACTTTTGTGGGTGTTTTCTACAAGTGACTTGTACCAGTCCCTTCCCAATTATGTATGGTCAGAACTACATTTATAAAATTTATTATTTGTCCCTATTAACTGTACCTAGAAACTTTTGTGGGTTTTTTCTACAACTGACCTGTACCAGTCCCCAGTCTTAGTATCTAACCTTTAAAAATGCATAAAGATTAAGCTTTTAAATGACAAATTTTAATTTTCAAGTCAAATTAATTTTTCCCAAATGAATATTACTTCTAATATGGATGCTTCAGTGTAAATTTTTCTGTCTTCTAGTGACATCTACTTTTTTTCTGAAACAGACCAGTAAAAGAAATATAGCTTAAATGGTTTGGCATTCTTGTGCTGCTCAGTCAAATAGTTCACCCTTGTTCCTTGTTTCTCATGTTCCTCCTTGTTCATTGTTGGATGTGTTGAGCTTTACATGAACCATCACCCCTAAGTCCTTCTCCTGCAGGGTGCTCTTATTCTGCATCCAACCTCTAGCTGTGACTGGGATTGCCATTGTCCAGGTGTAGGACCCTTCAGGAGTTTCATTCCTTCATTAGTTTGCATAGTCCCACTGAACACCACCCTCCAACCTCCAGTATCCCAGACCTCAAGTTCTTGACCTTCCTGGTCAGAAATCCTCAGTTTGCCCACAGTTTCTTGATAGCCCATCAGTAATTCAGTGTGACTGATGAGGTTTTGCTTCTGTCATGGTCTTATGTTTGTCTGTAAAGTCAATGTGTCTGTGTTTGTTTGTTTCTTATACCCTTTACTATCTGCATTTACATAGAAAAAGTCCTCAATCAGGTAATCTTAGCAAAGGAAATACAGATTTTGCATACCCTTACAGAATCGCAGAACAGACTGAGTTGGAAGGGACTCAGAAGGATCATCTGGTCCATGTTTAAAGTGAATGGCCCATAGAGGGATCGGACCCTTGACCACCATGCTCTAACCAAATGAGCTGATCTCAGGGTCAGGTCCTGCCAGGGGAGCTCACAGTAGAGAATTCACAGTAGTGCAAAACCTGAAATAAAAGGCAGAAGTACTGAACTACTTGATCTGGTGTTGTTTGATTATATATATGCTCCTCAATTACTAAAGCAGGAACAATACAAGGAAACATACTGCAATTATCCAAAGTAAGAGATTTGCTTTGCTGTGTTTTATTTTAAATATAGCTCAGTGTAAGTCAGTGAACTGAGCTGTTTTTGGAGCAATTCAGAAACAGGTAGTTCTATCACCAAGGCTTCTGTAAGCCACAAAGGCACAATATTCAACACATGGGGTTTGTAACACCCTCCTTTTTCTCCTAAGGCAAACTCTGTCAAAGTTGTTGATCTAAGATATGGGTCAGTTAACAAGCTTGTATCTGAAGACTGCAGAGTAAAATGGGGTTCAGAAAGAATCAATATTTCTTCTAGATAACAGGAGTCAAGGCCAAGTCATACATTAAACCAAACAATTTAAGTATAAATATCAATGTACTGCCTGACAGGATGCCAATAAATGTGCTTTAAAAGCAAAGGTATACAGCTTGGTCACATAATTAGGAATAAAGTACCAATAAACTAAAGGCACTTCTTAAAAGCACTGAATATATCTTAAAGCAGCAATTGACAAAAGCACTTGGGAGAAACAGAAACATAGGCAGAATCCACTTAACTTCAGCTGAAACTTTGCAGGGAGATTTCAGAATCCCACAGGTTTGGTTGCAAAAGCCTCATTATCTCCAAGACAGGTATAGATCAATACCAGCAACATTTGCAAGATTGAAACAGGTCACACTTAGGAAAGGAGATGGTATCATTTTAATGAGGAAATAAAAGATCACAACCAGGATCCTTACGAAAGAGACAGAGAAAAGTCCTTCTCTGTACAGCAGATTTAATGGTTTTCTCCTAATGAATACTGTCAGAGTAAGAAAGAAAGTTAGTTTTCCCCGGAACTAAAAGATTATGGAGTTTTTTAGGCATTCAAGTTTTCTGTGAGAATTAAAAATGAGAAAGATACAGTGAATTCTAGCAGTATTTTCCTCTAGTGTATCTATATTAAATGAAAACCACATATATACAGCTATCAGGGCTCAAGAAGCACAAAACCTCACTACAACTGATTGGCTGGCCACAGGATGACATGACTTTGTAGATCTGATTGTCATGGAAAGAGTAAGTCCTAATACAGAGCAAATCAACGCAATATAGCCTGCTGCTGATCTCAGCAGGAGAAGGCAGATGGCTCATTTGAGACAAATACATCCACTACTGCTCATTCAGAAACTATCCTGAAGTGGTGGAATTGCTTCTAAGATGTAAAGAAAGTTCTATGAATCAATGAGTAAAAAAATTTATTTTTAAAATAAAAGGGTTTCTTTTTTTTAAGTTCAAAGGTTTTTTAATGAAAAAAAGAAAGCCTTTTTCATTCCCTTAGCATGGTCTAATGTTGATATACTTTGACAATGCAAACACAATTGTTTCTGGTTTACCTTAGTTTGGGGGAATTCATCACCAATATTGGTGATGGCAGGGATCAAACCAATAAGGTAATGCTAACAGACTTAGTTCCAAAGGGTTTTATCCACTTAGTGCTCAAATACACTGGGGTGATCATTTGAGAGCTTTCGATAAAGTCTTGGTTTTTTCAATAAATTTTGCTGAGTTATCAGGCTGCAAGTAATCTTATTCATCAGAAAGCTGAAGCCTAAGCAGAGGCAGAAGCAACTTTTGGACAGTTGTTATATTTTAGAATTCTCTTTTTTACCTCTAAGACAAATGTAATTCAAATATGAGTGCACAAATGCTAAGTGAAAATTATAGACCCGTGTTGAATATCTGAGATTAAATAATATCTGAGTTCCAAGAACTCTTACCACTTCCCCATCTCTTCCCTTTTGCAAAGAATAGAGAAAGATTCATTACAATCTCTTTGGGTTAGAACTGAAGATGCTGACAGCACTTTTGTCTCTTAAAATTTCAGCTATCACAGGAAGAGTTGCTCATTGGTTGTAAATCAAATCACTTCTGGCCCATCTGAGCTCAGAAGCACAGACAGGCAGATGGACTCTCAGCTCCCTCTGCGTGGAACCACCATCTCCAGGGGAGTCGAAAGCCTGTGGCACAATGTCCTTTCCATAACGCTTCTATTAACCCTACATTCTGGAACTGACCTCTTTTGCAATCTTCAGATAATGTTCAGAGGAAGAATTAATATTACTGCTTATAATAGTTTCATTTTTAGAATATTCCAGTGATTAAAAGCAGGTATAGCTCTGTAATATTTTAGTTCTTTTCCTCACTGTGCAAAAATTACTGTGCCTCTTTGGACTTACCTCTTTGAATCTAAGATATAAATAAAGACATGTAGCTTTCTTCAGGAAAGACTTGACAGTTGTTAATCATGGTATATCAGGAAAGACTGCAAGCTGTAGCCAAAACAGCATATTTCTTTCTCCTTGAAATTAATTTAACAGTTATAACGCATTCCAAGTTTCATCATTAAAGATATTGACTCTGACAAAAATTATTTAGCAACTTGTAAAGATTAATTTAATTTAAGTTTAAAAATGGAAAATTCATTGAGAACATAACCTGATTGATTTTAGACATATAGTAGATGCAAGAAATTTCTTGCAGAAAGATAATGAAAAATATTTCTCCATATTTTTATGTAGAAGAGGAGGGGAAAAGAAGTAGCATATACAAGAGCAAAAATTTTTACAACTGTCCAGAAAACAACAGAGTTTTCTTATTTTTCAGTTTTACACAGAAAGATAACATGTCAAAAATGAACAGACTGTTCTGTTTAATTATCTAGAACACATTGTTCTATTTGTTAAATTTGTGAAGAAGGTTTCTCTCCACTGGAAATTT
Organism: Orthonyx spaldingii; assembly: GCA_013397795.1. Taxonomy (NCBI): domain Eukaryota; kingdom Metazoa; phylum Chordata; class Aves; order Passeriformes; family Orthonychidae; genus Orthonyx; species Orthonyx spaldingii. The sequence goes on along the minus strand of VZTJ01002540.1, from coordinate 255,197 downwards.
AGAAATCCTTGGATTCAAGAAAAGAAAAGGATTTGCATGTGTACGATTTATCTCAAGTATATTCACAGGAAGGAAAGTGGCACAAGATGAGTTTTTGAATTTTTTTCCCCACGGGTATAAGTAAAACCATAACGAACCATATGATTAAATAAGACAAAAATATACGTGAGGCAATCACAGGGAAGGTTATAGCATAGTGTGGGGTCTTTCTCAACTTTGTAGTGCAAAGCAACACATGAGTTTCTCTATTATACAAAGGCTTAGGGATGGTTACCATTACACTTTGTTGGGAACTTGAAAGAATTAGCCCCTCATAAGGATCCTTCCCCTCTAGGAGCTGATAAAACTAGCAAAATTTCAGATCCTGGGGAGTACAGCTCCATCTTTTTATGTTTGGTCTTCCTTTTTTCTGTCTTTTAAAAAACTCCAAACCAAACCAAACTGCAAAATCCTATGCAATACTTATGGCAAGATAGATATTAACTTCAGGCTAAGCTTTTAAACTTCAAGTAGTGCCAGAGATAACAGTATTCTTACCTATAATGTTAGGAAGAAAAATGATCTTATATTTAAGAAACATTTTTATGCCTGTGGGACAGAGCTCAATTTCAGATTTCGTTTAAAGCCTGGAGTAACTTATGGATTTGATTCATATCACTTAATTTTAACTTGTCGAAAAGTTAGATATCCCATGCAAACTAGAGAGAGCGGCTTGGCTCTGGCCCCAGTTCAAAAGATGGATAGCTAAATGTGGAGCATGATTCATACCTTCTTAACATAGTCACTTTTCACTGACTTGATGAATGTGGAAGTCAGCTCTGAAACTAAAAATGAATTTTAAAATAGGTATAGTTCAGCTTGTTTTTGGCTAGAATCTCCCTCTCTCTCATTTATTTTGCAAAATCAAGTATTGAATCATTGCCTACCCCTTGGGGAAAGAGTAATGGGACCAAGAATACCTGAAGGATTTAAAAGATGATCAGATAAATGTTTATAAAATAAATGTATGATTTTCCTTGTGTCCTGCTCAAATCCAGTAATTTCTCAGATAATATATTAGCTCAGTTGGTCAGAGCATGGTGCTAATAGTGCCAAGGTTGTGCATTTGATCTCCATATGGGCCATTCACTTGAAATGAACTTGTTCCTTATGGATTCCTTCCAATTCAGAATATTCTGTGATTCTGTATGGATGTTTCTAAATACTGTGATTTCTTTAAGTGTAAAGTACTACAAGAGTTCCAAAATAATTTCTATTCTGCAAGTCCACTAGTTCTTTTATACCCTGAGCCATCTCTGCTCTCTGTATACCTTCATGTTGCATGCTACAGATCCATAATGCCATGGATCTTACATTTCACCTTCCAGGGAGCAGGTTTTTTTCTCCGGTTCTCTTTCTTTTCCCCAGGATGCCTAATCACTCAGACACATCTCAAAAGAATCCATGCAAAATAGCAGGGCACACACTCCACTATGGCTAATAAAACCCAAAAGTTCTAAAATTCTCAAAGTGTTGCAGCAGCCTGAGACTTGAGGTTTCATAGAATAGTGGTGTGGTAGTTGTAGTGGCTGTGCTCCTACAACTTGAAATTTTGCCATCATATTCCATTTCTTATGAGGACAAGAACAGTGAGTTCTAAATATACAGTTTATGACTGCTTCTAGTGGCCTGGGAGTGTTTTTGTGGATTTTGTTTGTAAAATTAGGTCCCACCATGGATGACCAAACCTTAAGGATAACCAAATTTCCAATTTGAAGCTTTTCATTCTTTGATAGTCAAAAAGCTTTAGATTAAAAAAAATCCTCTAGAGAGTAAAGCAATATTGATAATAATTCCACAGTGAATCAACTCAGGTTTTTCTTATTCTTACACTGAATTACAGCTTTTGGAATTTATAGGTTTCCAACATTAAAATTTTTCTCAGTATCATGCATTTGGCTGCAGTGCCTGAATGTTGTTACACTATGTCAACAATTCAAAGAAAACATAAAGCATTTTCCTTTCTATTTTCCTTTTTTTTTAATTTTGGAGTACCAAAAGAAAATGTTGTTGACATTTTTACTGAAAATTTCTGCATGGTTATGAAGCTTAATAGGTATTAAGGTATATAGGTATTGAAGAGAGTTTTCTCATCAGGCATAAGAGAGAGAGTCAGAGAGAGACTGAGTGCAGGCATGTGAACATCAATGCTGTACAAATGGTATTAATTTCTTGTCTCTGACACCCACAATGTGCCTTTTGATAGTGCTGCAGCTGTAATGAGAAAAATGGATATTCTCCAACTGTGTTCCTTTTAGCTTCTGCCCTTTGTAAGGTCACAGTACATAGGGAATGAAAGACTCAGCACAGAATATAACTTATTCTGGAGCAGCTTTAAATTTCTGGAAATTCAGTCACTCTGTAGCCTGTTTCTAGTGCAAAAGCTGCAAAAATTCTTTACTTTATTCTTTGTGATTTTCCTACTGAGCAGAATATGTCTTTGAGTTGTAATTTTATCTATCATGGTTCTGAAAATTGTGAAGATTTGCAGCTTCTTCAGTTAACGTCACATATCAGAGTTACTAATCAGCATCTCAACATGCCCCATCAATGTGTCCCCTTTACTCAGGACACTTCACAGATTTAAACTTTCAGTGAACAATCATGTGAAAGCCCAAAATCATCTACGTTGCACACTTTCTGTTAGCTAATGGTCAGTCTCTCAGAAGACAAAAATTATTGATGATATAATTCTGCTTTAACTAAGCTTATATGCTTATATTTGGGTTTTTTTATTAGTTATGAATATTGGACTTTTAACTTTTCAGGAAGATGTCAGTGTCACAGAGATGGTAGTATAGTTGGTGTAATTCATAAAGCCACATTCATTTCAATAGCCACTTTGCAACAGTTAAGGATATGGTCCTTGGGAGTTTAGCATATAATGATATCAAGAAGAACACTTTAAAGAATAGTACTGACTGTGAGATTAGATGTGTTTGAAGCCGTCTGCTTTGAGCACTGCTAAGGCACCCCCAGAATACCATCCAGAGTAACAGTCCTTCACAGTGAAAAGATTATGATAAAATAGACAAGCAGGAAGAGAAGGAAGAAACAGAGTTAGAGATGAAAGCTGTGGAAAGATCAGAGTTATCTAAAAAGTTAATATACAAAGAGGAAAAATTTAGAACCTAAAATTTTATCCTTTACGGAAAACAGTTTAAAGTGATGGAGGTATACTTAAGAACAAGCAAACCTGTGGGCAAGAGGTGTAGGGCTGAATTACAGAAAAGTAAATCTAAACTGGAGAGGAGGAGGTTTCCAAAAGCAAAGCAATAAGACAACAATAATTCTGCCATTGGGGTTGCATGAGTAGGAAAGTTCATTAAAAATTCAGCAAGTATTTTGCAACTGAAATATCTTTCTATGCAACTTTAGATTTTATTAGAAGAACAAATGAAGAATATAAAGTAACTTTTCATATTCTTTCAAAGTCTCATTTTCTTGAAGTATGAAGAACTATTAAAATTTAGAGTTTTACTGGTCAGATCTTGGACTTCAAAAATGCAAATAAAACCTATCTAATGGAATACTTCTTATGTTTTACTTCTAGCAAAGCCTTATTTGCTTTTACACTGCATCCTGTTGGAAAACTCTTTTTTTTCTTTCCCATACTAGATGAAACTGGAAATTACAGTTGATAGAAATGGGAAAATTTCTCAGAAAACTTTGCTTTTATTGATAGATTCTTTCCTCTTGACATCAGGCTTCGCAAGTCAAAGATGACCAAGAACATTTGTTCTTCTGATTAAGAACAAAATCTAATGAAAATAGCCATTTAATGAGTGGTTTACCAAAACAAAGAAAAAATGAGACAGCAAAATGAGTTTCTCCACCTACAAAGTTAGTAGCCATTCTGAGATAGACTTGATCCCCCTTCCCATGAAAAATTTCAAAAGGTCCAGAAGTCTTTTCCTCCAGTGTAGAATGAAAACAAATGGACTGTACCTGTTTTTGTAACAGGACCTAAGCCTTGTTATAAAAATGGAGTCAGTAAGACGTGAAAGAGAAAAATAACAGCTAAGACACCATGACCAGTGAGAGTTATGGGGAGAAAAACAGACAAAGGAATTGGATGGGTCTTGGCTTTGAGCTGGATTCTATAATATCCTTGTTTAGGCATAGCTTTTTAAACTGAATTTAACATTTGTGAACAGCTGCACATGAATAGCACAGGACAACAAAATTCATTCCTTGGACCCAATCCAAAGCTAATTAAAACCAGTGGAAAACTTCCATTCTTCTGACGAGCTTTTATCCTTGAACTAGACAAAGTTTGGCCCCAAATGGTATAGAAATATCAAGCTTCAATTCCTGAGACTCAATTCAAAGACTTCAATTGTTTCTGAGGAGATAATCTATATCTGCTGAGAGGCTCGTGTTTGTTTTTTGTGTGTGTGTGGCTTTTTCCATCTTGGGTTGTATAACGTAGTGATAATGGCAATAATAGTACTTATGAAGTGACTGTGCTCAAGCTCACAGATGATTTGCTTTAGGACTCGCTAATAGATGCTTAGATTGAGGTAAGGAAACTCAGATGCTTCCATATCTGAAACAGTCTATGGATGGGTCATTCACCCGTGCATACAGGTAGAGAATGTCAGGATATGTATATTCAGAAGAAAAACAGGACTACAGTACAGGTGCTTGCTATTCCTTAGAATGTTTTGTTCTGTATGTTTTTCAATTGCTATTATTCTATGGGAGAAAGCAGGTTCTTCTTGTCTCTGTTTACCAGATGTATGGATGCATACACAAAAAGTATAGACAAGACAGCCTCCCTGCCTCACTCCACATAGTGCTACTATCACAGGTACCAACACACTTGACTAATATCCCACAGAACTGCCTCCCCAGGTGCACAAGTCCCTGCTACCTCAGCAGCCTCAAATTCTCCATAAGCAACCAATTTTCTAAAGTAGGTTTATGCTTATAAATGGAAAACTGTGGGCCTCTTTCCTAATAGATAGTACTAAGATTTTCAGTGCAACAGCAAACAGGATTTGAGTATCTGAACATGTCTAGATTTTTCTTCTGTGTTTATATTAATATTTTTTATTCAGGATTTCAGTAAGGTAATGTGAGTGACTCTGGTCTGTCTACATGCTGAACATGTAGACCCAGACATACCCAGACATTGGAACTAATCAAGTAAACTCTGGGAGATAATACCACTACCAACTTCAAGGATGGTTTTCTGGTTTCTTGGGGGTTTGATTTATATTGTTTCCATGCAAATGTAGACTGTTTTATAGGAAAGAGAACTCTGAAATGAATGCTGGAGCTTAATGTCTGACCCTGTCTGTTCTGTGTAAATTAAATAGCACCATGAAAGCTGCATTTTTTTAAAATGCCAATGTACATTGTTAAAATGCTAATTTGATGGAGCGGAAAGTGACAAAGCTAGGAAAGGTGGAAGACTGAGGGTTGTAAATACTTACTTCAAAACACAGATGGGAGTTCAAATGTGTGGTGTTCTTATATGTCCTTTTCAAGCACATTGTTTTTCTCTTTACAGAAGAACAAGTAGACAGAGGCTTAATGTCTCCTATTTTTTTATAAACACAAAATGAGAATAAGAAATATGTCCATCAACTGGCAGAAAAAGTCTCACTGTATTTATTGACATCTATATTGGCTTTGTAAAGGCCAATTCAACCATGAAATGTCCTCTGAGAGGAAGAATATTGATTGAAATGATGGTGAGTTTTTCTCCTGAGTTGTATGGATCCACAGAGGTAACTGATAGAGCAGCAGGGCACTTCCTGCATGTGTTCTTCACCTTATCATCTTTCTTCCCATCCATGTCAGGCATCTTTCTCCCCATCCATGTCAGGTTGACATGTGCAAGCTTGTGTGGTGAAGTGGTGCACATGTATTTTCACAGTGCTTTTCAGGTACTTCCTTTGGTTTTCTGTCCCATATCACTTGCCACCCTCCACAGCCCTTTTCAGCATTCTATCCTTAGGCTTCCTACCATTTTAACGCCTAACTTGACTTTTTCCTCTTCTATGTTGGACTGTTTCCAGCTTTGCTTTCTTCATTTCCCAGATCTATCCTGTTTCTTCCCATGCCATGCACACACATTTCCACTTTGATTTACAAGTCTGACATCTGGTGAAATCTGTCATGATTGGGATGCTCCTTGCTTTCTCCAGCCTGTGCATCATCCACATATATCATACTACCTCCTTCCTCCCATCATGACTCAGAACCTCTTTCCCATGCCTATGTACTTCCTCTCCTTGTTCTTGCTTCTTATCTCCAAAAATGACCTTGCTCCATGTCTCCATCACATGACTAATACGACCACATTCTGGCTTGCTATCTCCTGTCTTTTGGCCTCCAAATATTTTTGCATTTTGCTTGCTTCTTCAGTGGCTGCTGTTTACTCAACCTGCTCTTTTTCTCATGCTCTGTGTCTGAATCATAATTTTAGGTGTAGATTTTGGGATATTTGTCTCACATTTTTTCTGATTTTTCCACTTTTCATTTCTGCCCACACATTCCACCTCTTCTGAACAACCGTTTGCATAATTGCTTTCTCTTCCATTTCTATTATAATGTTCTATCCCCACATGGCTCCTTCCTCTTCCTCTACTGTCTTCACATTCATCTCCAATGAATTTGATTTCCTTGCATGCTTAGTCAGAAACCACATTCTTTCTTTCTCCTTGCTGGTAGCCTTGATTAAATTTTCTTATTCCTCCAAATTGTGGGGTTTTTTTCACTAACTTAGCAAATTTTCAACTTTTCAACTTCTTTCAAGGAAGACAGAGCTGGTAGTATTTAGGCAGGATCAACTGCATCATTCTGAGGGAAAAAAAAAGGTAGCTCAAAGGTTATTTTCATGACATTGGATGTTTAATTCTGTAAAGCTTTGGCTCTCAGCAAAAGAACGTGATAGAGCATCTGGCTCTCCCTTGTATACTGCACATATAAAGCATCGGAAAGCTGGCTGTGTATTGTATAATAGCTCTTGTTCAAAGGGATAAAAAGGTATTTGGGCACAGTTATATTAATTCTTTGTGCCACTTAGGTCTCTTTATTTTGTCAAGTTTTTGCATGATCATGGATGTTTTCACCTCAAATCTCATTAATTTATGTTACTTGATTGTAAGTCTCAACATTTTTAACTTAGTGAGGGTTTTATTTGCAGAAGTCATCTTCAAATTTCCATCTGCTCCTCTGAATGATGGCTACTGATATTAATTCTCCTGAAAGAAACAACATGCCAAGAAAGCCCAATGATCCAATTATCCGTATCTAACACTTTATCAGAAAAAAACAAGTGCCTCTATCACTGATTAAAAGCTTCCCTGCTCTCAGTACCCCGACAACTTTCTTTGAGAGGACCTTGAATGAACCAAGGCTTTGAGGGGGATATACCCACAGTTTTTCCTTAAAGTGAACACACTCAAACTACCAAAACTGTGTTCTCAATATCTCAATTTATGTTTTATTAGCACACAAACACAAAACAATAAAATAAATTTTTAAAGACAGAACAATCATTTCTGCTTAGGAGACAGATTTAAAGGAAAGTCTCTTTTGTTAATGATTCTACCTGGCTTGGGTATAATTTTTCCTCTGGTGCTGCTTTCAATTGCCTGTTCATCTTTTACCAAAGGGATCTCACCCTAGGGGGAGAGAAGTCCTCTTCTTGAGGACTTCAGATTGCAACAGGCAAAACAAAGCAAACAGACAGGTTTCCTGTCTGCTGCTCAGTAGTATTAAAGTATTAATGCTGCATGATTAACAGTAATAGTCAACACATGGAAAACAAACATATTCAAAAGTTCTTCCATCAACTATGCAGAACAGTGTTGGTTCAGCACACCTGTAAGTCCATTAATTACTGGGATTTGTTATCCACAGTTTATTCTATAATGTATATTTGTGCAACAGCTGTGAGGTTTGCTGGCAGATATGCTCATCCTTCCAAAAGAGACTCAAATAGAGTCTGTGGTTTTCACTGCTCTGCCTGTGCAGGGCTGAAATCCATTTCTCCTGCTGCTTTATTCCGCCGCCAACCAAATGTCCAGATGGAGGGGAGGCTTCACCCCTCAAAAGCACAGTTTTATTTTCTGGATCAAATATACCAGGTATCATGTTCATTTAAAATTGAAGGACATGTTTCAAAAACTAAGTAGTTGTGAAAGTACCTTTTCTATACTTTCTGCACATAACCCCAATAAAACAAAAAGGACAAGAAAGGACATGTCTCTGGTAGGGTGCTCTGGAAGAAAAAATAACCCTCCCTACCATGTATTAGCTTGTTTATGAGTCTGTCATTATGAGTCATTAGCTGTCAGCCACAAACTCTATCTGCCATTCTGTTGTGTATGAAGCTTGATTCTGAGGGATAAACAAAAACAGAGATGAAAATCAAGCAGAGAATAATTTTCTCATGGACAGAGTGTTCATGGACACTGTGGGGAGAGCCAATAGAACCCTGCACATTATTTTACCTAAATATGGATGCAGGGGAATTAAAAGCAGAAGAGTTAATCAAAATCCCAGCTATAGTAGCACATCTTTAAGAAAATTCTCTGGTCACCGGATTTAAAATTTTAATATTGTTATCACAGTAAGCATTTATTTTCATTCTTTGTGTTTTCATAAAAAAAAAATCTGACCTAAAATACCCCAACCCAACCCAAACCCATTAAGCCCAAAAGTCCCGTACAGCTTCCTTGACGTAATAAGAAAATAACAGTATGCAATGTCAGCAACCTTTGAATGAAAATATAGATATAGGAAAGAAAGCAAGTTTATTTCCAATTCATAATTGAAAAGGAGAGAAAAAAATTAAGTTAAAAGGAGTAGAAGGTTTTTCCAGTCCACCATAGATGCATAGAAGGTGGCACATCTACCAGCTATGAAGTGTTCAGCTGCAAAATGAAAATGAGTAACAGATGAGAATGCTGGAGACAGAATCTCTTGTGTAGTATCCATACACAGATATTACTATATTACCAGTTTATCCACAGAAATGGGGCAGGATTAGGTGAAATTGAAGAAATACAGAATAGACTGTTTTTTCCTAATGGAAGAGATGTTTGTCAAAAGGGATGTCTCATAACCTCTGTTAATATTGTATGACCTGCTAGCAAACAAATTCAAATATAACCCTTGATACAAAATAAAATCAAGTACTGCAAAACAAAGTCAAGCAAAGACATATATGAAAGAATCACGCTTTCCAGATTCTATGGGAAATAACAGAGTGGCATTAGTATAACAGCCTACTGTGAGAGAACCTCCCACACCCCAGGTGACTGCTGGCTATGTGTTATAATATTCTTTTTTGCCATAGCACAACTGATCAAGATAGTACATGGCAACATTAGATGCCCTGTTCATGTTTCAACACATACATGGGTATTGCAACCCGAAATCTCACTCCTCCCATGCCTGGGAATGGTGCCCACCAAGTATATCCACACCTTGAAGTAAAGATGTCAAGTGTTTTCCAGACAAGTAAGGCAGTCAAAGATGATTAAGGAAGTAGAAACACCAGGATCTTTTATGAAAAACAAAAATAAAGATAGTAACAATTTTCAAGAGCACACACATAAAAAGTATTTCCAAAATAAAATTTGTAAACTCTCGTTACATAAAGTAAAAAGTTATGCAGAATTTTCTTTGGAAACTTCAAAAGTCAAATAGGTTTTCTTTTTGCATCCAGTTGTGCCAAATGCTCCGTGAACCAAGAGAATATATGAAAAAATCATTAGCTTCTGAAAACACCTTAAAATAACATGGTAAATAAGGAAATGCAGATTCTAAAGTAAGAAAAATGTCAGTTACTTATTTGGAGTCAATGTGTTCCTCTGACCAGCGCATCCAAAGCTAATCATAAGGTAAATGATAACTTTTTGGATACAAGGTAAAATGCAGCAGATAAACTAATTTGTACTGTTGAAAACATATGCTAAGGTAACAGGATTCATAAGAACAGCAGTGCAAAGCAGAAGCTGTAGAAGCCATGCAAATCAATACAGTGTGTGGAAAGATCAAGGAGGATAATATCAGAACAAAGCCTGTGCTGAAAAGATCTTCCTCAAACACATATTGCTGTGAAAATATAATGGACTACAGAGAATTATTGGCAACCCCAAATCAATTTGTTGAAATGTTCCCATTTATTTTAAAGGTGACACAGCATGGGAACAATTTTAATCCCATTTCTTCATTCATGGCCATGAATTGTCACAAAAACAATACCAATAATTCTGCTTTCTTTTAACCAACAGTTTTCTGGCAACTTCTTAAATTCCAGTAACAAGAGCAAAGTTTCCTAATGGGAACTACCAATCCATGCTCTTTACCAAATTGTTTATATTAATTTATGAGAAAGGGTTGGGTCTTTTCTACAGTTCCTAGTCCTTCTTGCCCTTTCCAAAAGCAACTGAACAGGTGGAAGTATGATTTACCTGGGACAAGTAAAAGTAGGAATTATATAAATGGAACAGTCTCTTGAAATTTCAAGTTTCATGACTTCCTCAGCATCAGAGTCCCTCAGACACTAGAGGAAAAGAATTATACTTTTTCTTGATCATGGAATCATCTGCATTGGCACAACAACCCAGCTGCTAGCTTGCACTGACTGTCTTTTGTTAGCTGTTTATTACAAAAACATTGAAAATATTCTCCCTGGTTTAAGTCTATACTCTTCGGTTTTGTCTCCAGTGGTCTGGGGTCTTATTTTAGCCAGCTTCAAAACTAGAAGCTGAAAAATGACTTTAAACCAATGAGTTGGTGTGGGCCTCTGTAGTCATTCAGTCACAAAGCATTCATGGCCTGAGTCAGTATCTCCTCACAGTACTGTACAATGTCATTTCTTCATGCCGAAGTGTTTGTGAATCTAACCTGTATATTCCATTTTACTATGTCAACGTATAGCATCATCTGTTATAGTAAATGAGGTCAAAAGACTGACAAAGAAGATATACAAATAATATTATCCTCAGTAAACAAAAGTGTTCCCTTAAAAACCCTTTATTCCTATGTTTCTTGGGAAATTACCTGCGCAAGCTCCCTTTTATGAAATCAGTCCTGGTCTGTGAACGGAACTATGTACAGAGAGCAAGAAGAACTAAGGAAAAGCACAAGATACTGTCATTCCTAAAAAGTTACAGCCTGCACTGCACTCAGTCTGCTGAGATGATCATCCTGAATATAAATTTCAGTGCTGTGAATAGAAAATGCAGCTTCAGCATTTACTGAGCAGAGACAGATGTAAATCACCTTTGGATTACTGTACAATAGTGACTGAAGGAAACCTTAAGCATCCAGTTCATGAAGGGAGATTTTCTTGATTAAAAATGACAAAATATGTTAGTCAATTGACTGCTTTGAATCAGGACTTTCAACTCTTGCAGATTTCGTTAGTCTGATGACACCTGACTTTCTGTTTATGACCTACAGATTTGTGATCATAATAATGTTTTAGGTTTGCTTTCCTTTACAAATATCTTTCCAGATTCCAGTTTTAGACACTGAACAAATAGAAAGCAAATAGGGAAAGCAAAATTGCTCCTGCACAATATAATTTCAAAGTAACCTCCTAGTTTTGTGGATCTGATATGCTTATGAACACAATACGTCTTCCAGAACTATATCGAAAATAAATTTCTTTCTGAAACAAAGATTACAAACTATTGGTCATGTAGTTAGCATCCATTGTCTCCTGTAAGGAGAAAAGTGAGACAAACTGACATAAACTAAAATATCTTACTCCTTTTCTCCTGGGGAGGAAAGTCTTAGGGATAGCTCTGATACTGTAAATGAAAAGACTGAAGAGGATGAAAAAAATCACATTAAAATATGTTCCACAACACTTTGCTATATGTGTGCTTTTTAGCCTTCTACTTCTGACTGTATCTTTTATCCTCTTAGCTTGCTTGATTGTCATTTCAAGAAAGTACTTTGAATTTTTCTTATATTTTACTTTATTGTATGTGTGTTCTGTCAATCAGTGAGATGATTTTATGTTGCTTAAAAATATTATCCTTCTGTCAGCAGCTAATACAATCAAAGTCTCTCAATAATGTGGAGGTTAACTCTTCCATTTTGCTTATTTTATAAGGAATAAAACATCTCTGCAGGGATTGAAAAATGTCTCACAAGCAAGAATTAAAAAGTTGGTGTAGTTTAGTCTGCACTTTCCTTCTTGCTGCTTAAAAGAGCAATACTGGCAAAAAGATCATAGTCAACCACAATAAGCTGCTTATCCTGTTTTTCAGTGAAGAATTATGAAGTTCTTATTAGATTTTTTTTTTTTTGCATAGAAGGATTACTTGTTGAAACAAGTATTTTCATGGGAAACTGCTAGTAGGAAAAAAAACTCTGCAAAACTAATCTCAAAGTAAAAATTTTAAATCAACTGAATATGTTCTTTCTACTAAAACAATAAACAAAAATAAATTGTGCCTCTATATCATATACGTTATTATTTCTATTTGGTATAACACCTTAAGAAAGAAAACAGAAAAAGTCATCTTCCAAAAAATATTTCAAAAAAGCTGAATTTTTTAGTCTTACCTAATTTAAAATATTTGAATTAAAAAATTCTCATGAACATTGATTTCATTTCATACTTGTGTGGGTTGCATTGTGTGAGTGCAGACTGAGCTTGAAGGTGCTACAGGAATCACAACAAATTAAACAATGCACTGCAATGTTGGGGATCCCAGTTATGAGGAAAACTGTATGAAGGTATTTCAGCTTTGTTAAGTAAATGAAAATTCAATATGTTCTTAACAGGGCTAAAACATGATGTGCTTTCTCACAATTCTCTAAAACTCTTCAAAAAGGCTGTACCAGAGTGGGTCTCTTCTCACTTTGCAGGACTGTGCCACTCTAGACTTTGAAGACTTGCTTATTTTCTCTATAGGTGTAGTTAATAGAGAGGAAATGAGGAAATGACAAAAATGAGGAAAAAACAAATGCTTCAAAACAGGATTTTTGTAGGTGTCATCAGCCCTAATTACGACTCTCTTGTGCTATATTTTAAAAAGAAAATTAGCTAGAGGAGAGTAAGGTACTCAGTAAGCATTAAAGCCACATAAAGCTAAAAATTCCTTTTAATTTAAATTTTATTTTAGTGACAAAAAGCTTTTAAATACTAATTTTCAGGTAGAGTTGAGTTATTTTAACTGGATGTTTATTTGTGTTTAACAAAGACAAGTCATAAAATATTCTTCCATAAAGTGTGAGATTTTGACCATTGCATATTTTTTTATTCCTTTGTGTTACAAATACAAAATTATTTGTATCAGAGGAAAAGACAGTCTTCTTTGTTTATCTTTAAAACTTTTTAATAGAATTATCCCTGTTCCTGGAACAGAGCTAAACCCAATGTATTGTAATGGAGTATTTGGGTCAGTGTGAAGTTTAGATCATGGAACAGACAGGTAACCTGAAGGGGGTCTGAAATAAGGGATGGATTTGTAGCATCAGGTTTGGCAGATGATCTGAAATCGCAAGATATGATTGAAAAAATCCTACTGAATTTATTTGTGCCTGGGGCTAGCAACTCTATTTTGCAGCAAAAATAGATATTGAAATAATACTTACTTATTAAAATAATTTTTAATAAGATTTCCTTTATCATCTAACACTCCACAAGCTAAATAGAATATTTTAATTATGAAATTCCTAAAGCAATTAATTTCAATTCTTTTTACTGAAAATCCAGAATGCAAAATGGTAAGTGAAACACTGAAGTATATAATTACATAAGCTGTGGGTGATATTCTTAACTAGTGCAAACAAGAGAGACAAAAGGAATGTTAAAACTTCACTGTTAGCACCAGTTAAGAATGAGGTTAATTACCAGAACTGTTGAGGCTCTGGTAAGGAAATTAAATTATTCAAGTTGTTCATAATCCATAAGCAGAAGTACATGCAATTTTTGTTAAAGAGCTATAGCTTTAGGAGCATGTTGCATGATTATGTACATAACTGCCTATTCTCTCCCTTTTCTGAGTAAATTTGGAAAACATATAAGGAACCAAGCTTTTTCAGTACTAAGTCTGATCTGCACTGACCCTTGAGTTCCTCCAGAACCATCCTGACTGGCCAGCAGTTAAAAAGGTCTTTGATGGCTTCGGGTATGCAGCCAGGGAAAGAAGTATACGGCTGTGTTAGTATGGCTGGCTTCCACCTGCACCTCCTTTAAAGTGAGGCAATAGTTTCCCTTTGTATTTTCTAAAACTGAGGATCAGTGCATTTAACAGGAAGCAATACAAAACTCATTTTTTCTCCTGAGCACACACAGGGCTGTAATTCTTCTTCATCTGATTTTCCTAAGAAATACACAGGAAAACAATGGAAAAGGAAGAAATCAGTGGAATGTCCTCATACATTATATTGACGGGAAAGCCTGCATTAATTTTCTACCTTCCCTTTTATTGTGTACAAGTACACTTAAATAAGATATTCTCATTTAGAATATGTGAAAGCAGCCCACTTATTATTTTCTACTCCCAGTTTTCATGCCAAGAGATTGTGTATTCAACCCACAGAATGGACAAAGAGCATGTGTCAGGAGTCTCAGCATGCAGGCAGTGGCAGCAACATTGCAGCAAAGCCACAGCGCTGGTAGGGAGGTGGCCCTGCGTGAATGCCAAGCAACTGGAGAGATCCTGGTGGAGGCCTGGTTCCACAATAATGGCAATGTCCCACATGCTAGTCCTGCACTACCTGCATTATGGATGTCATGCACTGTGCCTGCTCTGCTCTCCCTGTGCAGAATGTGTGATGCCCCTGTCAGGCACGCCTCAAGGGCAGTCTGGTTTGAGGATGAGTTTTCTTATTTTTAGACTTACTTTTCAGAAGAAATACTGACCATGGAAATAATATTTGCTGAACTCTGTTACCAGATAGGTCTCTTGCTTTCACAGAAACACTCACTGCACAAGAAGTTGGCTCTTGCAAGCAAGTTACTTAAAAAGACCATGAGATAATTGCCCTGGTGAACTATAGGAAGAAATGGTTTACGTAACATGACTTTATATCTCCTGCTTTACACTCTAGTCATTATGCATGTGTAATTTGAGCAGAATTTCCTTATCCAGGACATTGACAGCACAAAGCATAAATGTTTTAATATTTCGCAAGGAATCACGTCCCAGGTCTGTGTGTCACAAACCCCAGAAAAGGTACTGATGGACAATGATTACTGTTCCTTTATACATAAACAGTATATCAAAAGGAAAATGGATATATATTTCTGAATGCATTTTATTTTAATCTAAATAGTCAATGGAATTAAAGACAAGGCTAAGCACGCATAATATATATGAACACATTGGTAAAGATAGGGGATTAAGCTACAGAATAAACTCGTGTAATAACTTCCAAGTTGACAGATGTGACTATCAATAATTGTATTTTATAAAATTAAAAGGTTGCATTGTGAGAGTCAGCATATATTCTGGGTTAAACTCTTACTAAAAAGAGCCTTAGCGAAAATTTGAACTGAGTAAAAAAGGCCTTTTGTGATATGAATAACAAAAAACCCTGATGGAAGTATTTCTAATGTATCTGTGCTCCATGCTCCTATATTTTTCATTGAGTATGAGCAATTCTAGAGTATACAAATGTGCAGAAATTTCTTATCCTTAGCCAGATTTTTTCAGCTACACAGAAAGTGTGGGAAGACTTCAATATGTATTTTAGGCTTTTTTCTTTAAATTTCTTATGTTTGTTTAATCTTTACATTAAACTACCATTGATATTTGTTAGACCATCTTGAGACAACATTTTCCATAAAAAATTTGATCAATAATCTAGTTAATATACTATGTTATAAAATGCTACTATACTATAAAATATTATATAACGAATATACTGTAAAATGTTAATATATCATGCACAAAAAATTTAAATATATAAAAAAGAAAGTTTTTTAGTCAAGACTGAAGAATGAAGGCAAATTATTGAAAGAACACTTTTTTTCAGAAAATTTTGAAGTGCAAATGACAATTATTATTTTATTATTATAGCAGCATGCTAATGGGACTTTACTTCTGTTGCTTTGTTTAACTGTGCTGTTCTCTGAGCATAAAATATATAAAAAATATGAGAGGTGAGCTTTGAGTGTTTTATTTACCTATGACTGCAGAATCATTGGGTCTTTCAACTTCACATCTATCTCCAAAAGTTTTGTAGATAAAATTGCAGATCTTTAAAGAAACAGCTGCCCCAAAGTACAACTTAAGATGCATCCCAGGCATTGTTTGAAGGAAGGTTGGACCAGATGATCCGCTGTGGTCCCTGCAAACTTTATCTGTTCTGTGACTCTGTGCTATGAGGGATCTGTATACTGAACCATGTGATAAAGAGAAAAAGAAAGGTCCTAGATCCCTTCCCCTTTGCATATTTGTGCTATGAATTCAATGAAATTCAAACAAATTATAGTAAAATGTTCCTTTTAAATATGGAATCACCTAAATCGTATACAATGGACTACATATATCCATTGAGTAATTCCAGTGATTTTAAAGAGGTTATTTTAAGATTTAACTTGCTACAATATATGCAACAGCTCACAACCTTTTATGAAGATAATACTCCCTAGTTTGAATAGTACAGTGCCCTGAGTTTCTTGGGAGGCTACAAATCATCCCTCAGTGCTCATTAACAGGCTGTAGTTCCCCCTATCATGGGCTTCTGAAACAAGAGCATTATAGTTCAATTTGCACATAAGCTGCTGATCTATCCAGGAAAAAGTAGCATTCAGCATTAATTTATACATAAGATATGAGGAAGAAATGTTCCAAAACAAAGAAAACAAAAAGGTAATAAATCAATTTTTTGTGTAAACAAAGGAAAAAATGCCTTCGCAATTTCCCGAATTGGCAGGAATAGCTGCAAAAGTCATTGCCTAAGAAAGTACAAAGTTGAGAGAGTGGCAGTACTGATGTTGCTAGTTCTGTGATACTGATTAGTCTTAAGTTCATTGTAAGAAATTGCTAAGTATTGCGACTCTCCTGGCAGTTAATGGGTTAGAATACAAGCTGCTCATCTGAGACCTGATATACAAGAATTAAAAAGTTGACCATGCTGATAGTGGGCAGGAGTTGAGAGTTTAATGAAAATGCAGAGGAAACTTTGTGATTTATTTAAGAAAATGAAAAAATTGGTTGTATATGGCATTAAAGGAATTTCCAGAACAGGGCCACAAAACACAAGGAGTGATGCTGTGGTGAGTATGCTTGACCTGACCCATCAGAGATGAGCTCTGGCAAAACCTCTCCACAATGGCTCCATCAGCTCATGAAAGATACCTCATGCCAGTTACACAATGAAACCACATGTCCTCACAATGCTTTCCTCTTCATACTTATTTCTTACAGAATTACTATCTTCATCTATTATATGTCTCTTAGAATTATCAGAGCTGTCACTGTAAGGTCTAAAGTTTCTTGAGAACAAAGCATCTGCAATAGAGAAGCATGTCCCAAGGCAATTCTTTAAAAGGTAGGTATACTAAATTCCAGTTGAAAAGTCTAAGATTTTGTTACTGTATTCTTCTTTCAGGGCCAGACTGAAAGCATGTAATTGCATGGTCATGAAAATAACTGCTTCCTGACATGAACAGGGAGATCACAACATGGCTGTTAAAGAAATGGGTGTGTGTATTTATGGCGTGCTGTTATTGAATTCTTTAAATAGCAGCTGAGATCTGAAAAAATACTTAAGATAATAAAAATATAAATTTTATTATAGTAAAGATTAAGTATGCTTCAATATAATCCTTAAACTACTTTGGACTTGACACAGAATGCAGAGCAGAAAATTAGGTCCCTCTCCTTTCTATTTGGAAACTGGAAAAGTTTAACAGTTCAAAAAAGTCACTTAAAAGCATATGTTGAGCAGCCAATCCAGAGAGAAATGCCACATAGAAAGGCATACCTGAAATGCTTCCCTTAGCCTTACACACCTGACTGTTTGAACTCCATTTTGAAATGGCAACTCAAAGGTCTGGACTATCTGTCAGAGACTGAGATTGGCTTAGGGATTTTTCTTTGACATATGCACAATGGATGTGTTAGCCACCTTTACACAGTTCCTTGCTAAGGAGCTTGATATTAGCATCATAGCTAACTATTTGGGTTTTGATCTTCTGGGGCTTCTGCAGTAAATCTTAGCTTTGTTCTCATCAATGTATTTGTGCTTTCATCTTCACAATGAGCTTGTCTTGCTAAAGTGTATTAAAGAAACTTTAAGATGACCAAAAGATGCAGACTCCTATTACATGACTGTAGTGGACCTTTTAATGAATTGTCTTGGAATAATCAATGTGTAATACAAACTTAAAATAAATGGTTTTGAATTATATTTTTAATTAGTCTCATAAAACTCATTATTGACCTTTTTGTTTTGGTAAAGTTCTGATACATAGAATGTTCCTGTCATATTATAATCTACATCAATACATCAGCAAAGTACACACAATTGTCCCTCAGGTACACAACACATTCATCACCAAGGCAACTAATGACTATAACTATGTATTTGAAATGCTAAATGACATTGTGTGAAGTACTCCATCAGAAAGAATAAACAGAACAGCAATAACAACATGACCATTTTGAATTAGGTACCATTAGAAATGGAATATTTCCCTTAAAAAAAAAACAAAAAAAGCCCAGTATGTTTTAGAAAGAAGTTAAAAGAAGCAAGAAGCATTAATAATTCAAATTGATGGTGGTGAGTCAGGTAGACCATTTCACACATATTCAATAAATAAAAACTTTGAAGTATATGAATAAGTGATACGGACAAAATACCAACATAAAAATAGTGTTGCAATATTGTAGTCCTCTTTGTCTCTAGGAAAATCTTGCTTAATGAAACAATTTTGATTATGAGGGAAAATAGCATACTTCTGTTAGAAATAAAATCTGTCATGTATAGCATATAGCAATTTTCTGTTTGTCTTTGAAACATCATTTCTTACAATTATATTGCTATATAGTTTTCTCTTTTAAGTACTGGTTGTGAAATTCAGTCAACAAGTGAATAGAAAGTTATTTTACTTAGACTATTCAGGGTAATATTTAGTTCATAGAATTTAGTTCATTGAGTGTTTGGGGCTGGAAGAGGTTGCTGGAGGTCATCTGCTCCAAATTTCTTGCTCAAGCAGGGTCACCTAAAGAAGTTGCTCATGACCATGTCTCTGAGAAATATACAGCTCAGTTTATCATGCTGGTTTATCGCATATTGTATTTCACAAATATTTTTGTGCTTCTGTCACTAAAGTGAGTCAAAAATGCAAAAAGAAAATAATTTTATGACTAAGATTATGCATCAAATAATTTATACTATAAATATTCATTCTGGATATTAAACTGCTCTAATTATGAATGGCTTCCCAGAAACTACAGCATGTACTTGGAAATGGAGACACTGTTTAAAATAAAAGCATAAGGCACACTGTGAGCACAGCAGAAGATATGAAAGATACTTAGGGAATGGAAAGGCTGGGACTCTGACATTAACAGCACTGAACATACTGAATATATATCTTCAATATTAACAGCAAACTATATTTCAGATAGACATGGATTTACTTCAGAAATCCTCAGTTTAATTTCTTAAAGTATGGCCATTTGGCCAGCCTTTTCAGTGCCACATCAGGTTGGCAGTTTGAGGACTCTCCAGCATGCAGAGATCCAGGTCTCTTTTTCAGTCTCTTTGAACTCCTGTACAACAAATTTGAGGCAAACCTTTCTCATGTTGAGATGAAATTAGCTTCAAGGCCTGCTAAGCCCAGTACTTAATATTATTTGGATAATACTTGTAGCAGTGGTTTTTTTATCACTTATTTTTCTTAGTGGCTCATAGCTGGATACCAGTAATGAGTGACAGAAAAAGAAGACACAAAGTGCCTGGTAGCACACTAGTTTTAGCTCTTTCTTGGTAACTGCTGAAGTAGTGATTTTCTTCAAAAAGTTGGCCATACATTCTACAGCATAGATAACAAAATCAGTCACCATTTATCAACTTCAAATGGTAAATCTGGAGTTACCAGAGAATGACAACTCTCAACTATTGTAAAAAGTCACTAAACCAGATGGCAAATGTGCTAGTGTTTACTTCTTAAAGATAATACTTCAGCTGTTATGTATATCTTTTATTAGAGAGAAACACAAACATTTAATATAGCCATATCATTTTTTGTTAGAAAATGGCCAGATTTATATTTAACCACTGAAACAACATCAATAATTTGGCTTCTATAATTGGTAGCTCTGTACTTTTTAAATATAGATACAGTCATAAAGATATTTTTTTGCAACCCTATCTATTTAATGTTGGCTTAGAAATATATTTTACGGTTAAGAACAAGCATTGCATTTGCAAAGGCACTTCCTATTTATTACAGCCCAGCTTCACAGAACTTATTTCTGAGATGTAGATGTCGTTTTATTCAAGGACAGTGTTTAGTATAATGACCTGATATATCCCATATTTTCCCTAATGATGCCTTGTTAAATCATAGATTCTCAGCTAGAAGTATAAAACTAGTTTATATAGAAATAGTATAAAACTCTTGATAAAAATCACTTGTAAGCAATAATACTAAGGAAAATCAGAGATATTAGAATGTCTCAGAACCTTTCAGATGTTTTGTGAACTGTTTAGAACTTTAAAAAGAAAAGCCATGTTTTTAGGAGAAAATCATCTGTCATAATGCCTCCCTCTTCCTCTTCAAAAAGACAATTAAAATTGATTTATTGTGAAAACACAACTGTTTTATGAAAACAAAATGAAGCAAAACAATGAAGAAAATACACATGAGGAAAGAAATGTGAGACAGATTATACTTTCAAAGGATGGGTCTTATATCTCTTTTTGAAGTTTTCTGTTCATGGTAAGGTATTTCACCTATATGCGTTCCCAAATTTTAGCTTTCAGTAGCATTAGCATTGTATTAGCTTAATAATTATGTTCAATTTTTGTTGTTGTTAGAATGGTTTTTAGGGGTTTCATAAATCGAGATAAAGTATTTTATAAATGCACAAAGCAAATAAAACATGAGCCTTAACACAAAATTAAGGGGAAGAAATATTAAAAGATGGAGGAAGTAGAGGAGCACACAATGAGAATCTAAGCAGACTTTGTTGCTCCCCAAACACTGGTCTTTCCCTTTTTGTGGAATGGTGCCATTATCTTAAATCAGTCACCTTACCCCATACCACTTAGTTGCAAAATACAGAAATACTTTGAAGACCACAACAACACAAGAGAACAGAGAGGTTATGATATTCCCTGCCTACAATCTATGTTTGTGTCAACCAAAGGATTGAGGTAAGAGTTGCACTGCCTGAATTTTCACTGGAACTGGGCGAGGAACTTGCCGTGGAGTTGAGCTGCTTTTTGCAAGGTCCCTCCTATAACAATGGGCAATAAATAATTGCAACTAGAGAAATTAATTTATTTTAGTAAAATGGGGCAGAGTTAAATGGAACTGGAGCCATTCAGGAGAGGTAAAATCAAGAATCATCTCTGAAATCGAGCTTTATTAAGCTGAGTTTGCTGTCCTAGCTCTCATAGTTTCTAAAGATCACAAGCTCTTTTCTTCTCCTCATTGCTTTTTCATTTTCACATAAAGAGTCATTTGCACAAAGTGTATTTCATAGCTCAAACTATTTGCAGAGATGATTAAAATGAATTTTTGTTTCATATTTGACTTAGTCCTAAGTTCTTCGTTGAAGCACTTTGCTGTTGTTGGTTATGTGATATTCATATTTTCCATAGCCTGATCCAAGTGGCCAATGTTCTGAAAGTATTATGATTAATATCAAGAATAATAAATCCCAGTAATCCTAAAAAATAAGAATGCAAAATATGAAGTTATTAAAATCCTCACAACAATTACCACTGTGTGACATCACTAACACAAGTAAATAGCTAACTAATTCAAATGGAGAGGTCTGATAATGGAAGGCAAACAGAAAACCCTGGGTAATTTTTAGTCAAAGACTTATTTCAAGACATCTCTGAAATGTTAATATCAACAGAAACACCAGTTGAGCACACAAGGAATAAGGAGTCACAAAACATGCTTGTATTGTTCTACATATTCAGTAGAAGAAAACTTTAGAAAAAGGGAGGTCAAAAGCACCTTCAAGAAAACAAAAATCTTGCTAGCCTCAAGTGCAACTGTGTTTTACTGGTTATACTTTACATATCTTATGTGCTGAGACTTTTACAAGGAAAACTTAGTGCTGCATATGCACAGCAGAATAGTAGAGTGGATCCACATGCAACTTAATAATCTTTCAAGATACTACAGGTCTCCCAAAGATATAGAAACATTTTGCCTTTCTCAGATGAAATCCATGACCAACAGTGCACGATATTTGTTGCACTGAATAAAAGAAGTGAAAATTCCTATGACTGATTGGCAAGCTTATTATATCAACTATTGGTTCCTGAAACAAACAAATGAAAAAGGCACTTCAGAACAACATGTATAAACTACAGGATGACTTTTGATCTGATTCCATTTTCATACTGATGTAGTGAGAATCAGGAATAAGAAGGAATTTCAAGGCAAATTATTTTATAAATACCTCTGTGACTGTGTAGAGGAGACATCTCACTCTCAGATATCCAGGATACTGGTTTTAGCGATTAAGGCATTACTTGTCTGCTTTTAATTATTTGCGACGCCGTATTAGTCATCCTTTGAGGAAAATCTAGTCCCAGCTTCACTATGTAAACAGGTCTTTTTACATATCTTGATCTGGATGATTTTAAACTCTATGGAAAGTCAACTGAGACTCTCTCTGACAACTAGAGCTAAGTTCTCAAATTATATCTGCATGCAGTTTGTATGAGACATGTGCACTTCTGTACCCATCAGTGAAGACCAGACAGTGACAGTGAAAGGTCTGCTTTTAACACAAGAGCAAGTCACTGAACTCCTCCCTCTTAAGAAAATGATATTGCCTTTGTAATTCAGTAAGTTCTTCAGTAGTTCAGTAAGAAACAGAGAAATGAAACCAAAGCCATGTATGTTTAGAAAACTTTAAAAGCTCCTTCAACTTCTGGTTTCTAAGATCAGTGCACATAAACTCCAGTAAACATGCCCTTCCTGTCATTTGTTATCTGTAGCTAATACTAGACTGGTCTTTGAAAGAACTGAAACACTTCCCCAGGCTGACCAGAAAACCATACACCAGACTTCACACCCAGAAGCAGAGTTTGACAGATTAAGTGTACTTAGGGAAAAGAAGGAAGGGTATTGAAGACCTAAGGTCTGAGCAATTTTAGGTATATTGTACACTTTTTACGTATGTCAGGGAAAGTATTAAACACATTTATAAACAATACTAGAAAGAAGAATGGCAGAAAAAAAGAGTCATGATGGAAATCCAAGCGTTATATGAAGACTACTGGCAAAATCTATATACAAAAAGAATGGTATTGCTGAACCATCTTGGCAAATCCCTTCATCTTTTGCTGTGGATGTGCTGTTTGCATGATTGAAAAATAGCTGCTGTTGAAGATAGACTTCTAGGAAATCTACAGAAACACTCAGTAAGTCTTTCAATCTTTATCCATTAGATTAATTTTCAAGGATAACATATATTGTTACCCAATAATTTAGAAAATGTGAAATAATTTAGGTGGGTGTGCTGAAAGGATAGGTGTTGTACTTTGGTTCTTAAAAATAATAAGCAGATAGTTGAATGAACGGAGTAAAAGTATTAATTCATCCCCTGTTCCTCATTCTGAACTTATCAATTAGAATAAGTGTTCCATCTTCTCTTACAGTTACTTTTCTCATTACAGGATGTTGATTCCTACCTATAACAAAGAAGAGAAGGTTAGGTGCCATGAGATTGCAGAGAACAAAAGACTAAGCATAAGAGAATAAAGGCCAGAATAGAGCTGAAGTTGAGGAGGAGGAAAATAGAGATTAACAGTAGCTGACATCCCCAAAAGTACTTGCTTATTCTTATACTGTATTGTTTTGTATAATATCCCTAATGGCTTTATTTAGAAAATCTATTAGTCATGTTCTACATGTCATAAAATCCATAGGATTTAAATTATCACTTCTAACTCATATTTCTTAGTGAAAAAATTATCATTATATTCATCAGAGAGATTAACACAAAATTACAAAAAAATACTTTTCTAAATTAATGTTACGAAAACAGTGAAAAAAACCCTTATATTTAACTCTACCAGAGGCAATCCCAATACAGAACAGGCCTCGGCAGCTGTCATCATTCTTTATATTTGTGTCAATGTTTGTTCTTTCGATTTACTGACCAGAGAGTGGTGAGAAATCAGCTTTTCTGCTAAAGAAGAATTAGAATCAGATCTGACGTTATGCCTTCACATCTGAGTAGAAGTATTTGCTTGGTTATAATTTATGGCTGCAACTTATGCAGCACAAATAAGATGCTGTCATCACCACACATACATTCAAAAACATTGATCTTTTTGAATTTGTCCTTGTACGTTCCCAGTTTTAAATATCCAGTGTTTTATTAAAAAATTCTTTAAGGAACAGAAGCGCAAAACAAAGGGGACTAAAGAAGTCTTTATAAAAATGCTGAGGAGGCACATTAAATTTATTACCATTATTTTAAGACATGTTTGTGAGTTTCTCTGGTACTCAGAATTTTCTGGATGCTGTTTCCCTAAGGCAATTTGAAAGATCGCACAGTATGTATTTTGTTTAAGTTTTGGCCCAATGTATGCCTTATTTATGCAAGTTTTCTCACAAAAAAAATTATTTTCTTAAACAGAGTTAATTTTTGTAGACCCAGTTTTAGTGGATACATTAATTTAATGACATTAACCAAGTATAGACCAGTTCTGTGGCATAACTGGTTTATATAATTGAAAATAACTCTCAATTAATCTAAAATGTTTATTACAGTGTTAATAGTTAAGGCAGTTTATAATGAAAGCTTTAATTGTGTATATTGTATATAATAATTAAGTTTACAGGTATGGAAATATAGAAGAATCATTAAGCTGTTTTAAAAAGAGAGTGGATCACTTTATATCCTGTAATTACATTTTAATGACTTAGTGAAACATACTGGTTCTTTTCCTAAAAAGCATTTAATTCTTAAGAATGTAGACTGTGGTCAAACACTTGGAATAACAGCAACAAAGACATTAATAATTTTATAAAGGATGGGTGTAGTGTGAGATTTTTCATCAAATTTTGGCTAGAACCAGAAATTTATATTAAATTTTATCACTCAATGGCAATGTCAATAAATACACTACATTGGTTGTATATCAAATATGCCTACTTCAAAAACATTTTTCAGTGTAATAATTTTAAGGATTTACGAAGGGATTATTTTATCTTTTTCTTTTTAACTGCAGGGCTTGTAGTGCATTTTAATGCTTGGAGAACTGAAGGCTTGATTTAATGAAATAGAGCTAAACATTGTATGGTAGGTAAAGAATAAACATTTTTATTTCTGGACATTTGTTCATTTTCTTCAACCAACCCCAGTATTACAGTCTGAAATAGTTTAGAAGGAAATTTTGATTTTGCATGTCTGAGGTTCTGTGTCCTGAAGAAAGAAATTTTCTATAAAGACTTTAGTAAAGCTGTTTTTGACCTATATTCCAAATTCAAACTAAAATAACTCTGCAGAAAGAGAAAAGCAAATAGATTGGGATAGTCCTTACAAAGTAGGGTGATTTTGACTATTTTAGTAGCACTAACCACCATTGCTGCTCTACAATTTTGGCTTGTTAATAAACAGTTATTGTCATGCTTTCCTGGTAATTAAATACATGGATGAGCAACAAGGTAACTTTTACCTCCAATTACACTGCCCTTTCACCTATTAAATGTAATCACACTCTTACTTGCATGGTGATCATAAACTGCATTATATTTTATAATCTTGTTAGTATTCGTGCTTTGTTAATGAAATTTGATCAGGTTATTAAAGATGCTGAGTTTTTGTAGTTAACTCACATCTGTTGTCAGAAGTAATTAGATCAGGTGGCAAATGGCAGCACCTTTCCTGACAGATGCTTTAATGTTGTGAGTAAGAATGCCCTAAATGTCTCTTTGAATAATGCCAAGATTTCAGCTACGGTTTATTTGCCTTGAGCTTTCAAAGTGGAACTTTTGGAGCAATCTGACATAGTCCTAGACAGGAGTATGTGTGACTTTCACTTCCAGTGTTAGAGGAAAAGAGAAACTCCTTCAAGATGATTGTTAATAAAGATTTGTCTTGGAAAGGTAGAAGATAATGTTATCAAACTATCTCAATATGTTTTCCTTTTAGCATATATACACATACTCTGTCAAGACACAAAAGATACTGCTTTATGCATTTAAGCATATCTCAGACAGTAAATTACACTTCACTCTAATGATTCCATTATTCAAACAAATATGCTGACAAGCTGGTAAAGATATTATTTTATGGCAGGATTTTCATCAGACAGCCATGAAATAATGCTGGCTTTCTACTTGTGAATCAGAGAATATACTTTTTTAGTGAACTTACCTCATAAGTAAGCACTGTAAAATGCACTATAAAAGTATCTCTTCCATCATTTATCCACAATGTAGGTAGCACGCAGATAATAGCAGTGTGGGCTTTCCAAGTCTGTTCTGGAAAGACACATTCATGCTTCCTGGTCCTTATGATTATGCATAAAAAAAGAATTGTAGGAAAGCCTTCCATCAATTCTCTGCATTGTTTCATCCTTACCAACTATAGTGGAATCATGAGTGCTCACCAGATTGACAGTCCCTGCCTATGTGCCATCCAGCCACTTGGAGGAGGGATTCAAAAGCACATGCTGGCAGCCACCACGGATTATATTCTTTGTTGCTGGCACCCCATGCAAAATGTCATCGGAATTTTGGTGGTAGCAAGAAAGATCATGCATGTTCAAAGACCAGAGTGTTCTTTCTTTTGTCTCTGACTGGTGAATGTCAATGATGATTCTCTTCTGGTTTTTTTTTGGCCATGCATCCATCAGAGTGCTGTCTGGGTCCATACAGTTAAAGATGCCCCTATTAAATATGATGAAACCAAAATATTTTAATTACTGTAATTACTCCCTTAACAGTAGTATTGATGGGCACAGTTAAATAAAATGAAGTCCATCCCATTTAACCATCCTTCAGTGGTTCATAGATCAAGACACTTGGGTCCATACTTCTGGATTGGTTCCTTGTTCTTTGTTCTTAAAGGTCTTAATAATTCTTTACACTTGGGAATCTGCAAAACAGCAGTCATATTATTTTGGTTCACTTCCTTCTAAATGGGAAGATTCTGATCAATATAAATTGTAGAAAGAGTGATATCATATTAAATGATAAGGAGGTGAATTATAATCTGAGGATGATACTTATGTGACTCCTTTTTTCCCTTTATTTATCCTTATGTAAGACAGAATAAACACAAGAGTGGGCATTCATTGCAAGTCAGAAGCATCCTCCATGAATGGATATTCACAGTGACAATAATTTCCTGGTCTGAAAAAGGGAGTAATTCTAGCTGCCCTTTAGCATTGCGTTATGTCACATCTGGTTACATATGTATAATAAAACACACCAACATGACAACTCAGTGCATCATATTGGCTTAGTGTGAGGAGATAAAGCATAAATGGAAAGTGATGTATCATGTCACAAAACAGAAACTGGAAAGAAGAAAAAGTACAGGATTCATACCTTATGAAAACAGGCAGAAAGATGGCCAAAAATATTTTTAGGTCCAATCTTAAATGTAAGAAACTAGTAGAAAGAATACCATTTTTACTTTAAAACAGCATTCAAGAGCACAAACATAGTACAATAGAGTGATATTTATGCACAGATTATTAAAAGCATGAGAAAAAAGGTGCACGATATTCCACATATCATTCATCTAATGAGGCCAAATGAAGGGAAAAAGGTTCACTACAATGTTTGCATACAAGGATCACAGGATCCATATGTACCTAAGTATGCTAGGTCCTGTGGCAGACTGTGCTAGTACACTAGACTTCTGGCAGAGAATATGCTGTCTAGCTTCTGCTTTGAATTAGAGTTTCATGTTGAATTCTCATTGACGTGTCTAACGCCACTGATGGACACTGCAAGATTTATACCAAGGAGTAGCCTGAAGCATGAAAGACACAGTAGAACTGCCTAAAGAGCACAGAAAATACAGAGAAAATAGACAAATGTGTGATCTTCCTACTTACCTCACAGGACTCGGCAAAGGGAAGGGCAAAAGGTTCAACATAAATGCTTCTCCAAAAGTTGTCGGCACTTTGTTCGGGGCATCAATAGGTAAGTGCTGATTGTACCAGGACTTCTCATCATACAATGGAGCGACTGAAAATTTGTATCATATCAAGTGACAGATCCTTATGCAGACAAAAAGCAAAATTAATCATGTCATCTATGCTATTATTTTGTGGATTATTTATTAACAATCCATGTTTGAATCTATTATCGGAAACTATTTCAGTCAAATGAGTAAAAGGTTTTTTTCTCCAGACTTGCAATACTGGAATCTCTAAGTATCTTGGTTTATGGTGGCTGAATGATCTTCATAAGACTTACTAACCTGGTTGTATGTGCTTTGTGCTTGCTAATCATTTTCTTATATCAAACACCCCAGTTTCTTCATCAGTTTGAAAAGACAAAAAAAGAAGAAAGCCAGAAAGAAGTATTCTGTTTTTATTTCATACTCTTGCTTATTAAAACTAATAATTTTTCAAAATCTTTTCTATTGATATAGTTCTAACCTCCATTCAGTTTAGTTTGGGGATATAGCCAGTTTCTCTTGAACAGAGCCAATTTTGACCCATAGCCCACATGTTCTTACTTTTTGTAGCACAAATACAATTTATTATAGTAGAATAGTGGAATTCAGAAGTTTTAAAAAGCAATTTTATATAATTTTCCTTTTAAAAAGCATTCTGTAGGATATTCTCTTTATTGTTGTTCTGTAAAATCTTACTCTCCCATATGCTGTCATTTCCACTCAAGAAAAAAGCCATTCATTTTTTTTCCTTTCAGAAGCACAGTAGAAATCCATTGTACTTCAGGATTATTTTTTTCTAAAGAAATTTAAGTCATTCATTTACTAACTCTTGAAGTCAGACAAGTTGTGCAGAAGTACTTTATGCAGTCAGTACGATAAATTTCAAGCTGTACTGGTAGAAGAATGTGAATAATGGAAAAATTATTCACAAATATATTATCCCAAAACTTTAAAGAAACCAAACATATTAAGTTCTCTTACCCATTCCAGGAAAGGAATAAATGATAAATAAATATTCCAGGAGTAATTCATTCAAATAATTTATTTTAAAATTATCCATGCCCTGAATGAAACCCTATTGAAATAATTGATCTCACTTCTGTCGGTTTAGCTCCATAAGGAAATACACAAGAAGCTCCAATATATTATAGAGTCAGACTCTTTTCACTTCTGTCAACTTTTAACCCAGTTTAAGCACTCTTTTAGGCACTAAAGATTCATTTTTATTTTTAACTTTCCCATTCCTTTGGTTTTTCTCCCCCCAATTTTTTACAATTTAAAAACGTTATATTGCAAAATGTGTGACAGTTATTTCTTAAATTATTCTGATGGTACTTTATACTTTTTTTTTTATTGAATTGGTAGGCAATTATATCACAATTACCTATTTGGTGGCTAGTTTATCGATTTATTTATGCTGAAGAAAATGTTATGTTGTGAAAGTCTATCTACTTCGCTTTTCCATAACTTTAGAATTAAACCTTCAATACAGTAAAAAACTGTGGGTTAATTTTCTTTAAAGTATACAGAGATTCAAATAAGCACTTAAATAGATCTTCAACAGAACACAACAGCAAAAGGCAATAAAGTCCCTTATAATCCAAAGCTAGAGTAAATAAGCCTTCATATAGGATGTGTGAGACTGGAATTAGTTTCCTCTTTGAGAGGAACAGGAGAATGTGCATATTTCCCATCTGGTTCAGTCACTCTTTAGATCCAGATGGGTCAGGATACTGTCCTTGTCTACAAGTAGATGTGTTTTGGTTGTAGGTTCATAAAGGGAATGGAGACATCACAGACCTAAGTTCTGCAGCACCAAACTTTTACAACTACCAGATTAGGCAGTAGCTTCTTTATGAAATAAACAAAGAGCTTTAGGAATGGCAGCCAAAATCATAATTGCATAGCTCTGTACCTTAAGCTAGAAACTAAGGAATACTAAAAAAGTAATGTGTTTTCACACTTCTTTTATTGTCTTTCTGTTAGGTTCAAACAATTCATTTTTTTATTCAAAGTCAGAGAAAAGGTAGTTATTTTCAGGAAGAAGAAAGTTTAACTAACCAGCACTTCAAGGGCTAGGACATTGATTTAGGCTATATGGCACGTTTTTCAGTTCCTTTTTCCATCTGAAGCAATTTGACCTTACTCTTTTTAGCTAAACCAGGGTAGTATATGCATATTGATTCAACAGGCTAAAAAACCCATATTTTGCATAGTCAGCAGAGCACTTGCCTAAGACAGGTAAATCTGAATCGCATTCCTGATTCAAAAGACCTATATTTTTATCTGAAGTGTTTAATGGAGCCAGGGCCAGAGGTAGAACCAGAGTATTCACAAGTGATATTCTTAAACATAGTCTAAAGTCATGTTCATATTCTCTGGACCAGTGAGTGTTGAACTACTTCATGTAATATGCAGTTACTTTCAGGGAGGTCTTCAGAATACTTTGGAGTGCAGTTATAAAATATTCACAGAAGGGATATGATTTCAAATGTTTGCAGCCAGAAGAGGCAGCTATCCCCATATCTCCTGGGTCTCCTTTCCTTCCTCCTTAACCTGAAGCTATTGAGACATATGTGACTAAAGAAAGGAGTTTGGATTTTTGCATCTTGGTTAGACACAACCATTTTTTCTCAATCCATCTAAAGTTATTTGCAGAGCAACTCTGTTTTACATCCGAAGACAGAACTCCATGGTGCGCTCAGGGGTTGTAATTGAGACTGTTCTGAGCAGGCAGTGTCACTGAGCAGCACCTCTGCAGTAAGTCTAGTGCACTGAGCTATTGTGCTAGGGGTAAGTCTTCTTTTAACTGGGAACTTCACCTCTCTCTCTTCAAGATGACATTTCCCTCTCTGCTCTGTGCAGTGAGTCGTTCATATCCACAAGCGTGTCAGAGGCTGAGCCAAAGTCCTCCACCTGGCATATTTTATAATCTGTTAGTGGCTATTCATCCAATACTATCTTTACTGTTACTTCTTTATGCAACTGTCCCCAAACATTTTATAAAGTGCACTGTATCTAGCTGAAATACTTGCTATATTGCTCAGTACCATGACACTGCTGTTTTCCTGTAGTCTTAGCCCCAGGTGTTCCAGTCAATTTAAATATTTGATGCAATTTTCAACACACACAAAAATCCATGACTAATTAAAATCCCTCAAATTCACCTTTCATCAAAGATGTAAATAAAATTTCATATGATATGCAATTATGCTGCTTATTTCAGACTATTTTCATTATTGATTTTTTCACACATTAACAATTTGGGTCTCAAGAGTATGGTAGAACAGATTGCTTAACATGTTTGAACCTTAATCAGTGTAAACTGCCTGGAAGCAAACTTGTACTCCACAGGTATTTTTCAAGATACAAAGAGGCCAGGACTAGAAACAAGAAGAATGGAAGGATTTATATATTCTTCAGAAAATCTTTCAAGGTTTAATGCCAATTTTAGGTCAGAAAATAAGGCAGGATTCATGGAACCTTTTTTACTATTGAACAAAATGGATACTTGTGTGAAAGTATGATTACATATACATATAAAATTATACATACAGATAAATAAACTTATTAATAAGTTTTCAGGCTAAAATTTGGTAAAAAGTTGGTAAGGCAATGGTTCTGATGTTCCTCTGGAATACACAAGAACAAAGAACAAGGCTTTTCTCTCTTTAATTCAGGTTACAAATATTTGACAATCCATTTGAATGGTCTTTTAAATCTGTTAGTTACTCCATGGGCAGTGTTTCTCCACATTAAACTGTTCTTTACATATATTAAAATTATTTAGAAATTGTTTCTGAATCATTGTTGCTTGTCTCTCAAGTGAAGTAAAAGTTGACATATGGGAATTTTCCCAAACTTCTGTTCAAAGGTTTTAAAGTTTTGTGTGATGACAAAATACCTTTGCACAACATGTCTACAAATAGTTCTATGACTTCTAAAAATCAGGCCCTAAATTTTTCTATACGTTTATATTTAGAGCTATGTGGACACATTTATAATCAGAAATGTAGGTGCTTTTTAACTAATAAATGTCTCAAAACCATTCGGGGTTGCAATTTGCTCAGTAACTTGCTCTCTCATTGACATACTTTTTCAGAGAAGAAGCTCTGCATAAAAATTTTTAAACAAGTTATTATGGTAGTTCCATTGTTCCATTGCCTTTCTCCTTTTTCTTTTTTTTTCCATTTCACTGAAATCTCAGTAAAATGTAATTTAACATGTTTGATATGATATGAAACACAATACTGTGTGAGAAAAATGTCATGATACTTTTCATCAAATTGCAATTTGTAAATAACTACAGTTATGTTAAAGTAACAAATAATTCACATTTCTCCGATTTAAATAGTCTATTAATATTTACTAATAATTTTTATTAGTTATTCTGCACAGTAAAATAAAATTTATTGGAGTTTTTTTCCCTCATATTCAAATTTGCAGATTTTTGTGGTATGGTTAAGGAGAAAGAATGGTATCATTAAGGTGAGATTCATGGTTAGGTATAGGTTTTTTATACTTGTAGTGAAACATTTTCAAGTCTTTCTTTTGGGACCCTAAAGGTATTTTTCATAGTGTAGAACATTTCATCTACTTTGTCAACTATCACAATTGGAATAAATCTCTTAATTTCTCAAGACTTTGGTCTTCAGAAATGGTATAAATCAATGTGAGTCCATGAAGGGCAGTAGAATTAAAGTAGAATTCTATTAGTTGCGGTTCAGAATAGCATGCTCTAAGCACAAGATTTCATTTAAGTTTTCAGTCATACTTAATATAAATTTTCCCTAAGATCCCCTTAGTTTCACAGTTAAACATCAAGAAGTAGGATTATGACCCAACATTTGTGATTTTTCAGGTTTTGTACTCCAAATCATTCCGTTGTCCAGGTATTCAAGATGGCCACCTTAAGAAATTAATTCCTCTTATCTGATGGGTGTCAATGGAAAATGAAAGTTTAATTACAGAAAAAGTTACACTGTTCCAGGTTAGTTGACAGAATTTCAGAACAGTATTCCTTAATAATATTATGCTAGGTCACAAGCTGAAGTGTAGTCTTTTGCATCTGCTAAGAATGATATCATCTTAAAGAGAAGAGGGTATAATGGTGTTTGTGCAGAGAATTTTTCCATTCAGAACTAGAAAATACATTATCATATATTAATTTTTCATCTGCGACATTGAAAATTCCTTAAACTTTGAACCTGAAAAAAATCTTATACGCTGCACAGATATGATACAAGATTTCCTTTCATAAAAAAAAGAAACAGGTTAGTATTTGTATTCTAGAGCTCCATTAACACCTCAATAATTCCTCTCACATTTTTGACATGTTTAAACTATAGTGTCATGAACATATTTTTGATAATCTTAGTTCATGGTTTACTATTCCCACAATCACTATTTTTTAAATAAAAGTGGTTTATCAGAATATTTTTTGTAAATAGGCAAGGAGAAATGCATCTTATCTGAATGAAAACTCAGATAAATATGAACAAGGGTAGAATATGAAACTACATACAAACTAAGTATATTCTGTTTCCTCCATCTCATACCTCCATGCCTAAAATGAGAAATAAACAAAAAAAAGCTTTAGAAAAATGTGGTAAGCACCTGTTTTATCCTCACAGTTTTTGAGTATAAGATTTTTAAAATGCTCTTTTAGAACTGTTGTGTATTTTGTGGTAGTAATTTATAGATTCAATTATACAGTAATGAGAAAGGCAGTGTTCAAAACCTGCTTCAATATGAAACCTTTTTAATACCGAAGTCTGTTATATGTGTGGTATCAGTCCAACTAACATTGAAAAGTGACTCCATTTTAATCAAGGACTTCCATCTGTTGGTCAGAAATGGTAACATTGTATGTATTGAGTAGATTCATACACTTGATTTTGTTTAAAAGTGCAGCCAGAAAATATACACATTTCATAATAAGATCAGAACAAGGCGGAGAGCCAGAATGAGACAAATCTCATTATTTGTGTCAGAACCAAGATGTGACCTCATTTTAATGTTGATTCAGATGTTTCAGTACATACAAAATACATATTAGCTCTCCCTCTCCAACCTTCATTTGAAAATCACTTAATTACAAGGAAGTAATTACTGCTGAAAGGTAGAAATCCAACTTGTAGAGCCCAAGTAGACAAACTTGCAAACAGGGACCACTGCCTGAGGGGAAAGTCACAACAGTTTGTGCGGGAGGGTGTGAGAAGATGCACTGGTTTTGTTTAGGATAGACTTAAATTTTTCACAGCAACTGCTATTGGTGGTGTTTCTGAGATGGAAACAAGCGTTAAAAGTTCTACAATTTTTTGAGAAATTAAGACAGTAGCATTTCAAAATATATTTTTAGACCTAATACGTGACTCCTGATCTGTATGAGTGTACAGGTTTCAGTTAACATTTATAATTCATCTATTTTCACAAATTGTTGCCATTTTCCTTTTTTTAAGCAATCCAACTGTGTAAATTAAGTTGCTTCATTTAAATGACATCAAAATTTAGATTGAGGCATTTGAAATCTAATGCATTTCACAAAATGAAATTCTTTTTTTGCTTATTCTGTTTGCCATGATGCAAATTTATGACTATGAATTGTAGGAAAGTCTTTCTTTGTGAATTAACACACACTAATGCACCATGTCACAAATATCAGAACATACAAAACCAGATCGCTGTAAAGCAATGCCTATACAATAAAAAATTATTTGCGCTTTGTGAAAAAGAGGATAACTCCACCATTCCTAACTTTATCATACTTATCATGAAACAGCAACTGTGTCATTCTTATTACCACAACTAAGAGAAATTTCTGTAGCTTAATATTTTAAAACCTTGCAACTGGAGAATATGGAGGTAGCTATCATATAGGGCTTTGCCTGATAATTTCCATGTATTCACATCTGACAAATTATATATCTACTATAATTCTAAAAGTTTTTGATGAATAATAATGATCAGTGACTTGTGTCTGCAAGATTAAATTTCAGTATAATTTTCAGTATTATGCAGTATATGAACTAAATTATTAACCAAACATGTATTTATTCTCATTTCCCATTAATTTGTAGATAGAATTATGTCTCCCAAGTTTAGCAGTAGAGTTACCATTTACCAATAATCAACTTTGTCAATGTTCAAATAATTTGACTGTAGTACACTTATTTTCAGAGTTCCAGTTATGCTTCATTACTGCCCTGAAAATCATCAAGAAAAGAATGGACTATTACATTTCCAAGTAGCTGGTGATTAAGAAACTTAAAAATATTATTATATTTCCATGTATTTAAGGCATGAGAGATTACAGAGAAAATTATATTCTTTTGATCAAGCCTTAGTGTAAAAAGATGACCATTTCCACTAAGAGCTAATATATTGTTGGCAATACATGATAGTCTAGTCATGTCAAGATGTATTATTTCAGCAACAGGCAGATTTCAGAACACAAGTTCTCTGTTAGGTGATCCATTTAAATGTCTATGGGTGACATTGTAGTATTCTATTCTTCCCCTTACTAGCATCAATTTGCCCTTTTTTTTGTACTTTGATGATTTTTTAGAAATATGACTTAGTAATTTTGTTCTCAGAAGCTATGCTAGAATTATTTTAATAGTTCTACCCATTCACATGCTCTTACAACTGACAGTCTTTTACAACGAGCTGAGAAACCTGTACATCAAAAAGTACATCTCATTATACCTATTTCTCATCTTACTGAGCCATGCAAGAAAATTTTTCTACTTATTTTGGGATGTTCCTCCATCTTTAGCAACATTGCTATCACAGCCTCCATCAGGGGCACAGTCTATGTGGGTTGCAATCAACTGACTAAAATCACACAAATGATATTGTTCATGATATTATGCTTGATCAGGATCTGCTCCCCAACCTTTTATTATTGTATTGAAAGGCTATAGTTGCTGTACATTTTTATTCTCTCATTAGCATATTTTAAAGTAATCTCTGAACAGTAAAGAAGCTATCATAAAATTGAATTTCGTTCAAATTCTATAGGATGAATTGGAGCTTTCTTGAAATATATTGTGAAGTCGTATGTTTATTTCAGTGATGGTTAATTATTTCTGTAAAGTTCTAGAGATAAGTGAAATTCTAGAGATGTTTATATAGCGAAGTTATATGTCTTTATTAAAAAAAAAATATTGAAATGAGTGTGTAGGACTTGATCGAGAATGTGAAAAGTGGGAAATTAAAGAAAAGACAACACAGATTTTCGGTTGCACTCTCAGGAATTCTCAGTTCTTTCCTTGATGAACAAGTTTTCATGCAGAAGTTTCAGTGTATGATTTGATAAGTTTGGGGGAAATTTAAAGTTTTATTCATTTCAGATTTCTTTTGAAATACTCATCAGGTTGCAATACAAAACTCTGCTATTTTCCATAATCAGATAGGAGTATAAAGTGTGCCTGTTGCACATGATAGCACAAGTCTGTGACATATATGTCTTGTTGTGTCTGGATGAATACTTCTGGAGAGTTGTGGTAAGTCCTTCCCACCCTGTGTCTGAAGAAGTTGATGAGATGCTATTCTTTAAAGCCCAACTCTATAGAGGTATTTAACAAGTCTTTCAAAATAATTTAATAATGTTTATAAAGGCCAAACATTTATTTGTCACAAAAAATTCGTATCTTTACAGTTGGAGACTTTTATAACTGTTACTATATTCTACTTTTTTACCTGGCTTTACAGTAGAAAATAAGTGGTGTGGTATAGTATCAGACTTTAACAGATGAAATCTCAACCACAAATCTACACTCATGGAGTTTTTTTCAGATATATTATCCAGAACAGTTTTAGGACAACCTGAAACACGAGCTTTTTTTTCTGAGCTTTATAATTAGTTCTTATCTAAAGACTAAATCTTGTATTATAAGATCTGTAGTATTATGAAACTAAATCATCTAAACTTTGACATTCTTGCCGTCAGTTAATGAGTCTTTCACAAGACTATTATTGTTCAATTTAGAAAGCTCTGGTGGGAGTTGATAATTTTTTGTTCTTCTAAATTTTACAAGCCTTTTCAACCCAGAGAATCTGTTTCACTCATTCAGTTTAGTAACCTTCAGCAGACAATATTGCATAATCTGGGTGTTTAAGTCAAAATGTTATTTCTCTTTATTTTAACAACTACTCAAAAAACATAAAAATATTCTTTCCTGGTAACTAAGCAGCAGGCTGAGTTGTTCAGTATAAACAGGTATGATTATAAGTTGCAACAGCTACAAAAAAAAAAACTTTTTCTGAAGGCCAGGACTTGTAAGTAGAGCTTCTATGTAGCCACTACTACAGTAGCAGCTATTTTTCCTCTGTACAAAATAGATAATGGCTTTTACAATGACATTTATTTCTCTGCCAGTTTTTCCTGGAATATTTATATCTTTTTTTTTTTTTTTTTTTTTTTTTTCTTGCTCATCTTAAGAAGGCTCAGATCATTGTGCACTGTTGTTACTAGGGACTGAATTGGCTATGCAGGTCCAATTTATTTCCACTGCTATTGGATTACATCAGTTTCATCACATTTATGTCACTATGTTTCCACAGCTTTGGCTTTTGGGAAATGACACTTCTGGATTTCCATGAGCATTTTCATGGACTACTGAAATACTGTCTCTGGAAAAGGAAAAAATAAAAGGGTGCTGGTTATTTCCAGACATTTTCCAATCTTTGATTGCTATGTCAAAATACTTGTGAAATTGCAATCTCTGTAGAAAATCTGTGATTGAAGGACAAATCAAGAATAATTTCTCAAGGAGCTGAAACATTTAATCTTAAAATGGCTGCTTCTAAGAGTCTTGCCAAGAGTCACCTGGAAGGGATAAAGCTAAAATTATAATTACAGGAAAAAGCAATCTTAGGGCTGTTTTACTGCTAATAGAGAAGATGTTGTATTACCAGTCATTCTGAAGTTGTGGCAGCTTGCAGATCAGCTGGTTTAACAAATGAACAAAAATTATTTCTCTGAAAGAACAAGATTAAAGAATGTAAGTTTTGAAGTGGGTATCCAGTCTCAAACTCAAGTCCTTAGCAGTATTTATATGCAGTAATAAAAGGTACATAAAGTACCTCTCAGTCTCAGTCTGGTGACTAACTGCTTGGTAGTACCTTAGTGGTAAGGCAGTATTTACAAAAAAGTAAAGACATTACTTTTTTGGGATTCTTGGAGTAGCTGTTTTTAGGCAGCCTGTTACTAAAAATTATTTTCTTGGATGGAACTGTTATATCTGTTACTGTTGCAAGATTAGATAGTGAGATTGGCTAAAAAAAGTAATTTACTTCACTGGTTATTGTTATCTACATATGCTTTCTAGAAAACAAATATTTCCAGTGAGGCCTAGAACTTCTGAGTTAAATACAAATGGTCACAGTATCTACTTTAGAGAAGAAAGCTAAAGCCTTGCAGGCCAAACACCACTGAAAAACTATATAGGTGTTTATGTAGGTATCTGCAGGGAGCGTGCCAAGAGGACGGACCAGGCTCTTTTCAGTGGTTCCAAGCAATAGGACAAGAGGCAATGGACCAAAACTGATGCACAAGAAAGTTCCACCTGAATATGAGAAAAAATTTCTTTACTATGTGGGTGACTGAGCACTGGAACAGGTTGTCCAGGGAAGCTGTGGAGTTTCCCTCACTGGGGATATCCCATCTGGACACAATCCTGTGCCATATGCTCTGGGATGACCCTGCTTGAACAGCAAGGTTGGACCCCATGACCCACTGGAGTCCCTTCCAACCTGACCCATTCTGTGATTCTGTGAAAACATTAAAGAAAGACATTTTGGTTTTGACTTCAGTTACTCCAAATTTAAAAGTAAATAAATGAGACTTGCACATATATTCATTAAAAGTTTAATATGAACACAAAAGTATTAATAAAACATTTCAACTAGTAATGGAACCGGCAATGTTGAATAACAATATACAGTCTCAAATTTTGTTCAGGGCTCACAAATCCCAGTTATTTACGTGCATAGTGTATTTACACATACAGTGATTATCTGAAAAAGTAATTATTTAAGGCAATATAAAATATTGTTCACCAATCATGTATAATAACTTGAGTAATAACAAAAACAAAGAACTTTCCTCCCTCGAAATCAGTCAGTTTAACTCAACCTGGAACAAAAAATATCCTTGGTCTATGTTCAAACTCTTTCTTCTCACTCTTCTCTAGCTCCCACTTATGCTTCTCTCAGCTGTGATGTGATTTCTTTGACAAAATTCATTTGGAAAATAGACAAAAAAAAATTTTAAAAAGCACCAGTTTGAACAGTGGAAACTTAAAACCTGGGAAACAGGAAAAGAAACACAGGGAAAACACAGAACCCTGAAAGTAACCTCTTTTGGAGCTAGAATGCCTCTCAAAAAATATTTGACATTATCTTGATGAGTATTTTGCAAATTGTATCAGCAGTGATTAGGTTACATTATATTATAATATGAATGAACTGCATTTATTAACAAGAGGTTGGAACATTTCTTAAAAAGACAGCTCATGAAATTACAGTGTTTCAGTTCTGCTTTAGACTGATCAAGGACCACATTTGGACTCCTCACTTATTTAAAAAATACACCCATTTCTATTGACAGGGGATTTAGAAAGGCAGGTTTATAAACCTTACATGCAAGCATGGTAAAATAAAAAAGTGTTTTAATATGAAGATAATTATTATTTTACCATTTTATGCTATCATAACTATGTGCAGATACTTTACTTGACTTTTGCTATTATTTTTAAAATGAATACACACTACAGAGCCAAAGAATAAGCAGTTTGAGAAAATGCTGAAGAAAAAGCATACAAAGCAGCTCATTTTAGCACTATTTCTTTTTCGTGAATAATGAATACCATGATATTGCAAAGTTATCTGTTCAGTTAAAATCCTTGAGCCATATAAAATACTAATCATGACCAAAATCAGGTGTTGCCACCTGATGAAATATATATTTGGCAAAGTGTATATTACTTACAGGTGAAGGAACAGTGGTTTGGGATTTTTCTAAATGAAATTTGTATGCTTATTTCTTATTTTCTAATGTTTTGTAAGTTTTAAAAGATAGTCATCTAATTTTATGCTATTTTAAACATAGTAGCTATAATTTCATCTTGCCCTTGGAGTAATGTAGGCTTAATTACATTGATTCAGTGGCTAGATAAAACCCAAAAAAAAGTGTTTTGGATAGTGAAATGGTACCATCTCTCTGGTCTGTTGAATGTGAATCTCAAACTTTTAAAAGCCACCTGCATGCCATGTAGCAATATATTTTTACAGTGAAAGCAGCTGCTCTTGTATATGTAGTGTTTCTTGAAAAACTCAGCTTCCATGTTATTATAAAAAACACACGTAGGTATTTTTCAACTCTCTTCAAATTTAGGAATCATGGCCTGATTGCTAGTTGATGTGTTTAGGCATTGTCTGACATCTCCTTTTTTAGGGCTGAGGAGATTTTTAGATCAAGAATTTCATCTACTGATAGGATCGTGGAAAGGAAACTGCAAGCAGCAGCAGGTCTTTGAATCTTGAAGCAGAACTACTTCCCTGGAGCTCTACACCTGGCTCAGATTTCTGTACACAACAAACTCTGTTCCACAGTCACATACGGAACAAGCTGTGCTGATTTCTCTTCCCAAGGGAGGCAGTTACAACAGGTCATGGGCTCTGCTCTGAGAACAAGACTTTGTAGAGCCATACTGCTCTCTCACCATTTTACTGTATCCTATATCCACTGCCCACAGATGCTCAGAAGACATTGTATGATAAGTTTTTCTCAAAAACTGCTTTTCCCTAGTGAATTTTTGTCAGCGATCTCTCATATTTTCTTGCACTGCTACCTCCAGCTCCTTTTCCTTCTACATGCATTGAAAAAGAACCATGGTGAAATAGGTTTTATATTATTTTCATTGCTAATCTTTTTAGATGCATTATTTTGACAGGAAGCAATAATACCCCCTTAGGGGAACTGGCACTGAAAAGATATACAATAAATCTTCGTCTTACAAAAACCTTATTTTACTTAAAAAGTCATAGTATTAATAAGTTGTTGTGGGTTAGCATATATTTTGTTTACACTAAAATATATGATTAGAGAAATTAACTAGTGTTGGATGGAATAACCAGTTGCCCATAAGAATAAAAAGATCTTAGTGAAATAGCCCTCTACAAAGGAATGGGCTATGTAGGACCTTGAGGCCAAAATCCCATCGTGCTGAAGTAAAAATAATGTTCATGTTCTGATCAGTATAAACCAACATGTTCTACTGGCTTGTTTCATTTTCATCATAGACAGATTCTTGTACTTGAACCAAATAACTGACAATGCACCAGTGGAATGATTTTCAATATCTGTATTTGCAGAGCATGAACTTCATGAAACTATAGTCAAAGCAGTTTTAGCTTAATGATAACCTCATCGTAATGCAGTACATTTTCCTCCACTGCACCATCCCAGTAAAAGAACTCCACTTCTTCTACCTGTAACAGCTCCCAGTTGCAAACATCTGTTCTGAAAAGCTATAGAAAAAAACAGAATAGTGACAGCAGATAAAGAGGTTGAAGGCCTATTTGAAAGACTTCAGAGGCACTGAAAGAAATGGCAGAAAAAGTCACAGACATGTAAAACCAGCTCTATTGGCTTAGGTCAAAGTATTTGCCTGTATTACCAGCTAAAAAGCTACAAAGATGGGAGGCATACATTTAATATGTATAGTAGTTTTTGTGCATTGACAATTCATAACTATTCTGGTATGCTTCACTTCTGTGTATCACTCAATCTCTCTTCCTTACACACATCTAGTTCATCCTTCAACTAGTTTAAACTCGTCTTTCTGGAGTTGATATTGTAGGAGGAATCATGCCCTTTATTATTATTATCATCATCATCATTATTTATTTCTGATAATATATTTGGTTCACTTTCTTATAACCCCCTTGACTTTGTAGACCTGTATCATATCTCCCTTGATTGCTTGATAGTCCTACTTTATTTAGCTGTTTCTCGGATGCAAGAAGACCCATCCTTGTGATTGATGTAGAGACCTTCTTGAACCTGACCTTTCAACTTGTCCTTATATCCCTGAGATAGGGAACCAGGATTTAAGTAGAAAGTGAAACATAAATTTATGTAATGGCACAGTAATTTTCTAAGTTTTGTACTTCATTTCTCTCCTAATAATTTCTGACATGCAATTTACATTTTTGCTTTACTCAATTTGCTTTCTCTAGGAACACTTGGAGAAAGGTTGACAAGGAACAAAGTTACCGAAAAGATATGGAAGAGAATGAGTTCTTTGCAGTTTAAAAAAGGTTTCTTTAGCTAGAAGACAATGACATGTATAAAAACAGAATTTTTAGATTTCATGGCAGAAAATGATTATTCTTGAGAACATCAGATCACAGTCAAACTTCCAGGTTATGTGTTGTAACTATGCTTCTTATTGTTGTAGAAATGGTGAGTTGCTGCAGAATATGAAGGCCAAAACAAGACTGCTATATGTGACCTGAACATGACAGTCCCATGGATCCCTTGTACATCAGGACCCTTCATGTTTACTTCCTGTATGATGATATTGCTTCAGAAGCTATCCCATTCTAACAGATTATGAAGTAGTCTAGACAGGCTAATGCAAAACTATTGCCTTCTAAAGAGTTCAAGCCTATTGACAGTCTGATATTATCCACAAAATCAGAGGTCAGTTAGTAGCGATTCACTTTCTTAGAAAGGTTGCTGCAATGTTGCTAGCAGGTGTTTTGAAAAATGTCCCAAAAACTCATTATAGTGATTAAACATCAACCAATATTTACAAGTGTTTTCCTCCCCTTACCAGTAAATAAGCTGCAGGACTTAATAATATTTTGATAAATAGTTATAAATGCTCATTTCTTGCCCTAAATTTGCTCAGCCTGTGTAAGTAAAATTTAAAATAGTGTTCCCAGAATACAGTGTTTTTAAACTGTTGATCTTGGAACAGTTGTCTAAAGCTTGCTGTACAGAGTTCTCTCTACTTTTATTGTTCCTAAGGTAACTTTCCATAGATATCCAAAGAGAGACCTGAAAAATGTATGGATTGAGAAAAGGGATACATAA
The DNA here is from genome assembly GCA_013397795.1 of Orthonyx spaldingii. Classification (NCBI taxonomy): domain Eukaryota; kingdom Metazoa; phylum Chordata; class Aves; order Passeriformes; family Orthonychidae; genus Orthonyx; species Orthonyx spaldingii. Next base: position 211,754 of record VZTJ01002540.1, on the reverse strand, counting down.
GACAATGCTAAAGCAAGAGTTTAACCAACTTTCCATGTTGGTTCTGCTGCCATAGCTTTTGCAGATTTGAAAATTTAACTTGAAATATGATCTGGTAGTGGTTAATAACTTAGCTCTGACTGCTGAACTGGTATTCTCATCAGGTGTTCTCGTCAGTGGATTGCACATCTGTAGACACAACAAGACTTGATTGCAATAGTTGCCTATACAAATTGATTGTAGAAGTGGAACTCTAAGTGGTACTTAAATCATTCCCTGAATTTCTGTAGGTACTTAACAACCAGTGACTGTTTGGGTCAAATGGTGTATACACTGCTTTGGAACTCCTCAGAGGCAGTACTGTATGGCCTAAGTGTGGTACTGTGCCTTTGTACACTTGCAATTACACATTACAGTGGTATGTCAACAATGGAAAGCAAAAAAAAATATCTAAAGGATTTTGTACATACTTCAAAGAAGTACTACAAGGTTAAAATCTTATAGTTCTTATTTGCAAACAAATATGATCGCGCAAATAGTCATCAAAATATTTTGTTGTGCCTCCTGTGTAAGTAAACTTTTTGGTATATATTGCCTTCATGCTGTTTTTCTGAGGGGAAAATTAGCCTCAGAATATTCAATTGGAGTTGGATAGGTCAAGATAGTTTGTTAATCCTAAATTAGGAGTTGAATTCTGGGTAGTCAAAATTCTTGGAAGGTCAGGCAGTGAGGGTGTCTGGAATGAGATTGCTTATGAAGAGAGGGACTGTCATGAGAATATCAGCTATTGGTACTTGAGCTGATGACATATTCATGTGGATGAGCTGTAGTAAATGGATATTCCACTGGCTCTCCCTGTAAACAATCTGACTTGATTAGCTGGAATACTGAAGACAGAAGCCTCTGTTGCTTTCAGAGCCATGTATCATAGACTACTGCCAGGTCAATCAGAAGGGCCCTCACCTAGGTCGGGAGCTTTCAGAAGAGTTGTCTTTCTACATAGTAAATGCCCTTTTTGAGGGTAGGAGTTAAGAGTGATCACGTCAACAACATTGGAAGTGACTTTGTAAAGCTTGATTCAGTTAGAATAACATTTTATTTGGCCTTATGAGGTTGGAAAACCATTTATAATCTGACCTGAAAATCAGGGTTCCTCTTCAGGGAGAGGAATAATTTTTTTCAGACCATGAATTAGCATTTGGGTCCTGCTACTGTTTTGTCTCTTTTAGGCTCTCTGGGAAACTTTAGTATGAGAAAATAATTGAACATTTCATATTAGACAAACATTACCTGACAGGACATTCGGGCATTACGTATTTGTAGGAAGTTTCCACCTTCCTTATTTCTCAGTCATCCCTGGGAGAAAATTCAGTATCTCTTAATAAAACAACCATGCTAAATAGAACATACAGTTGACACAGACATTATCTTGGTTTTTTAGTGGCATTACAGAGATGTTCTAGTAGAACAGAAATACATTATAATAATAAGGGTTATGTTACTGAAGTGCTCTAGTTTTCTTTTATCCTAGAGAGAATTTCTTCAGTGTTCCTTGTGAATGGAGAGGTTATTGTTTTATTCAAGGTTTCATGAATTGTATATTTCTGATCCAAACTAAGTAATTTGTGGCTTGAGTATTTCCACAGGGTATTATTCAGGAACATCACTACCCCTGCCATCCCATTTTGAGGTATAGAATCAAGGTTGTGTACACACTCTCTACTACATACACATTACCTGGGTCCATACATTGAGGATTTGGAGGAAGAGTCTAGCTCTATAGTTTGACATGTGTTAGCAATCACAGCAACTTTTGGTGTAATCTTCTTACTAGTATTTCCACCATTATGATCTAAATAAGCTCAAAAGATTCAGAACAATGGAAATTCAGGCCCTTTATCTAAGAAGAAGTGAGCTCAACATGGAATTATTTGGGATTAATACAGCTTCCTAATTAGCTCAGCAGAGGATTTATTTTAAATTAACACAGTTCATGAAAACACAAGCTTTGTGGTTAAGGTGCTATAAATGGCGTAAAGTCTTTAGCTAAGCCTGTTAGTGGCATGAAAGTAACACTTCTGTTTTGCAAAAATATTTACCAACTAAGCCTCATGACCCTATTATTTGACTTTGTTGAAGAAAAATAGATATGAACGCATTCATTAACCCAGAATGTTTAAAATTATTTCTCTTATACACAACTGCTATGATTTAGACTATTTTGAAATAAATAGTGAGAGTGAAGGTGTGTGTGATGCTTAGCATAGTTTTTAGTAAATACATTAAATCCTGGAATCAACAACTACTAGTGTGTTCTGTAAAGTCCAACCTTTTATGAGAGATGTGTATTCCCATAGTAAAAGAAGGTTCAACAAGGTGCAGCTCTGTATTGTGCTGTTCCCATTGCTGTTAATGGACCACAACCCTGTACTAGCTGCAGTTAAGTTTAAATGCTGTTAAGTGCTATTGGGCCTTTGGGCATAGAGAGTCATGTCTTGGCTCAGTTAGCACGGGCATCTACTCTGAAACTTGGAGGGTTTCAGGAGGGTCTTCCATATTTTTTTTTCTTGTTACCCTTTCCTATTGTTTTTTTCCTGTCCCATCCTTCCACCCCTACAACCGCCCTCAAGTCTCCATGTAGACAGTTTTGGGTTTTAATTGATTGATTTTGGATTTTTTGCTTGCTTTTTCTTGGTGTGCTTTAACCATATAGTAAAAAGTAGAGTGAATCTTGCCAATAAATAACATGCTGCCCCTTTGATATTAAACCTGTTTTTAACGATACCTTTGATGGTGATTCTTTAAGCAACCTTAAAACACTCATTCTTGACAGGTATATAAAGGCTTAAGGATTTTCTTGGCCTTGTCTAGGCTTGTCTGGTCTTATTGTAGCTAAATTTAGCTGAAGTAGCAAATTGGACAATAGTTAAATGACTAGTTTAACTTGTTTTAACTGGTTTTATTTTAGCTTTATATGCCTAGATAGTTTTAGTCTGAAGAAATTATACTGTATACTGAAAACGTCTAAAAGACCAAAGTTTTGAATTTAACGTTTGTTAGACACACTTCTCAGAAGAGCCATCACCATTTTTTCTGTAAGCAGATGCCTTCAGGTCAACAAATATTTTTCCTGTTCAGAGGAATGACTTTGGTTTACAGGACAGTTTGCTAGGAAAGGTGCAGAGCTGAAGCTGCTGTGATGGCTGAATTTTGCCAGAGCACATGTGTTTATTGGACATGGTTGATAATGCTTTAAAAGCATGGCTGTTGCTGAAACAAAATTGCAAACCTGCACAGCTCCTGCTACATCTTGCCAAAAATGCCACAGCGTGGGAACAGTTGGTCTTCTGGGCAGGTCTGGATTTTTCTGGTCCAGTCCTTCCTCTTCCTCACTTGACCTTTGATATATTTTTCTGTGTTCTTGAGAACAGTGCATGTGCAAGTGCCAAAGATATTGGAATTCCCTGATACTGAAGAGAGAAATAGAAGAAGACAGCGTTCCTGTGGGAGAAGGGCAGGTGGCAACGACAAAGCTAGAGTTTACTTTAATAGATTTTCCACAGCCGTGAAGGATTGAGAGGAAGAGAAAGAAATAATTGCCTTTGCTCTGAGCAGATGGGTTAAATCACATTGCCTTGCTCCCACATTTCTCAGCTAGGAAAACAAAATCCTGGACAGCAGTGATAGTCCTGTAGTGCTAACTCTTGCCAAAAAAGACACTGAGGGTTATTTGCTGCATGCACAGGAGCTCACTGTGCCCAAAGCAAAATATATGCATCTCCCTGTCCCAGGCACACACAACAACACATCTCTTCTGGATGTCTGAAAGGAAGGATTGGTGATGTAGAACACCTGAGTCAGACTAATTTTCAGAAATGGAAGGAGGTTATGTATATATCCTGAACTATTTTCTTATAGATTTAAAGAAAGCAGTACAAAACAACCTACTTGTTTTGAACAAGGTTATTTTAGATTTCATGAGATTTACCTGTTCAGTTCTCCCTCAAGCATCATATGCCAGAAGTAATCAAGAATTGACACAGATGTGTTGGCAAGCAACCTGAGCTAGTAGACCAGAAATCCTCATGCAGACTCCTTGCTCTACCCTTGGACAGCTGTTACCCACACAAGCAATCCTGTACCACTGCTGCAGCCTGAAAAGTGAACAACAACTCAGTGTCTGGCCACAGAGGATTTGAGAACAGCCAGCTTTGCACTTTAGCTCTCATTAATTTTTGGTTCTTAAGAAACTGATAACGAGTGTAAATAAAACATGTAGTACACACTGTCCACCAAGTAGACAGGTTTTCAGTGTCTGAGGATGCTTCTCTATCTTTCAGCCTTGAGACAGACAAAAGTACCTACATCCTTTGTTCCTTTTCTTCCTGACTCTAAGGAAGAGAGTGGTGTAAATCATACCCCTCATTCAAAACAGGTTATCTACCTCTCTCTGTAGAACAAGGACATGGAATATTTTGACCCCCATCATAGCTAACAGGGCTCTAAGCATGAGCAGTATCTTACAAAGTATATCCTAGGCCAGGTCTTCAAATCTAGAGGAACCATCTCCTTGGGCAGAAAAAACTCACTCATTCTTTCAACTTTAGGGCCATAATGATGGAGGACCCTATATCCCACGCTGTGTTAATGGGGTCTTGATTTTTCAGAGAAGTGTTTTCTTGGACTTATCATCATTTTAGTAATTGTTATTATTTAGTAGTTGTTATTAATCACTGATATATGAATCCCCTCCTCCTTCCATCTATGTCTTCCCTTCTGGGAAAAAAAAAGTTTTCAGTAAAAATTTTTAGTATTTACCTTGATCCTTTCCATCTGTCTTTATAAAGTAATGGATAGCACAGGAAAATTGACGGAGAGGTGATTTCTCCAGATTTAGAGAGCTTAAGTCAACTCTGTCCCATTGTGGTGACCAAGTAGCAAAACCCTCTTCGACCTACAGCTACAATATTGCAGGGGTTTGAACAATTCTTAACCTTGTATTTGGGAACTTCTGCATGTCAAGCATCACAGAGGAGACCCTTCTATTAAATATATCTGGACCTAACTTTAAATTGTGAGAGCAGAAGCTGGGAATTAAGCTCTTATTCTGGCTAGGTCATCTCTGCACATAAGCAGAAGCTTAAAAAACTTCCCTGAAAGGATAAACTAATCTGAAATGGATAATGACAGTCAGAAATCTTGACACGGAACTCAAACCTAAGCTGGTAGCTTGAGTAAGGTCTTGAGGATGTCTTCTTTAGATTATTCTTTAAAAATAACACTGTTTCCATTATGTCAAACCTTGATATTCTCATCTGTAAAGTTTTTTTATGATGCAAAAGTATATCCCAATTAGTTTCAAAAAACCATTCTTGTGTTTTGTTACCTGAAAACAGGGAGGAAAGGATAGGAATCACAGTTTAAGGATGGTGAATCTGATTATCTATACACAGTCCCAAAATATAGACCATGTTTTTTAACTTTGCTTTGGTACAGAAGGAAAATCTTTCAAAACTACGGAAGCTAGTTTTGAAAATGCAGCTTGGTTATGACAGTAATGGGAAAATTCTTAAACTATCAAAGTTGTGGGTTCTTTTCTGTTATAACAAACACATAGATGTACCCTAGATATACATTGAGTTTGATTTGAGTAAAGGGTAACAAAGACATTCCTTTCCTCTCTGGGAAGGAAACAAACTATGTCTATCTGCCACATAGTAAAGTAGCACTGACCTGCGATTTTGGCATTTTCTTTTAGCAGCTGAGTCTCTTCTCCTGTTGTTAGAGTTGTTTCTTGTCTCCTTTCCCACATATCAATTATAATAACTTCCTGCTCTCCAACATGTTGTCAAATTGCCTAATCCTTTTCTGAGTTGCTGCTCAGTAGGGATACCTGTTTTAAACATCTAAGATCCTAAAGTTCTCTGAGTCATTCTCAAAACACAGCTGGAGCTGGTAGCCATGCTATTGTCGTAAATAAAGATATTGGAATAGAGTGCAGTCTGAAATAAAAGTCAGTGAACAAAAGAAGATAAGGTGAAATTCTCCAGAGAGTCATGCTGCACAGGGTGCATTACATTACAGGTATGCTGTGAATTACAATATTTTCATGGTTATTGCACTAAATTTTAATGTTCAGCCTTCTTAATTTTAAGTGCTTGTTTCTGCTATGTGAAAACCTGCAAAAATAAATATGAAAACACTAATTTTATTTAAGTGTCATCTTCCTCTTGCTGTGTGTGTGGCAATAAATCAGAACTTATTCTGATGGCATTATCAGCCATAAGCATTACAAATTGACACATTTACTAGTATGCTCAGCATTATAATGAACTTTGCATACTGCACATTGATATTCAACCACTGTAAAATACTTTCATTACAGGACATTTTTGTGTGCCTTCAGTCATGTAGAAATCTAACAAAAAACAATCTGCAGAGTTAAGGTTTAATTTGAAATGTCAGTTTCTATTCATAAACATCAATAAAAAGTATTTGTCCTAATAGCATTTGGAAACAACAAAAAAATAAACCAATTTGTGCTTCAGAATGGCGTCATGAATTTATTACTTAACACACTGAACACTCCATTACTGTATATTTGCTCTTTATTTTGAGAGATGCTTAGTGTACTTCAAGCCCAAACTTTGTGTTTTTCAAGACTCATAAAAATTGTTCATATATAAAAAACTCATTGCATTATTCTGCTAATTGATATACTAAAGCTTCCTTCATCCTTCATTTACTGAAGTTTTGATTCATGTTTCATGGTAACATGGTAAGTCCAGTTTTTATAAATTTTATGGTGGAAAAAGAGCTTTGAATCAGATCAGAGATTTCTTTGCTCAATCTCAATGTTTGGTTTTATTCTACAGCTGGCTGTCTTGAACTGGTTTAGTAACAAACTGATCTTGCACAGAGTTTATGCCCTAACCCCAAGACTTCTTGAAACAATGGGATGATGACTATGTCTAAATTGGACATGTACCAAAGTAAAGAGCTGTTTCTAAATTGAAAGCCATGCTTATTTATTTACTTGTTTACGTATTAGCTCATAATCTATAATAAACTTGATATTAAAGCAATAAAAAGTAAGAGCAACCATTTTATATTGCTGCCTTCTTGAGAACACTAGTAGCTGACAAGTACAATCAAAGTGCCTGAAATAGAAGAGGTTTTGCCTTTAAAAAATGTTTAATTACACTTACAAACAAACACTGATTTCACAATGGCATCTAGAAGATTGGGCCAAGAACACAGATCATGAAATTATTTTACTAGCTTAGTGTACAGTTCAAAGCTGAACAAGATTGTGTGAAACAGAAGACTGTCTTGTAATGAATCTGTGCAAAGAACCAGGTTTCTCTGGAGGGATGAACATGAAAGTAGGAACTGGGACAGTCACTCAGGTGATAGGCCAAAAAGAACTGTGCTTGGAGTGGGGATGCAGAGGACATAAAAAAAGAGGAATGGGCTCACCATTATGTCTTCTTTAAATCTTTATTCTTTTACTGTCAACAGTTTGTTTCAAAACACCTCCTTTTCGCACGCTGCTGCTTGAAAGGAAGTTAACAGCTACTGTTATCATATGTTTCTGTAGTTCAGACAGCAGAAATCTCTGCAGTAGGTCAGAAGCAGGGAGAATTTTTAGCTATAAAAAGAATGCCTTATATGGGTCTAACTCTTGCAGCACCTGAATGTATAAATAGAACAAGAAGCAGAACCCTTGGCTCGCAGTGGCCTCTCTTCACTACAGATACACATAGTTTTCCTTGCTTGTCTAGCCCTAGTAGTTTTTTACATGCTCCTCTCTGAGACATAGAGTAGAATGTACTATGTTAACTTCATAATGAAGATGTTCTGATGGTTTCATACATGTTTGAAATCACACAACACAAAGAAGGCCAAGAACTGAAGACTGCTTGGCTGCCAAAATCCTTTACAAATAACAAACACCATTTCCTTTATTGTCATTTTAAGCACAAAGGATTGGTGCTGATAAAGTCTATCCAAGAATATCAGTCTTTCCCTTGATTCAGGACATAATGTAGAGGAACCTCAACTGGCTGATAGATCTTCTTCACATTCCTGCTGCAGGCAAGGATAAAATGTGAAGTTAAGCCAGACAACCAAATTAAGCCTTTTTCTTTAGTTTGATTTGTTTGGAACTTTTTAATTACCTTTTTTTGATCATGAGCTTTAGCATTCACTTTCTGAGATGCTTAGTTCTCTGTCTGTTGTAGAAGAAGTCAAGCATTGAATTGTGAGTCTTGACTCCTGTGTAATGTTCCTTTGACTGAAATGTTGTAGTACCTTCCTTACTAGTGCAAAGTGTCCAGCAATTCACCTAAATAGATCACCTTTGAAAAATATTAGAATTAAACAACTTTACATGATAAAAATGGTACAGAAAACTACTACTATAACTTTTAGCTTCAAATAGAAAAGCTACATGTGGAAATAAAATAATTACAATGAAAGTCAGAAAGAAACTGAAGTGAGTCAATGTCTAAATTCTCTCAGACAGTATAGAAAAATAAAAACTGTAAGTGAGTCAAACTCTCTATGAATGCTGATTTAAAAGGCTAAAAGGTGCTAATAAACACCTTTGTGTTTGTGTGGGGATTGTGAGGAAAAAAAATTAACACCCAAAATTAATGACGATTAAAAAAAATACGTAAAAACCCTCAAACAACCAAACAAAAACCCTCAGCAGTTATTCAAAAAAATTGCATCTGAATGAAAAAAGTAGAAAAAAAGAGAATATAGGATGATGAGCTAAATGTTGCAGTTTTGAAGAAGTGTTTAGGAGTAACTTATTAACGTCATTAAAACTTCTAATAGGGGATTTTTAAGTACAGGAAGTCAGGAAGACAGTCAAAGATTTAATGAGGGTCAAAAGATGATATAGGTGCTAAAGAAATACTTAAGGGAGAAATCTGTATAGTAGAACAGATAAAAATGTAGTGTATTTGTTCTCCTAATGTGTCTCCATAATGGTTTTCTATTTCTTTAATGAGGGAACACTTTAAGAAACTGTCTCAAATTAAAGTGTCAGTAAATGACTATTAAGATAAACCAATAAAAAGATTAATAAGACATTGACATGAAGAGATGATATTCAGCCAGGAACACTAAAGGTAATCAAATATGAAATTGCTAACTACCAGTTAAAATCAGAAGGATGGAAAGGATCAAACAGGACATCAATTTTAAAAGAGTCTGTGAGAGAAATAGGAAAATGAACTGATAAATCTAATTTAACTTCAGGCAAACTGTAAAGATTGGAATTGTAAGACTGGCAGGGGGGAAAAAAAGAAGAGAGAGAGAGAGGAGAGACAGAGAGAGACAGAGAGAGAGAGATGGGAAAGGAAAAAATCAATGGGGATTCTATAGAGAGAGTACTTTCCATCTAAAATCAATACAATACTCTAAAAAAGTCAGTGGCTACTTTGGGAATGTTCCTAGGCAGTGAAACTTGATTCTATTTACCAATAAACTGTTGGAATACTATGGCAGGCCAGTGTCTCATGCCAATCCTGTTTGCAATTTAAAAGCTAACACAATCCCCAAAGACCATTCTCAACATGGAGCCACATATTTTGGAGAATTTGAAACATAAACTATGCTGTTCTTCTGAGCTCAAGTGTCAGAGAACAGTTATAGGCACATTAAATATTTTGGCATTGATACACCCTTAAAGTTTGAGAATAATTAAGATCTAATTGTTAGAATGTGCATGTTTACAGAGATTTAATAAGGTCTTCCATCAAGGTACCCTGCAGAAATGGTACCAAATCCAAAAAGGAAAATCTATACCTGGAGAGAGCAGAAAGGATGCGAGAAGGACACTGGTCCTAACTCTATACACATAATGAAAGAACTTAATTTCACTGCAACTGATGTAGAAAATTTGTGATGTTATTTGGGGTGGTTTAAAGAGGGTAAAAGATTTCTGAGAGCAGCCCAGAAGGCAGGAAAACTGTTTGGTGTTACTGTAAATCAATGAGTGATAGAATTATTTAGGTTGGAAAAGACCTTTTTCTCCAAAGTAACCTCAAGTCATTGATTCACATAAGAATGTTATTAGGCCTTTGGGTCTTTAACATTCACTTACAAAGTTCACCAAAAAGAAAATTATATTTGCTGTTTTCAATATAACATGTTCAATAAACAATAATGAAGTAGTGACACTTCAGCTTCAAGCAGACAGATACATACTTACTATTACAGCCTCAAAAGAATGGAAACTGAAAAAGACTATTAGGTATCAATACCTGAAGTAGAGATGAACTGTGTAACATGAAATTGAACTAAAATTGAGGAGGAACAAAAGTGATGTACAAAATGGTACCAGAAAGTTTCATATTTAATATTAAATCTTGGGATTATACGGAGAAGTAAAAAGTAAAAAATTCTATTAAATACTTAGTAAACATTTAGCATTCCATAAATAAAAATCAAAGTTGATGCATCTAATAACTAATCCAAAAAGGATAGCAAAAAATAAAATAAAATAGTTCATAATCTGAAGGCAAGAATAAAATTCCTACATTCCCAGACCATTACACAATTTACAAAGACCTTACTGGACCAAAAATACCCTCTGCTTCTTGTATTTTTCTTCAAAACATACTTGCATGCCAGGAGTAGAAGCATGAGGGAAAGGTCATGCATAAGTCAATTTTAGTTTCTAGTTTTTGTCAGCCACTACTGTAGGGATTGCTTTGAAGTCATACCTGGACAAAAAAAACCTCAAAAACCCATTGATGATTCTAATTTGCTTCAATTCTTTTTAATTTTATGTTTGTTCTAGCCTTTTTTTCTGTATGAAGAAATTCCACAGTTAAATTCTGAGTTGCGAGAAAGCAATTCTTTTTCTGCATTTTAAACCTTTTGCCTGATGTTATACTATCAAGTCCTTGTTTTCTGAGAAATGGCATTTCTTCTTGTACTCCATTCATTTCATTATGTCTTTTTTGTTTTCCTTTGCTGGTTTTCTTCTCTTCAGGCTGGAAACATCAATTCATCTTGTGCTTTTCTAATTATCCTTTCTGAGGTGGTCAAATGAAAAACACATCTCTTTTTCAGGACTGATGAAAACCCTAAGACTTATAAGATTTATACACAACTATTCTGCTGTAATTTGTCTGGATAAAAAACCGGCAGGACCAGAGAGTGGTGGTGGATGGTGCTATATTCAGTTGGTGACCGATCACTAGTGGGGTTCCCCAAGGCTCAGTATTGGGGACAGTCCTGTTTAATACCCGTATCAATGATCTGAAGGAAGGCATCAAGCCTCAGTGAGTTTGCAGGTGACCAAGTTGGGTGGGAGTGTTGATCTGCTGGAGGATAAGAAGGCTCTGCAGAGGGATCTGGATTGGTTGGATTGATGGGCCAAGGCCAATTGTATGAGGTACAACAAGGAAAAGGGCTTGGTCCTGCACTTGGGTCACAACAACCCCAGGCAGTGCTACAGGCTGGTGGCAGAGTGGCTGGAAAGCTGCTCATAGGAAAAGCACTTGGGGGTGCTGGTTGACAGCATCTGAACATGAGCCAGGGTGTGCCCAGGTGGTCAAGAAGGTCAATGGCATCCTGACCTCTATCAGCAATAGTGTGACCAGCAGGACCAGGTCAGGGCTTGTCCCCCTGTACCGAGCACTGGTCAGGTCACAACTCGAGTGCTGCGTCCAGTTCTGAGTCCTTCACCACCAGAAAGACATTGAGGTGCTGGAAAGTGTCCAGAGAAGGACAATGGAGCTGGGGAAGAGTCTCGAGCACAAGTCTTATGAGGAGTGGCTGAAAGAGCAGGGGTTATTTAGCCTGAAGTGAAGGAGGTTCAGAGGGGACTTTTCACTATCTACAGCTACCTGGCAGGAGGTTGTAGTGAGGTGGGGGTTGTTCTCTTCTCCCAAGTAAGAAGAGATAGAACAAGACAAAATGGCCTCAAGTTGCATCCAAGGAAGCTGAGATTAGATATTAGGAAAAATGTCTACATAGTCAAGTACGGGAACAGACTGTACAAAGAACTGGTTGAGTCCCCATTCCTGGAGGTATTTAGAAGATGTGCAAATGCAGTACTTACGTACATGGTTTAGTGTTGGACACGGCAGTGTTAGGTAGCAGTTGGGTTCAATAATCTTAAATGTCTCTTCCAACTTAAATGATTCTAGGTTTCTATAATCAGTTCTCTGTGACAATAATAATAGTTACAGGAAATATGCCTAGTTTGTTCTCAAAACTTGCACATCTTGTACTGACTGGATTAAAAGCACAATCACTAAATAATTGCTTCATTTGCTGCTTTGGAAAGTAAGAGATCTAGCATCTGATCCATGCAGCTAGTTAGGTTCCCTTATTTTCTTGGTCTATCAGCCATTTTTTGTGTAGGAAAACAGAAATATTTTAATATTTTTATAATTTTTGTCACCAGTCAGATGATAACTGAACTGTGACAAGCAGTTAGTGTTGGAGTTTAATAATCCCAAGAGTAAAAAAAAATCATTTGGAACACTTACAAAAGTAGTATTTTGTTTTCCTATTTTTTAATCACTTTTCTGAATCTAAAGGCCATTTCTTTTACTTCCTTCCTCGTGTTTTCATTTTATTGCAACAATTATTTTCTTACTTCACTACTACATCTTAAACTGACCAGAGTGTGATGAATCTGTAATCCAATTCAACTGTGAGTCTTGAGCTTAGAGATATTCTATTAACAGTAGACCTTGCATTATTTTGTTAGTTACGGTGGCACTCTCTTCAGCACATAATTTGATTTCACTTCATCCTCTTGGAAGCTCCTTCTGACTTCTTTTATCCAGCAGAGCACTTAAGTAAAAGAAGAGTGGTTTCCAAAAATCACAGGCAGAAGTGAGAAAAATGGAAACTAAGAGGACATAATGGTAATACCTCTCAGCTATGAAAGACAATGCAAGACTTGTCAAAGGGGGTACTTCATATCATTACCCTCATATTACCATAACCATCCGTCATATGTTCTTCAAGAACTAGTTTTAAAACTTTCATATATTAACAATTCAACTTAGTCTTTAATGATATGCAATGAAGTTGCCTAAACCATTTTCACAGCTAAGAAACTTTGAGCCAATATCCTCTCTACTAATAATGTGTGCCTCTTGAAGACATTGCACAAAGAGCATATTCGGCCCATTCTGGTTTTCTTCTCCTAGAGATGACATCTATAATTTTGCTGAGAAGTCAAACTGAGCCAAACTATGACACCTACAAGCTGCCTTACAACAACTCTTATAATGAGAACAGGAGCATATTTTGCAATAGTAAAAAATGACAGATCAATTACAGTGAGCTTTAACTTTTATAGGTAAATTACACACAACAGATTTTATTAGTTCTAAAGTAATGATTGTTATCAACCTGTCTTTTTATTATCTCATGTCTGCTCAACCAGCATTGTTCAGTTGATTAACACCTCCCAAATTTCATTGACAACTATAATATAAAAGATAGCAGTAACAGCAATTGTACTATAAATGCAGATCTAATACTAATAGAAGATGCTAAATTCATCACTTATACAGTTTTTCAATATTAAAGCGACTCACTCCATGGTATAACAAATTACTAGAGCAGGTGTTATTTTATTGTTGATATAATAATAAATTAAGCTTAGAAATTATTTCATAGGTCACAAAGTCCAATGTCTGTCAACGAAAGATTGCTCTCAACAGTATTTTTTTTCTGTGCAATGTAAATGATGAAAGTTCTTGAAATATTGCTTTCGTTCCCACAGAAACAGTTTTAAAACACAGATGACTGATCAAACAGCAGGGTATATTCCCTAATCTATTGTAGTTCAGCTGCTAATAAGAGAATGTACATTCTCCAATAAGGCTTCATTTGGTTCCGTTCAAATAGTCCACCGTTAAGTATCTGATTAGCAGGATCACAGAATTGTTGAGGTTGTAATGGGCCTTTGGACACCATGGAGTCCAACACCCTTGCTCAGAGCACTATCAACTACACCAGGGTGCCCAGGTCTCTGTCCTCTCAGGTTTTGAATACCATGAGGGATGCAAACAGCACAGCCTCTCTGGACAACCTCTTCCAGTGTTGGACCTGTTTATTCTTATGATCATATAAAATTATGCTGCTTTTCAATTTCTGTCTCTTGCCTCTTGTACTGTCAGTGGGCACCACTAAGAAGAATCTGGCTCCCACTTCTTCATTCGCTCCCATCAAATATTTATAAACATTAGCAAGACCTGCACGAGCCCCTTGTCAGGCCCCCAAACCTTCTTCTGCAAAGTGAGCTGTCCTAGTTGTCTCAGCTCCCCTTGCATGAAAGGTGCTCCAGTTCCATAAACATCCTTGTGGTCCTGCACTAGATTCTCCCCAGTATGTACATGACTTTTCTACCAGAGAGCCCAGAACTGGACACATTCAACAGTGCTGAGAGAGGAGAAAGATCTCTTTCTATCTACCAGAAATGCTTTTCCTGCTGCTTCTTAGGATGCTGTAGCTCTTTTTTGCACTCATGAGACACTTGTGGTTCATGGTCAAGTCATTGTCCACCAGGAACACTAGATTCTTTCTTGCAAAGCTGCTCTTGCAAACAATCAGCCTCCACTCTTTACTGGTGTGTGGATTTATTCCTCTTCGGGTACAAGACTTAGAATTTTTCTTTAGTCAACTTCATTGAGTTCCTCTTGGCCCATTTCTTCAGCTTGTTAAGATTCCTCTGAATGCAGTACAACTGTTTAGTATTTGAGCCTCTTCTTGATATTTTATTTTCACCTATAAACTGGCTGAAGGTGAATATTAAAGGTAGACTTTCTAGTATGTGGAACACTTCGTGATTTAGTAAGGACCTGCTGAAAACTTGCACTCTTTTTAATTTAAGTGTTAGTAAGGTATGCATGATTTAAGGAAGTCTGTTCTTTTGGGCTTAGATCCTTGGATAACTGTAAACCAAATGATCCACTGCATACCAAAGATATGGACATACCTTTAGGATCCTACAAACACAACTTCATGTGCTCAGAGAAATTTCTCTCTTGAGTCCTAAAAGTAGTTTGTTCAGTTTCCTGAACAAATATGCATCTCCCATTTTCAGCTGTCCAGTTGTCCAAGTTGTTCTCTCAAGGCTGGCAGATTGGATACATGGTATCAGCTACCAGAGCTCAACAGAGTTTTACAAAGGCAAACAGAAACCCGATGGGACACTCTAGCATATCCAAATTGACACTAAATAGAAATAGACAAATAAATCCTATTTCAAGCATCTAAAGTATCTCAGATTCCATGGTAGGTTAGCTGGTATTGTCTCAAATCAATCTTGAACTAGGCTTTCAAGCTCTGCTGAACTGGTTTGTTGAATGCTGGTCTTGTATTTTGGAATGGAATCCAAAGCACCCACTTTCAGGCTCTGATGTGGTGTCCTCTGTCGTTGCCAGGGCACTGCCCGATCTCAAGCTGCCCGGTGGCTTGAGTGCGACCTTCTACGCTTGGCTCTCTGCTGAGACCGGGCTGAGCAGCTTTTGGTTTCCTTAGCAACGGCACAAGCAGGTGCAGCCCATCCGAGGGAGCTGGCAGTGTCGATGGTAACAAAGTAGCAGCGCGGCGATGAAGGAGCGGGAGGACTCAAAGTAGCAGCAACTCCAGTTTATTGGACTGAAGGGGGGTGCTACAAAGAGCCAGAATCTGAGGGCGAGCAGGGGTTTAAAAGGGGCAAGAAAAGGGGCAGTCCAAGGGGCGGAACGAGGGAATAAACCAATGGGGGCACAATACGTAACCGGGGAACATCCAATGGAGCAACAGAGTGGTGGAATACATTAACTTAACCAATCAACAGAACCTGGTAACAGAACCTTCGGGTAACTTATGAATATTAAAACAACTGTGAGGGGACGGGGGAGGAGATGGAACCTGATTGACAACCCTGAGTGGCGGGAAACTATCACTGCCTGCCTTCCCCATCCCCCTCAGACTCACTGTTCTGAGGGGAATAATTTGACCACCTAGTTTCTTCATTTAACCACATGGAGAAGGCAGGAGTGGCCGATTGACCCTCACTCTCAGTGACCACAGCCACAGGCTGGGCCAACCCGACAGTCCTCCACGAGCTGCAGTTGGATTTCTGCTGCAGTGTGGACCTCCATGGACAGCTGGAGGACAGCCTGCCTCACCACGGCCTTCACCACACGTTGCAGAGGAGTCTCTGCTTTTAGTACGTGGCACACCTCATTGCCATCCTTCTTCACTGACCTTGGTATCTGCAGAGCTGTTTCTCTCACAATCTCACTCCTCTCTCTCATCTACTGCCCAGTGTAACTTGCCCTAAGTTATCACAGAGGCACTACCACCATTGCTGATGGGCTCAGCTTTGGCCAGTGACAGGTTCATCTTGGAGCGGGCTGGAACTGGCTTCTTCCAACACAGGGACAGCTTCTGGTGTCTTCTCACAGAAGCCAGCCGTGCAACCTGTCCTGCTACCAAAACTTTGTCATATAAACTCAATATGCTCTGTTTGTTCAAATCCCTATGTAGAAATGGGGGTGTGCTCTATATTAAGGATCTTCAACACTCCAGTTAAGAAAATAATAACTTTCTTAGTGTGGGTCATATATTTATACTAACCTACATCTATCTCTAACGTTCTTGTAGGAAGAAAAATTCATCTTTTGACATAATGTAAGCCACAAATGTATCTGATTTTACCAAAGTAATAGAATTTTGTTAGCAATAGAAAAGAAATTAATCAGGTGAGATGAATCCTATGATAAAAGATTGGCTATTGTTCATAAATAATGCTTGCCTCCAGGGCAAATTATCTATTAATTGTTACATGGAAACAAGCTATATGTGAAGACAAATGGGCCCCAGTGCTCTAGTCTTACATAGGCTCTCTCATCTTCTTTGTTCATACAGAGCCTCTTCATCCTCATACCTTGCAGGCCACAGGATGTGGTCTGTCATATTTATTACACACCTCAACAATAAAAGTGTTTGTTATTAAAACAAGCCATAAAGCAGATGTATGAAGCCCAGAGAAAGTGCAAACACATTTTATGGTGTTACTTTGAACTCATTTTCTGTGAATAAATCAAGTTGGAGCAGCATTTGAATACTACTCAAGCTAGGTCTCTAAACCAGCAACACGAAAATACATCTTATTTTCATTTCAGTTGTAATAGCGTCATTGTAATTCTGTTAACCTTGCTGTAAATCAGGGTAACTAAATTAAAAGTTCATATACATGCATAATTAATTTGTTTATATTTGAATACTGGTCCTGTCACATTATATATTAATGACATAGTAAGCTAAGGACTGGCTTAAGCACTTTGCCTACTGTATAAATTTCTTTTAAAGCAAAATAATCCCGTTATTAATACTATATGTGCATCAGGGCTGCACATATAATTATGTTTGAAAGTCAGTCCTGGTTGTCTCCAAACCTTGAGGGAAACTATATTTGAGTGGTAACTATAAGCAAAATGTCAGGACACATGCAAATGCAAGTGCAGCTGCAAACATGTCTAGTTAAAATGTCTGAACAACTAATGTGTTTATGCTTATGTGATGCATGTCTACTAGCTATACACCTTAGTAGAATATTTCTGAATTTTACTTGCATGAGGCCAATTAAGAAATAAATTATTGTCCTTGAGTTCAAAGAGAATAGGATTTTACATCTGACTATGTGTGTAGAGATTCTGGCAGTATATAACATTAGGAATAGAACATCTTTTGCCACAGAAAGGGATGTGAGATTCTCAGGTCATTAACTGGTGTCTGGGTTCAGAAAAAAACAAGACAGAAAAGTGACCAGAACAGATCCAGCTAATACCAGCTGTGCAGATATTATTTCAGTGATGTGATGATGACAAAGAAATTATTCACAAGTAAACTAAATAGTAGTGGTTGCTTCTTGGACACAGACACTGTTTGTAAAAGTAGTCTGATTGGATTAGTGAGGCCAACAAAGAGGCAATTAAATGAACCAAATAGAGGTTGGGGTGGTAATTTACAATCAGGACACATTCAATGATATTAAAACTCACCCAAATAAAAACCATCATAAAATCAGAAGCCAAAATAGACAACCAGAAAGGGCATAAAGCAATAAATTTGATTAAAGCCATTTGCCTTACAAATGGGGATGAAAGAATTAAATGTACTTTGAGAATTCACTCAGAATGTAGACTGAGGTAGAACAGGAAGAAGGAGATGCAATGCTCATATTTACAGCCCTTTAGAGCTAAAAAGAGCACTGCTTCTCCTTTGTGGGCTGAAGAATGCCTCTCAAACTTGGATCAGAGGGTCACAAATTATGCTTTAGAAATTCCAAGCAATATTGAAGATACAATCTTCGCTAATAAGGTGTATCATCACTATTAGAAATTTTTGTCTTATTTATGGTTGAATTTTCTAAAATCACTTTCCAACTATTGGCTTTTTATTCCTTTCTTAGCAAAGCTGAAAATGTTTCTCCTCCCACGTAAACTTTTGCTCCATATTTAAGCACCCACAATCTTCGATCAAGTCAACTTCTTAAATCTCTTTTCTCATAGATTGCTGTATTAGTTTATTAAGCTATGCAGCTAAAGTTTTTCTCACAGCTCTCTGGATCATTTTAAAACAAATTTGAATTTTTACTAAAGATTCATTGAATACTGGATATGCTAAGAATACATGGTATTCCCCTAGAAGACTTACTTACTGAAACTGTGGAGCAAGATAATTCAACTTTTGTAAGATTTTCTGTGGTACATTTCACCAAGCATTGCATTAGGAGTACATGAGACAATCATCTAGCATAATCACCAAATACTTTGACTCACTCCTTTTCAAGGCTAAGCATTCAGTTTTGTAAATATGGACTCTTTAATATGCTTCCAGATACAATCTAACAGGGCACTTTCTAATGGAAATGAAGTAATGATGTCTTCAAGAGCTTCAATCACTTCTGTAGCTGTGGTGAACCTCATTATCCATTGAACCTGCAATCTGTTACCTGTACATTTAACCATAATGATTTCAGTAGCAATGCCTGGACTATTTATAAAAAAGATTTATTGAATATAGTAGAGGGCACTTAACTAGAAGTACTTATGAATAGCTCCCTTGCAACACTTAAAGCTTTGGATACTTCAGTAAGTCATTTCAAAGATATATTATTTATACCTTCCTAATTTCAAATATCACGAGTTTAAATTAAGTGCCATTTTGTGTTAGGTCTGACACCCTTGAGATGCTGAAATATTATGCCCCACAATACTAACATTTAGTAAAAGTGGGAAAAAAAGCAGCATATTATTGTCTCATAGTACAAACTTACCACAGAATATTCTCATTGGTGGTGATTGGTGTCTCAACTTCACCTTTTGTGGGAAAACATAACCTTGGCATAGACAGGTTTCAGCCGTGCAGCCTCTACTCGAAAGAGCTTCAGCTGTGACCCTGAGTGGGAGAGCTAAGCTAACCAGTCATTTTGTGGGGAGGAGCACGTACTGCATGGTGTAAAAGGTTTGTGTTTTAAGCGACAAGGCAAAGGTTGATGATGAAGCAGTTGATACTGCTACTGCTGAGGCCTGCCTGAAAAGATCCTCAGTGTGGTCGTAAGAGTGCTGTGACAACCTTTCATTAAAGAATATGGTTTCTTCTTATTCTGGTTATGAATTATTGAGTTTAAGGCCTGGTTTTGTTTTTTTTTCAAGAGGTCCAGCCTGAAGACTGTCTCTTGGAGTTATACTTTGTTTGAATTCAGAACCCTCTTCTACCACGATGCTTATCGCAGGGTAGGACCAAGGAGGGAAGAAAGGAAGCAGTGTAGTGATCAACTTCATGAACTGTCTTTTTGAATTAGTGGTTGCCTTTAGTGGCATAACTACATAGACTGCACTTCCAGCTCCCTGTTTTCTTGTTTCAAGCTCATGTGTATTTCTGATCCTATCTGATTCCAGAGGAAACAATGTACTCTAATTCCATTACTTTTATCTTGTGAAAGAAGATACAGGGGGAGACAGCAAAAAAAGAAACTACAAAGGTATCACTTCAGGGCACAGAGAGGCAAAAACAAAAGTGGAGTGGCCAACTGCTGCAAGTTCCTTGCTCTGGTAAATTCACATCTGAGCAGTCAATAAAAAGATGTTGCTACACTTTAGTGAACTATATGAGCTGCAGTAGTCATTCATGACTGCTCCTATCTTACCCTACATGGGAAATAAAATGTGTGAGCTTAGAGTACCCTCACCATATTTCACCAGCAGTTAAAGGTTGACATTAACTTATGCACTATGCTTTATCAGGCCAGGCATACATGCATCACAAATGGATTGAGAATAACTGTATTTGAATCGTGGGAACATGTTTTTCACGAAGATAACATTTTTAAATGATATGGAATCACTTCATTATTTCAGACTCATCTGTTCTGTGGATACCTCCATGCTGTACCTAATGTTAAGACTTCAGATTTCCTGTGAATAAGAGGTACATATTTTTGTATCCATTGTATCTTTTATCTGCAGTATAAACTAAGGTTGCCAAAAGTCCCTGTTGGCCTTAAGACAGCAAACATTTTGAGTCCTGTTGGGAAAAACCTGAGGGCATCTTCAAGGAATAATCTCCATACTATTTTCTCTTTTTCTCTACTTGATGTCAATGAAATGGCAAATAGAATAGCTAAAGGATACATGCAAATATTGTTGCTGATGGATTGGTACATCACCAATTCCCACTGCCATCCTGGAGTATCAGCAGGTTTGCCCCAGAGCTCGCCTTTGGGATGACTGAACAAGCAATCAAGGTAGATGGCAAACTCTTCTGGCCTTCAGGCTACCCTGAGGGCTGCTCTACATAGTAACATAGACCCAGCATCTGGGACTCTGCAGGCGATCAGTGAAGCAGCCTGTGCTTTCAGAGCTGGTGCTTCAGGCTCTTGGCACACCACTTATGTCTTGCTAAACAGTCAGTTCACACTTTCAAAGTACTCAGAAACTGTATAGCAATGTTCAGCTATGAGATGTGAATATACTGAGTGCAAGTGAGATAGTATTGATGACTATTTTAAAGTGGAAAAAAATTAACAGATATAGAGATAAATATTGGGTAACTTTGTCAGAGAGTATAAAGCTGAATGAGAAAAGGCCTGATCCTGTAGTGGTGCTAAGTATGACTGGTATTGTCTTTGATTTTGACTTGTACTTTTCTTGCATTCTTTTACTTTCTAACCATAGAAAATTATCTCCTGTATATTCAAGTGCTAAATAGCAAACTAATGTCTCAATACTTTTCCTAAATATATGACTAAGAAGATGTGGAAGTGAAAAAAATAATTATAATTTTGCCCCAATAGATATGAATGTTCAACAGAATCTCCTCTACTTGGTCTTATTTGCATGCAATGCATGTAGAAGAAAAGTATGCAATAAATTTAATGGCTTTTTTCCTACTCAGTATACTAATCTATGGACTTATAAACACAACATACTTTATTGAATAGTGCTGGAGAATAAGTTTATCAGCTTATTAAAATTTTGACAATATAAACTGCAATTACAAAAGGGAATGCAGTGTGTTACAGACTTTGTCATTCAGCTAAAGGTTTTTACCTATTTGCAATAATTTGAAATGCCATAATGCAAGAGTTTAATTAGTTTAATTGTAGTTCTCGGTGTTCTAGTTGAGTTCATACTTGGACAGTATTCGAAATATTTAAAATTCTCCTGGAGAATTGGATGGCATCAAGTTGCTGCTGGAAAGCAAGAAGCGGTAATAATGTTATGCAGTGGCGTGTGATGGAGGATTTAAACAGAGAAAAGTAACACCCACACATTTTAAATTAAAAAGTCACTTTTGGCAAATCTGAAAGCAGGCTCTCTTGAATAGCATTTCCAATTAATCCATTATGAATAGTCTTAGAAGGGTATTAGGCTAAATTGTTTCCCATATAATTATGGGAATTAAGAATGTATTGAAAACAGCCCTGAGGAAAGACTTGGGGGTGTTGGTTGACGAGAAGCTCAACATGACCCAGCAATGTGCACTCACAGCCCAGAAAGCCAAACGTGTCCTGGGCTGCATCAAAAAACTGTGACCAACAATTTGAGGGATGTGGTTCTGCCCCTCTGCTCTGCTCTTGCAAGACCCCACCTGTAGTGCTGCGTCCAGCTCTGGGGCCTCCAACATGAGAAGGACAAGGACCTGCTGGAGTGAGTCCAGAGGAGGGACACCAAGATGTTCAGAGGGCTGGACCACCTCTCCTATGAAAGCGAGCTGAGAATTGGGGTTATTCAATCCGGAGAACAGAAGGCTCTTAGAGCAACCTTCCAGTACCTGAAGGAGGCCTGTGAGAAAGCTGAGAGGGACTTTTTATATGGGCATGTAGTAATAAGATAAGAGGGAATGGCTTCAAACCGAGAAAGATTTGGTTTAGGTTAGATGTTGGGAAGAAATTCTTTACTGTGAGGGTGGTGAGGCACTGAAACAAGTTGTCCAGAGAAGCTGTGGATGCCTGATTCCTGGAAGTGTTCAAGGCCAATTTGGATGGGGGTCTGAGCAACTTGGTCTAGTGGAAGGGCTTCTCTGGCCATGACAAGGGGTTGGAACAAGATGATCATTTTAAGGGGCCTGCCAAGCCACACCATTCTATGACTGCATGATAATTATCCTACTTAAGCAAGAGCATTGTTCAAAATCCCAGGTAAGGATGTAATATTTTAAATATAAAACACCTTTGAGATCTGTGTTAAAGTTTATGACTACATGAACCAAAGAAGTTAAATTCCCAGGATCTATTAGTTCATGCAGTATCATGAGACATAAATGTACGTTTTCTGGCAAGTATCAGACCACAGTTTTTAAATACAGAATGTAATAGAAATGAACATTACCTTCCCTGGCCTCATTCCACAATATCATATCATACAAGATGCCACACACCTTTTCCCTGAAGGTACTACTAATAGCTGGCTTCTTTCTGTCTAATCACTGGATTTTGCTTGCTTGTGAACTCTAATCTTTCTTACTTGTGAAGAAGAATGGGTGTTCATAGGAACTTAATTTTGGGAAGCCTGAAAGATTTCTATTCCTCTTACAGTTTTCTTTACCACTGAATCATGTTCCTAGTTACACTGAAGAGCTAGACATAGAGATGGATTTTTTCCCTCATTTATATTCAATTAAAAATTTATATCTGACTTGTATTTAACCACTCAGTTGCCACACTTGTTACAATGTGCACCCATGAGAATACTGGCAAATTTACAAGACACATATGACCTGTATTAAGAATTCATATTACAACATGGGGAAAAGAAAAAATTTGAGTACCAACTTCCAAGCCTTATTCTCACGCAGGAATGGACATGCTTTAGCATACATTTCTTCAGTGTTCCAGCTTTTAGCACTTGGAAATCACAATGTTCCTTCATTGTTTGCCTAAAATACTGTGACCAGATCAAACACATTTGTTGCAATGCTCATATACGTGAAGATGTAACCCACAAAAACGTACGTCCTTGTGTGCCACTAATATTTTCTAAGAGCAAGTAAATTTTCATTTAATCTGAAATGTTTCAATCAAAGTTTCACTCAAATCAAGTACTCAGAGAGGGAAAAATTCAAGATTAAAATTAATTTGAAAGCTGTGTTCTCACCTCAATTAGTTCAATTTTTATGGATGTTCTGTCAGCTGAATACACTACTGAAAGTGTTGACCGAAGCAAAAATAATATTTTCTGCAAATATTAAAGAAAATACTTAGAAGGTGATTTCAAAATTCTTAATGGCAATTACATGTACAGTAATTTATGTTCATTAAGACAGAAATAGAAACCTCTCAAACACAAGCTTCTTGTCTGACTGAAGCAGTTTGAATTTCAGATACAAAATACTCCCAGTAACTCAGTTATGTACAATGGATGTACAGAATTACGTTTACACCACGGAACTCTTTGTTAAAGCTGTAGGATTAACACCCAATTCACTATATGATCTCACTTCATCTGATTTTATCAGCTTTCCTCAGTCTCATGAAATCACTCCATTTCTCCTTCTTGTCTTACTTTACCACACCAGAATACAGACTAATGCTTACTTTCTCATCTAAATAAAGCTGAGGTTTAAGTGGCTTCAGACAGAACCTTCTTTTTCTGTCACAGAAAAGTAGTGTTTGAGAGATCAAGACTTGAACTGACTTTCACTGTTTACCTATATAGCTTCTTGTAGTCTGTAGCAATACCATGTAGAAATAAAAAAACACAACATATTTTCTTGGTTTTTTATAATTATTGGATGATGAAATAGAAATCTACATATGTAATTTTTTTCTTGATAAATTGGAGAACTTGGCTCACTCCTGAGGAATGGAACCATTATGTCACAGATTAACATGTGGAGCAAATTAGTCCTGCTCCTCATGTTGGGGGTTGTGGTTTCTAATGGAGGTTTCAGTTTAAAAATAGATATTTTTTTTATAGTGGAAATTTTAATTTTTTTAAAGATATTTCCATACAAATATGTTTGGGACTACTGAAATACAAGTTATGACAATGAACATATAAATTGGGATTTCATATGATGAGTAATTTCAAATATCAAGTGCATTCAAATAATAATATTATCTGTGAGGATATTATAGAAGGCAATATATTGTCAATTTGATTGTTATATTTAACTGCAATTAGTAAAACATTTTTCTCCAGTACAAAAAACAATTGCAATCCTACAGAAAACTAAGGACATTTCCTTTTCCTAAGGTGATTTTTTTTTTCAATTTAACAGCCAGTTGATTCTTTTCATACTACAATACTTAGAAAGTTCTACTGCTATCAACTGTTAGGGTGATGATGCCTACAGTTCAAGTAAGTCTCATCTTTATTCTGAGAAAAATTCTTGGAGTTACATGTCAGATTTTTACGTTCATATGAAATATGAACTTCATGAGACTTGTCTCACTGCAATAAAGCCGGTATAAATTAGTGTCTTTCTAACTCAATGAATGCTTTTAATTTTTAATTTCTTTGACTCATGTCAAGATCTTTCCTCAAAAGGTTGATATCTGTCTTTTTGTTACAAAGTGAATATCAAAATGAGAAACACAAGGAAATTGGAAAGAAAAAAAAGATGAATGAGGCAGATATGTTTTTGAATGAAGAGGTAGATCTTTATAATTTCTGTAAGTTCAGACAAAAGTGGTGAGTGGGTAGAAGAGAGTTATATGGACTTTTTAGTGCAGTTTGACAGGAAATTAAGCACCTTTATATCTGCTCATCTATCATGCATTCACCTTTATCTCTTGACATGTCCTTAGTAAACAGTGACGTTTGGAAACAGTTCAATTAAAGTCACTGTGTTCTGGGTAATGCTGCAAACACTGTGTGTGAAATAAATCACTTGTAAATTGCATTGCATGAATGTCACTATTGAAACAGTAAGTAGTATCATAACGATGGGTATGTATAACAAAGTTGAATGAATGCTGATTAGTCACTTATTTTATGACAATTCTGTGGTCAAAGGCCATTGCAACCTTACTATTCAAGATTCATAAAAATTATGTCTATGTTAGAAAGAAGACTGGAATTATCAAACTTTTCTGTTATCTGAAATGAATCAAGAGGTAAAAGAAACAAATGAATAAATTCTGTTCTCATAGATTAATCTCATAGTTAAAGGCAGAGTTTTCCTTTATTTTAATGTTAATTTTTTGAAGGTAAAGTCTATACTAGGGGAAAATTTCTGACTCTCTTTTCCTCCTTTTTTCTGCAACTGAGTTGTGAAATATGATTACAGCCATGTTGGTGGAGAAGGGAACCTTTAAATATTAGTAATAGTACATACATTCTACTCATCCACCAGATTTCCTTTCCTGTGATATAGGTAAGGTCATATCACCTGTTACACCCAATGAAGAGAAAACACATAAAAGCATTACAGACAGTAGTTTGACTAAGGGAACAAAATGGAAATTAAAACATGAGGTACTTCAAACTAAAAGTCCAAGAGAACACAGCTGTGGAATTTCTAGATAAAAGTATTTTAGTTTTCAGTTCTTTGTAAAAGACTTGGAAACCTTTCCCAGGGGTCAGGATGGGAGGTGGTAGTGATGATGGTGGTGAAGGGGACGGGGCTGTGTGGAAGAAAAAAAACATTTTTAAGACATTAAAAAGTAGGAAGTGGCATTTTCCAGCTAGCTTACACATTAAGCGTGTATGCAATGCATAAACAAGACCCTTTTTTTGCCTTTTAATGTTCTCCATTTGCCATATATCAAGATATTTTAGTAAAAGAGGAGTCTATGCTATAAGATTGCTGGTATATTTATTACAGAATCTTTACAACTTCCTCAGACGTGTTTAGTCCTTGAAGAAGCTTCTGTCCAGATCAAAAACACTATATTAAGTGAGGCTTTGAACCAAGCTATGCAGAAAACAATACTGAAGAAGTATGTTCTCATCACAGTCTGTAAAACTACTTTTGAAAAGAGGTTTTCAATGAGTTCCCATTTTACCAGTATCACAGCTTTTTTTATTGTCATGTAAAGTCAACTGCTCTCCATTTATGCAGAAGATATAAATCTGGGTTGTTAGAAATAAATGTTATATTGAAGATTGGTATACATGTATGTATGGTTGGTCTTTTGGCTATCCAGTCTTCCATAACTTGCTATAGATGTGCACCATAACACTACAAGTGTGACAGGTGTTATATATAATGTAAGACTCAAGACACTGGCTCATGAGTCACACAGTCTTTCACACACATTAATGCAATTGTGCAGCAGTCTTACACTTTCTTTCCTGGTGGGAATTTGATTGAGCTGACAGTGATGGTCACTATGCCAGAGTAGACACTGGAGTATATATCTACCAGCATAGAACATCTACCAGAGCCTCAAGGTGGTCATGTCCTTCTTATTGGCAGATATTCCCACATAACCAATCTGTTTTGCTGAGTTGTTGCACACTTTGAAGTGTCTGACAGATTGAATCCTTATTACCAGCCAAGAGTCAAAAGAGGAATAGGAGCAGCTGATGTGGTATAAAGGTCAACACAAATGTGATGTTACATCTTGTGAGTTCTAATGTGAGCACATTAGCAAGTAGGTTCATGCTAACTGTGCATACGCTGAGATGTTGAATGCAGATTACACATTGAAGTATCAATTGTTGTACAGTGGTATAATATTTTAATAGAAGAAAAAAAATACTCAGTAGAAAGTAGGTACTTCCATTATTGCAATTACTTCAACAAATCCATATTATTATTCATAACTTTATGCAAATATATTACAAACTATGTAAGTCCAATGTGCATTAGAAATAATGTTTATACCAATAAGCAAAGCATACCTCTGCCCCATGAAACATAGGACTTATGCCCAATTCATGTGAACAAATGGAAACTATAGATCTCTGAAGAAAGAAAATGACCAGACATGTAGACCAAAACACAGTAGACAAGCCTCTGCCAAACAGAGAGAGCTAGTGAGCTGATCATCAGCATCACACCTTCTCCACTACAAAAACCAAGAGTTGCTCATGACTTATGCTGACTACTTTAGTTTGGCAACTAAGTTTCTTGAATGCTGAGTGTAATGGATTACATTCAAATTGGTTTTTTCTGTAATTTCTAAGTTTTTGTAAAAGATTAAGAAAAAAAGTCCATATCTAGTCCCATTTTTCCAGAGCTTTTGCTCTGGCAGGTGATGATGCCCATTGTAACATTTCTTATGAGTAAGTAAATCAAATAAAATACCAATTAGAAAAAGGACAATCGGAATATTTATGGCTTTGTGTGTGTTTCCAGTATGGGTTTCTTATTAACCTGGTCTTGCCATTTGTTAAGAAATGCAACCTATGATAAATAATGAGAAATGATGAGTAGGTTTCCCTAAATGGCATGATTCTTCCTTTTCATATTTCTATATGCACACCACTAATTGTTTTTTCAGTGGCCTGCTTTGTGAAGCAATATATGTAAGGACTGATAGGCTGCTGTTTCGGGTAACTAAACAAAAGGGAAAAAAATGTCAATTCAGGATGCCACAAAAACATGGATGGAGATAATATAGAGGGTAATTTTTTAATCTTCAGCCTAGGGGAAAGTATGTTAAAAATAAACTATAACAAAAATTGTGAGCAGAATTCTTACAGGAAAATTACAAAGCATGTAATTTTTAAACTTTTTTAATATTAGTATAACATTTTTCCTCCTTCACTCCTCCACCCCTTATTCAGTTTTTATAACTTGCAGTGAGTTTAAAATTAAGCTATCTTCTAAAGTATGAGAAAATGTCATTGCATTTGATCTACAAAGCATTCAGCATGCCTCAGAGTGCTGTATAAATAACATGGAGGTCTAATTCTGTGCTCAACCTCAAGAGGTGTCAGAAGGAGCAGAAAGATGATTTTAAAGTTATTTTTATTCTGTTTAGATTTTGCTTTGACTGAGAACAGATGGTGTGTTGTAACTATCTTTTCGAATGAGTTGAATGTCTACAGGTTTGAAAGTTTATGGTAAATCTCCTTGTTCTACTCTGCATGAAGGAGAACTATAGAAAGAACTGTGCAAGTACAGTGTAGTTTCTGCACTAGGTGAATCCTCTGCTGGGGTGTTAAAACATCTTCATTACACTGGAATGCTATACATGGGGCAACCATAAGAGGCCGGGTAGTTCTTTAAAGACCCAGAAGTGCAGCTGGCCCTGTTTGTCAAGACAAATAGGTGCCAGAGATGAGAAGCCACATGGAAGCCTGTTTTCCAGGTGGCAGGTTTAAAAGGCTTCCAGTCAGAAAGAGGATTCATGCAGAGAGTAGCTTATTAGCCAGAGGACAGAAGAGACTATCTGCCTGATTTGAAAGGTTCTAGAAATTGTTTTCTTTTCCCCTTCTCTAGAGGGGATGGGATTGTTCTCTCTGTTAGCTTGATGGTTAATCAAAGTCATGTGTATTCTGTAGCTGAATTGCTCTGGTACTTATATCAGGCTTTGACCAGTGAACAAACACTGCACCACAAAGTTTTGAATCAATATGTTTTAAGTCAAAGGAGATTAGTCACAGAGGTTGGTTTTCTTGGTTTATTTCTCTCACTGAGTTTTCTTTACAGTCAACACAGAAACAAAGCCTCTTTCAGAAAGAGCTTAGAAAATATCTAAGTTAGGCTGGTTCAGTCATCCTTGAAGGACTTTCTTTTCTTTCTAAGGAAGGTCATTAGATTACTTGTCACCTTCAGCAAAAGATGTCCTTTTGGATACCTTTCTCTGTGTAAACTCCTCTAAGAAATGTGATGTTAAATATGTTGTCAATATTAGAAAGCTCATTGAAGCAAAATTCTGTGCACTAAACTGAAGCCTTACAAACTGCTGTCTGTATCTTTCTGTTCAAATTCAAAAGTCTTCCATACTGTTTAAAGAAAAACAGAATTTAGACAAATCACTGTAGCACCCATAGGATTATTCAATTAGCATTCTTTGCAGGATTATGAATACAGAAATATTTCAATACTTCATATAGTCCACACAAGAACTGTGCTGTGCATTGTTTTTAGGGGCGGAGTGACTAGTACTAAAATTGTTTGTTTAATTTCAGTGTCCCAGTGATAATTGAGAACTTGAAAACACATCTGAAAAGAAACAGGTTTTGTTAGAGGTCTTATTTGTTTGTTGGTTAGATGGATTCAACTGTGCAAGGTTTTTAAACCTTAAAATGAAAGATGAGGTGTGGCTCTTTCAGCTTGCAAATATTTGTTATGATCCTTTTTGTAGTGAACATTTAAAAGAAGAAAATACATCATCACTTATGTTTTATGTGGCAACTTGAATAAATCTGTTATCTTTTTTAGCAAAAAGTTCTATAGGAGGGATATGGCTATTTGCCATGCTGGATTTGACTAGTAGCTGATTAGTCTTATCCTGTTTACCTCCAGCAGATGACAAAACTTAAAGAAGTAGGAGGAAAGCAGAAGGACCTGGGGAATCAGCATCAGATTCTACATAACGTCATTCAATTTCTTAGTTTACAATTCTCATCTGTGAACGACACATAGTCCCAAAGCTAGGTGCCGTGATACTTGTCTCTCTTTCTTTGAGAAATTCCTTTTCTGTGTATGCCACACAATATTCCCATCATAAAGTCCTCCATGTGAGGCTAGTTCTTTTGTGCATGAGTTGCTATTAATCCTCAGTGATTTCAGCAGGTTTTTTTCCAGAGATCCATAAAAATCAATGCAGAACCATATGAAATTCAAGATTTTTGCATGTTTGTATAATTGATTTCACTGGCATTCACTGCACTCAGTTGCTAAAAATGTATGGTGTAGGCCTCTATCCATACTCCATTCTACTATATTTCTCCATTAGAAAACTGTATTTGAATACAAGAACTTCATTCTTTTCACCCATTTCAACAGGAATCTGCCAAAGACATTAGTACTGATGTAAAACATATATTTAGCAGTTGAACCAAAGTTTTGTAAGAGGAAATCTGTCTGTGAGACATTTTGTTTTGACTGAACTATTCTCGGATACCACCTGACAGATAGCAAAACCTTCCTGTTTCCTGAATATGTTTTGGCAACATGCCTTTTGATTTTCTTCCTTCATGGTCACAAATATCTGCTGTTTTCTGTCTGTGTGGAGCTCAATTATCTCTCACCCCTCTGTCATTCTGTCTGCAAATGATTCTGTCATTTGATCTTTCCTCCCTATGCTTGTTTTCTTCTTGTCTTCTCTTTTCTCTACTGGGCTTTTTGTGTGTGTGTGTTCTTTTATTTTCTTTTCCTTTCTTGTTTTTTTTTTCTTTTCTCCTTGTTCTGTCACTGCACTCCAGCAAATTTACTCTTGAACTGTTAGACTTCTAAGTATCTCTTCCTCTGCCATGCATTCATGGTAAATATCTAAGTCCAAAAGTCTGTGCTCTAGGTATTATTCTGCACCCTTGTATCCTGTATGCCTTTAAATATCAATGTGTTCCACAATCCTTTTTACCTTCTGTAATGGTTTAACCCCAGACAGGAGCCAAGTACCATGCAGCCACTCACTCCCACAACCTGTAGCATCAGGGAGAGAATTGAGTAAAAAAGGATAAAACATAGAAAATTTGTGGATTGAGATAAAGACAGTTTAATAGGGAAAACAAAAACCTTGCACACAAGCAAAACAAAGCAAGGAATTAACTCACTGCTTCCCATGGGCAGACAGGTGTTCAACCATTCCCAGGAGAGCAGGGCCAATTCACATGTAATGGTTACTGGGGAAGACAAATGCCTTCACTCCTACTGCCCCCCCCTCCCCGTCCTCCTTCTTCCCCCCACTTTATATACTGAGCATGATGTGATATGGAATATCCCTTAGGTCAGTTGTGGTCACCTGTCCCAGCTGTGTCTCCTCCCAACCTTCCAGCCACCCCCAGTCTCCTCCCCAGGGTGGCAGTATGAAAAGCAGGAGAGGCCTTGACTCTGTGTAAGCCTGCTCAGTAATAATAAAAAAAAAATCTCTTTTTTATCAGTCCTGTGTTCAGCACAAATCTAAAACCAACCCCATACCAGGCATTGTGAAGAAAATTTACTCTATCTCAGCCTAAACTAGCATACTTCCATCTTTACTTCCTGAGTACTTACTCAGCTAAGGTCTGGCAGATAATACTAAAAATACAAGAAGTCTGTATATGCTCTCTGAATAAAGACTGTCGTATCATGCTGGGTTTTTTACATCAGTTTATTTCTGTTGCTTTTTCTCCCTCCTTAGGTCAGTGCCAGTATTGTCTGTGAGCATCATCACCTTGCCTTTCCAGCAGACACCTCTGAAGAGGAAAGATAACAATTGGGAAAACAATCCTCTAACTCCCTGTTGTAAGTACTTTCTACACAACTTCATATATATGTATGTACATATATATATATACACACATGTATAACTGTACTGTTAGACTAAAGAAGAAATTTTGTTCTTTACTTGGTTGGTAGTCATTCGAAGGTCAAAATTCTAAGCCAACTCCTTTTTATTTGAAAAATTTTAATTTCCTGTAGTCATATTATTCATCAAAATGACTGCAAACAGTAGCCAGGCATATATCCAAACTTCATTATTGTAGCTGGTCATGGGATCAACAAACATATATAGAATGAATTGGGAAATTAAAGGTATTGAGTAGGTTACCCAAATATTTTGGATTGAACTATTTATGCAAAATCAAAGTGACAACAACAAACAAATAAACAAACAAAAGAAAGAGAGGATTTCTTCACCTAAGGAGTTGTAATCCAGTAATTTTGTCATTTAATTTGAGTGCAGCCACTGGAAGAGGTTTCACACAGCAACTTTCAGGACTGCGTTCTTATTTTTCTGTATATACATTTTAGTTTAAAGATCTTAACAAAGCTTAATTTAGCTTCAGAGCTTTAACCATCTTTTTTCTTTAATTTTAACTTCCTTGAAGCATGACAGTTATGTCTCAAAATAAAACCAAAAGTACAGCAACCATCAGCTTTTATCTACAATGTTAACTAGTACACAGTCTGGTCATGGAAAAATCTGTCTTTCTCCTTTGTGTTACTTGAAATAGTTCTTTTAGTATTGGCAGTGCTGATTAAAGAGCAAACTTTTAACAATGGTATGCAAAGGATCACCAAATGAAGTTCAATACAAATGAAATCTTTGCATATATATACAGATATGTATTCACACATGCCTATATGTGTATATACATATATATCACGCATATATGTATATATATGTAAGAGGCCTTTGTTTCTCTGGTGAGTTTTGCACAGCTAAACTTCATAGACTTTAGCTAACACTTGAGATCCATTATAAAATTAGTCTCCTTAATGTTAAGTATAAAAGAGGGGAAAAGTGAAATTACTGAAAATATTGTACTTACTGAGTTTTGAGATTTTATCATTGTTTTTATTTCTTTAAACCACATCTATGTCTGGGATGTCATCCTTTTCAAAGAGGAGGAGTAGCCTAATTGGGTAATAAAACCAGTCATGTACATAGGGCTGAATCCTAAGCCTGCCACAATCAAAATATATGTTTCCATTGATCTTCCACTTGCTGAAGTATTACCAGGTATCCACAACACTGAAAGAAAGATAGCAGAATAAAAACAGAGATTGCTTTTTCTTTTTTTTTCCCTGTTACTTAAGTGCCACATGTGACTTTAACAGGTATAGAGCTTTTCAAGGGGGGAGAAGATAGTACTTAAGTTGTCAGAGACACTGTAATCTCAGCTACTCTTTACCCTTCTAGTAGTTATAAAGATATTAATAAAATCTGAGAAAAATGTTGTGCACTTTTGAAAAGAAAACAGTTCCAGATGAAGACTATAGAATATACTTATGAGGGACTATATTTTTCAATAACTCTCAGAAGCATTGGAACTCAAGCATGCCATCGTTCAGGTAAGTTCTGCTTTTGAAAAGCTAATTTTTAAGCATGTGTTCCATACATTACTAATACAAGAATCTGAGGTGCAATTGGAAGTGCAGGACGGAAGTGCAGTGTATCTTCTATTTAATATGTTTTTACTTTGTCATTACTTTTTATTCTGATGGAAACTAAACAGAAACAGAAATGTCATTAACAAATTCTTTACACAGAACTATATTTCACATTTGATTTAATACATGTGAGGATCTACACATTTCAGAAGCAATATTGAAGGTCATAACTCACCTTATGGTTTGATTCATATCTCTTCTACCCATCAGTGTATGTCTTGCCTGCTGGCTAGAATCAAGGTAGAAACCTTCAGAGAAGAAGTAATTTTGGCAATTAGAAGAACTAGTTTTCAATAAGTGTGCTTAGTAAAATCACCAAGAAGCTTTCCGTAAGATGTTTAGTAGGAAATGATTCCTTCACACCAGAAGAATATGTTAAGTGAGTAAGAAATCCTATTTCAGACTGGGTTTTGCCACAACACTGAATTCGTATAGAGGGTGATTTCTTTTGGCATGAAAAGCTGCAATAGTTTTAACTCTCCTCCCAAACACAGACTCTCATCTTCTTTGAAATTACAGTGAACTTGGACTTCTTGTTCAGTAGAAAGTCTCTTAGTTCATGCTTATGTGAAAGAGGACTGACATCACAGGTGAGACACAATCTGATCCTCTAGATATGTTAGTCTCTGACAGTATGCTGAAAATCAGTGCCATTTAAAAGTGATAATACTCATCTGAGTTGGTAAATTGTTAAATCTTCAAGTCTAGAAAAATTTTAAATCCTCATACTAAAATCATGAGAAATAAAAGCATTTTTGACTGAGATTCATCATGTCACTTTTCAAAAAGAAAATGTTTAAGGTTTTTATTTCTCTCTTCAACTCCTTTGGCAGCATATTTTTTCCAACACTGTCATGACCATTGGTCTGTTCTGTTCAATGACTGCACTCATCTTGACTACAAACATGTGGTTTAGTACCTGTAATAAGATCCTAATAACAGAGCCTTTGAGCTCGGAGATAGAGCAAAGAAATTTTTTTTCTGTTTTACAGGCATGTTGTCAAGAAAAAAAAAAAAAAGAAAGTTTAGAATTCTTACCTTTGTATTTAATTCAGCTGAAGAGCCTTATCTTAGTTTCATTATCTGTCCTAGAAAAAGTCATCCCATAAAGTCAAAGCTCTGACTTTCTGCCTGATTTGATGCTAAAAAACCACCCATATTTTCACATGGTATTTGCTTAACATTTTTTGAAATGTTCTTTCTTCCACTGAGAGAAGGTCAGAGCTGAAATGTTGAGATGGATTTGTTGAAACTTTCGTAAAGGAAATGTTGGTCTTATGCAAGGTCCAAATCAGAATTTAATTTGCAAAATCCTGGTGAACGTAGGTAAAACTGTGGATTCTGAAGGGAGGTTTAGGAAGTGTCTTATTGTTCAAGTACAGTGGAACCTTAATCCTGTTTGCTTTGTACAATGAGTTCATTGGCCTGATATTGACTTCATAATCTATCAAATGAAAAAAATCCAGTGCTGTAATTAAGAAAACAACACTGCAGCCCTACTAGCCTCTCTGTAGAAGCAAAGATTTGTAAGCAAGATAACAAAAGATTAGTCCTAACAATAAAAACAAAATACTAAAATCTCAAACTACATAATAGGTCCTTAAATATAACTGCAGAAAATGTCACTTCTTTATCATATCTTCACTACAGGCCAAATCGCATCTGCATCTAAAACCATGACATGCCTGAATAACCCCTGTATTTTCTGTATTATAACAAAACAATTCCATGGGATTAAGTATGATTAAGAAGCCTATCAGTAAATCTAACTCGATCATCAGTCTAATACCATATTAAAGTTGTTTACTGGGAGAAGCCCAGGAGAGAAAATCAGGAAAAAATTAAAAAAGTTTAAACTCTTTAAACTTCAAAGTAATAATTAAGTTATTTTCCTATAGACCAGAGTACCATGAACCTGATTCTCACAGGACATCAGTCAATTTAAAAATTTGCTTCCTCTATCATCTCACAGGAACCATGATGCTTCTATCAACATCTTGTTTTTGTATCAGCCTCTATGAAAAATAGTGAATTAGTATTTTTAATGAAGATTCCACACCACCTAATTGTGACTTTTTACATTGTAGAGTAACTGTGGACTTGCTTGTATTTGTATTAAAAAAGGGAAACTTGTTGCAAGAGAGTGTTCTGATGTCATAAAGTAGGTTCCTCTGGAAGATATTTTATTCTGCTACCTCTGTAAGACAATAAACCTCGGCAAAGACATGCTGTACCTAGTGGTACAGTATAACATATATAGTCAGTATAAATACCTCTCCTAACACTATGTGTTCATAAAATCAGAAGTGACATAGACCTTCCTGGACTGTCAATCCAGTTCTTTCCCATCAAAGGCAGCCATACCACATAATACTTTTGATATAGAGATCTACTCTGCTCTGCTACTAATTTGTATTTTGACTGTCACTGATAGAATCTCACTACTAAAATGATAAGAAAGTTTTTTATTCTTTTCAGTACAAATTTATGGTGGAGAAAATATGAAAATAGTGACTGGTACACAGTAAAAGAAAAATATAACTCATTTAAAACATTCATGGAGAGTGAGACATTGAAAGTATAATACTACGTTTGAGAGGAAATATTCCCCCCCACGTAATAAGCTGTTGACAAGCAGTAACATTTATTGAGCAATCTGAGAGAGCATTCTCCTAAATGACATAGGGCTTTTTGCAGATAACTTTAGTGATTTAAAAAGCTAGTTAGTGTGTTGCTTGAGTGGCTGCAAAAGTTAGGCAAGGCAGAATTAGACTGCATTTTTGTGTTTCTATTAAACATCTCCCTTAGAAAAAGCTTACAATGGAAAGTCTCACTTTTAATAAAAGAAATTCATGCTCCATCCAAGGAAACTTTCAAGGCTGGGCTGAACAGAACTTTCAGCATCCTGACCCAGTTGAAGATGTTCCTACTTATTGCAGAGAGAATTGACGAGATGACTTTTAAAGGTCCCTTCCAACACAAACCATTTTTTGGTTCTATGATCAGTCCCTCATATAAGGAGAGCCTAGTGGACTGCCCAAAACTAGAAACCTATTTTCAAGCAGTTGTATATAGACTGATTGAATCCCATCATCACTTACAAGGAGGCTTGTAAGAGAAATAAAGAAATTTAGCCATGTGTACCTCAACTAGTGTGTTCTGTTACATAAGAAAATACAGAAAGTAGAAATTTGTTCTTAACCCCTGGAGGTGAATTAATTACTCTGTGAGACCTATTCTCAATTTATTTGAATTTTCCTTAGATGTCAAAACCACTAAAAGTTTGTCTGTAATTGTTGCTATAACCAATAGCATCTTGCTCCAGTATACCAGAGCTGAAAGTCTTTTTCTTTAGATTTATATATGTGAGAAAAATTCTCTGTATACACTAAGGTATGAGATGTCAGGGCCCTGAGGGCAACAAGAAGCCCCAGTGATCCAAATCAGCCTCCTCTGGAGACCCACGCCCCTACCCACATCTTTCCAAGCTCCCAGTTCATCTGCCTACAGGGGGGAGACTCTTGCCCTACATCTGGGATCTTGAAATATTAATTTCTGTTGCTTGTTTCTCTGAAATATTTGAATAAAACACCTTAAAATGATACGATTTGTGGCCAGACTGTTTTTGTTTATATGACGCTTATATGCTTAGTCTACAGTAAGATGCAGCATTCTATAGTCTCCAAAATAATGAGATTTAAAATCCACATGAGCATTACTCTATTCTGAAATCTGTTCTGCACCAAATCCCTTGGATAGCAGTACCACATTTCACAGAATTTTTTTATTTATTTGCTTCTTAGTATAGAATTACTCAGTAATGTAAGGTAGAAATAAACACCTTTGTGATGAAAAGTCACTGAAACATCCCTGGCTAGTTAATAATTACAGTTGAAAAAAAAGGCTAAATTTGGGATAGTGTGACAGGTGGCAAGGGCCCCAGGAGCTTCCCCTTTCATCTGGCTACCATTTTCATTCTGCAAGAGCATATGAGTGAGAGTGTGTGCTCCAGGAAACCATGTAGAATGAAATAATCCTCTACAGAAATGGAGTGTAATGAGGCTAGACACTGGGCAGTAAAATACCAGTGTCTGTCTGGCAATTTGGGAACTCACTTGTGTGAACCCTAGGTATTTCACCAGTGTTGGACCTCCATGATGATCAATAAATGGAGTTTTGGAAGAATTCCCTTCTCTATTTCACTTTGTTGCCTAAAGACATTTCCATCTCAGGCTACACAGGTTACTCTGCTTGCTTGTCAGTCCCCACTGATGTCACTTGAAGCCACATAAAATGGTACATAGGAAAGCAGCAACAGACTCAAGCAGAAATGACTAAATGTTTGACTTGATATCAGGCCATATGCACCTCGGTTTAAGATACATTAGTGATCCCAAACAGTCCTGAAGCCTTTGACAGTCTTTGACACTGCAACAAGTAGCAGCACATGGCCTGTGTCTATGTCATTAACATTTCACAAGCTACAGCACAGAGCAGTCAGGTGCAAAATAGCCTGATCAGTGGAAATTCCTGAATGGTGCTGAGGAACTGTTCAGAAACGTGATTTGGCCTGAATCAAAGCAATGCTGGAGATCATTCTAAGTATTTCAAAGTGGCCAGTAAGGAACCTGCTGAAAGACGTGCTCCTTGTCAGAAAGAAGGTGCCAAAGTGGCTCTGTCAGCTCTATCTTTCATTTGCTGTAGATAGTGAGTGAGCTAACAGGTGGGTATGGATTAACAGGAAGGGCAAACTTAACCCTCGAAATGGCACATGTCAGCACACCCTATTTCATGGCCATGGCCCAGAAAGGCAGTTCTGCAGTGATTTCTGTCCAATGACCCATGAGAATATGACCATTTCTCAACATGGATCACTGTATCAATACATATGTGAAGTCTGTTTGCTGGCACAGGTACCAGTATTCTGGTAATTCAGGGGACTAAATTCTATATGCTTTATTGCTCTGTTAATGAGAAGCCTACAAATAGCTTCATTGTTCCAGTCAAAATTATAAAAGGAATCCTTGCCTTTCCTTCTGCAAAATAATGCAACAACTTACAGAACTTAATATTGTATTGTGGATTTTATTGTGGTACTTGGAATTTTACATAAAAAAAAAAAAAAAGGTTAATTTAATATAAATTTAAATGTTACTGACAGGAATTATTTCCAGGTTTCCCTTTATCATAGAAAATAACTCTCTAATTACTTTTTTGTTCCTGTGTTGGCTTTTGCTTTTTCCTGAAGTCAGTCTATCTTTCCTAATTATGAACACATTTTCAAATATCTTTTTTGTTCACCTTTTATGCTCCTCTGTCATTGTTAAATCTCCATTATAATATACAAGTTTATGTGCTGTAGGGTGTATATGCCTTACTTATAAAAAAAAAAAAAGGTTAAATTATACTAGAAAGACATCAGAGACATGGAATTGATGATACTTCTCATCCAGCAACTCCTTTGATGCATTGATTAATTAAGCTGCAGAGATACTCCTCATATTGCAGTCTACACTATGTTTTCCTGTGTTGGTGCAGTGTGGAACATTTTGTGTAATATTCTCTCTTTAGAAAAGATGCTCTGTTTCATTTGCAGGAGCAAATATTATCTCTAAACCACTGCTCATAATGAAGTAAGAAGTAGCTCTTTTAATGAATACCACTAAGTTCAAAAAGAAGAATCTAACTTCTATCTTTGTAGAGAGAACAGGAATATACATACAGTGTCTGGCAACTCTAGGAGCTGGACATCTTAACCAGGATAACACAGAGCCCGAGTTTCAACACATAGCTTTTAAGTTCATATTTCTTCATTGGCAATTATGTAGCTTAGCTCTGGAGTATACCTGCATTATTCTTGAAAATTCAACTCCTCTACTACTAATAATAAAGGATATAGCTGAATTCGAATTTATCCAAATGTACTATCTTGCAACCAACCTGGTTCTTAATGTTCATGAGTCTAAATGTATAAAAGACATGTTTATGAACATATTTATTTTTGTATGTCCACTTTGTGAGATCATGTGTAGTTGCTGACATACTGTGTTGAGTGGAAAGGGAAATTATCAGTGAAACGTTGTCCTTCTTGGGCTTATCACTCAATTTTTTTTGTGTATGTCCCTTACTTCATGTCAGGAACTATATCTTTAAGTTAAAAGCATTTTCTTACATGGAAAGTACTAGAGGAGCCCTTAAAAGTCCTGAACATTTACAGTTAAAAAAACCACAACACCTCTTCAACATCAGTCTTTTTTTTCTGCTGTGACAGACGGTACACATTCCTGTTTGGATCAGAAAAATGCCATGTTAAGAAATATTTCCGTGTAACTTTCATTTATGCTATTTCAAGACAAGCCGCAGTTAACCTGATCAGAAGTTTTGTACCGAAAAAGCATTACTCCCAACAGTTCACTACCCCAAACCTTGCTAATTCAAAACACTAAATTTCTTTTTGCCAAACAGCAGTGTCAATGAAGAGGCTAATAAGAGATAAATTCCTTCCTTTTAATGAACACTTTTAAGACAAATCAGTCATTATCAGATAATGCATGCTGTGGGTCAGCTGTGACGATGCTGAACTGCAGTCCAAAAACACTCAGAGCACTCTGCTGGTTTCTGTTGTATGCTAGACTGCAAACATCTGACAGGACAGCAAACTAAGTATGCTCAAATAAACCAGAAGGAATATCTCCAAAAATGGGCATGCACATTAACCCAAAACAGCTGGCTGTCCAAATGATTGTTAATTCAGTTTTCATTACCACTCTCTCATTTTGTTTACTGAAACATTCTTTAGAATGTGGTTTTTATAGAACCACAGGGGAGATGCAGGAATTACATATTGGGGAAAATTCTATTATCATACCCAGTGCACTGTATTATACTGTTCCCTCCAGGAAAACAACAAAATGTTTTGTTTATAATTTTCTTATAATTTTGTTCATAAGTTTATAATTTTCTTCTCTTTTGCAGTAGGAATTAGATGCTTATCTGAAGAAAGAGGATTAAATTGTAAGTTTTGTCTTTTTTTATAAAAGCCTGTTTCAATCCTGCTGGTGACAAATGCTCTGCTATCCTGGGGGAAGGAAAACAGTATGAAAGTATTATCATGCATTTTTTTGATTACCTAAATATCAAAGATGTTGTTCTTGTCATCTATACACTTTATTTTGAAAACACCAGTAAGTGACATAGTTGACTATAAAGAGATAAGACGGCACCTGCCTGCCAGATAAGATTGAAACTGGTAAACTTGGCACCACAGGGCATGAGAGAGGCTGTGCTGCCTCCAGTTTAATATTTTTTGTGCTAATGCAAAGACCAGTGACAAACCCCTGAGGTTAAATAGCCTTTCCACACAGGCATGCATAGGACTGTGTTTGGACAAGATATCACCTCTAGAATGATTGGAGATTGTTCTTCCTGCAAGTATTTTGTTCATACCTCCCCCATTTTGTAAATATATCTGCATAAGATGAAATGACCTTGAAGACCTGTATTCTTTGGGACATCACTCTCAGAAGAGTGAGTAATACACAGCAAAGAAGCTTATTCCAAACCAATTCAGATTTCTTTCTTCTTCTTTCCAGAATGACAACTAGATAGATCTATGGAGTGTATAATTTGTTTAAAAAACATTTTTTTCTCAGAAAAAGGGAAAACGGAATAATGAAAGAAAAAAAAATACATCACTGATTATGCTACTTCCAAATCAATAAAATATATAAGTATGTGCTCGATATCATCTCTGTTCAGAAATTTGCCCTCACCTACATGCTTCCCCTGAAAGAAGGGTTGTTCTGTCCAATCATTCATCTGTTTATTCTTAGTTTAGGATCAATCACTGAACTGGCATTTCAGGGACAGACAGAATAAAGGAAGATAATTATCTGGAGAGAAAAGGAGGAGTCTAAAGAGAGAAGCTATTCAAACATCTCTGCATAATATCGGTGCAGAACATTATGGAGAAAATTTCTGGTGCTGGCCAAGACTCATTTCAACATGACAAGCAATAAACTCTGTATAATACTTGAGTTCTAACCTTCTGGTAAAGCCCCCTTCTAATTACCTAGATATGTCAGGTGGTAAGTCTTGCCACTCT
This sequence comes from Orthonyx spaldingii, assembly GCA_013397795.1. Lineage (NCBI taxonomy): Eukaryota > Metazoa > Chordata > Aves > Passeriformes > Orthonychidae > Orthonyx > Orthonyx spaldingii. The sequence goes on along the minus strand of VZTJ01002540.1, from coordinate 170,182 downwards.
GAATAAATCTGACATCAACAGATTTCTCCTCCTAATTTTTATTTTAATAAGTAAGCCATACAGCAGCTGTGAAGTTACTGATAATGAATGTGAGGAAATAGGATTACTCAAGTGAGTTAAATCCTTCTGCCTTTTCATTATCTGCTATATAATACTCGAAAGTCATGTCCTGAATAGACACAGAACAAGCAACTGGAACCTACATATTCAATCCTTATGCTGCTACTCAGTCACTAAATAAGGCTCAGTCCATGAGCAAACCTGGGATGACCACAGAATCTGAATGTGTTTATCTGCATTGCTTTGTTCAGAAACTCCCCAGCAGGTTGTGGGTGTTTGGCTATATGTATGTTTGTGTGTGTAAGATTACTTTATGACGAGTAGGCTGATCTTGTTTTGACTTGATAGGGGCTATTTTTTAGCATCTAGTCACAAATAGCTTGGCACCTAAAAATCCAGGAGGCATTTATGCCTATAGTCTTGCAGAACTCTTGAGTTACTATGGGGCTAATTTATACACTCCTGAATTGCCAAGCTGACCTACCTGTTCCTCTAGCATGCTGTCTCCTGTTAGAGATATGCTACTATTGACCTTTTCTTCCCAAGCCTATGTGATAATGGCACTGAACTGCATCCACTATAACTTCAAGTTTGGCTACAAATAAATCCACAAGGTATCAGGGAAATTCTTTCCAATAAAGCCAGTAACCTTTTTTCCCTGTTAAATTCAACTGGATTAACTTATCTTTTTATCAACAAACAGATCAGAGAAATATGATGTAAAGTATGCATTCATACTGGTAACTAAAAGCAGATCAGACATACCACAAATTACATTGCATTCAGTTTCATAGTAATGCCTGTATTAGTTATGTATTTATTTTAAGGAATGCAGCTCAGTCTGAAAAAATTCTGCCTTAATAAAGTCGTTGAATCATACCATGTCTTGATTAAAAACTTGTAGAAAATAAAGATAGCACATAATAAATAGCTTAAAACCACCTTAAAAATCAACTAAACCTAGTATTTGTAAGTGCATAGGGATCAGTAAGTTGAGCTGTTTTAACTGGGATTCCACACACAGAAATTTTTATTAAGTGTCTATATTAGACAGTGTTATAAACTGTATGCTAGACATACTTAGGTGTGGAATTGCAACTAATGAGAAGGACAAATTATCAGTTACCTGAGTCACTCTGAAACCAAGTGGTCACAACCTACCAAAATGTATTTTAACACACTTCATTATGGGTAGTAGCAAAGGAAACAAATAACTGGATCTGTACCTACAGAAGAGGACACTATCTCAGAAAGTAATTATTCAGAGGGCTACTTGAAATCATCTGAGAACCTCATTAATGAGACCTTTTAATCTCATACTGGGCTTACACTGTTCATGTGAGAGGAGACTGTCAAGTTAAAGTAGGGAAATAATTTTGACTTAGTATGCAAGAAACAGATAGACCCCTGCCAGGATGTGTCTACTGCCAGTGTCTACATCCAGACAAGTATGAAAATAGTGGAGATAGTTCAAAGAATGGACATAAAAAGGCTCTGGGAATCAGCAAAACAGTCTTATTATCTGAGACTTAAAGAATTCACTCAATTTAGCATATCTGCAGAGAAGGTTAAAGGTGAATTAATCAGAGTACAGATCCTCATTCAAGTAAAAGAGATCTGATAGTGGGAGTGCTCAGTATTGCAGACAAAGACATAAGAATCTCCAACACTTGAAAGATGAACTTGGATGAATTCAAGCTTAGGAAATTAATTTTAAAGCACTCAGAGTAATTTATGTAAGAATAAAAGTCATAGGGACACCAGAATAAGGACATTTTGAGGGGCAGTCTAAATGTTGTGCTTAAATCCATGCAGCTTCTAGAAAAACTGAGAAAGAGAACAAACGCATGACTGTTTGTCCCTTTCTGGGTTTCAAATTTCAGATACTTAATTACTAATTCAGGAAAGGAAAAGGAGTTTGTTTTGTAAGAGACATAAGCCAGAAAATGCAGCACTTTGGAAACTGATTTGACTCCCAATGCTGCAGTGGCTTATGATTGACCAGCACAGGCTTGTATCTATGCAGATGGGAGCTTTGCCTGTTGCTGGAAAATTTATCCTCCGTATGGATTGCTGTGCTGAAGAGGGTATGAAATCTTTCTCTGACTGTTCTATCAGTCATGACTGCTATTTTCTGTCCCTCCATTCAGTTTTACCGAAATTTGCAAAAGTTTTGATTGGTTCTCTTTGAAGGTTATGACACAGTAAAAGGGATGGTAGGAGAAAGAATTGGAACAAAACATTTTCATTTTTTTTAGAGAATGTAACAGCAAAAAACTTTTTATTTTCCTGCTACTTTCTCAAACCAATAATTTTAGAAACTCTCTGAAGTCTATTAGTGACCTTGCTGCTGATTTATCTTCTGAAATGTGAGAGTGATGGGAAACTTTATCAAAGGCTAAGATAGATAATTGCCACCTTTCTATTTGTTCGTAAAGGCTGACATATTCTCTGAGCAAACAAACTTCCCTTAAAGGGAACCATTTTCCCTTTTCTGAAACCACATTTATCAAAATCTTTATTATTATTATGTCTTCAATTTACTGGTTCTTTAGTCACATAGCACAATGACAGATTTGGAATCTAGAATAAACTCTCCTCAGTTTTAACGCTGTGCTGACTGAATATTTCAGCAATGTCAACTCCAGTAAGCTGAATAATTATTTAAGAACTACTTACCCTATTTAGTTATATGAAACCAAATAACTGTTAAATGTCTGCAATAGATACTAGCAAGAAAAGTAAATCTGCGAATAATTAGGGAAACTAATTATTGCTGATGTGAAAATAAGTGGCCTTTTCCAGGAACTGAAGATTATCTAATAATCTTGCTGTTAATTTTTATTGATTCAAATTGTACCCAACACCAACAGTTTGCTAGAAACTAAAGTTTTGCTTTCTGTGCAAGAGCAGACATCTCACCTGATGAATGCTGAAAGTATTACTGTTTTGATTTTAAAATTCTTCCAAAAGGTAGTTAATTAACATTACACCCATTGGCATAATGTTGCTTTCTGTCATATTGCTTGCTTGAAGTACTCTAACTGCAAAAGTCTACTCCTATTGAACATACTCAGCTTCTGTCTTTTACCATATGAGTGCTTGCCAACTGTTCGGTTCAGACATTTACTGTTAATTTTTTACATGGAGTGGATTGTCATATGAGTCTCATGGCAGTGTTCCTGCTTGGTAACTCAATTAATTTTTCAGAAGAACATTGTGTTATGGATTTTTAGTACAGGAGATTCATAAGAAAAACCATGGGTTTCCAAATCAATGAAATTTTTAGAATCACATGGCTACGTATTCAAGGAATACCTAAGAATTCCAGGAATTTAATACATGCTATGTTTTAATTCACAGATGTACATGTATATTATGATTATCTTGTTCATACATCTTAAGCATAGTAAATGCCACAATATATTTGTCAGTAAAATATAAATTGAAAAGCTTTTTTTGATTCATACAGTGCTAAGCAAAATTCTTTATGCTTTACCTAGAAACAAGATTTTGGAAATGCCTAGTTGAAATCCTCCTGGTTTTCTTTGCAGGGGCAAGAAGTTGTTAAAGAATGAAAGACATTCTTATTTTTGTACTGTACTTGCAGTTCATTCATCATCTCCTAACTATGAAAATCAATTCTAAGTTTCAAATGTTAAAGCTGTGCAGATCTACACTAACCAGTGTCCATGGATATAAGTTCTTCAGAAATAGTAGAGGGACAATGTGTAATTTCCTGATAAAAAAAAAAAAATCTAATTCCAGTGAAAATAACCATTGTGGTAGTGCCAACAGTTTATCAAAATAATTGTTCATAAGGGAAGCATTTTAAAAGATCTTGGATTCAGTGGATACAAACATTTGGAGACAACCAGTGGAGACAGCATTTTTCCTGAAAATTCAAAGCCATTCATACTAAAAGGAGTGAGAAAGAATATAATATACATTTGTCATAATGAGGTCTCTTTAAACCTTGATGTTTATGCCAGAAAATATAACAGTGTCTTATGAAATACATGCATACTTTTCCCCTTAAAAATACTCTTTTTATTTCGGTGCACCTTGAAACATATCCTTGGGAATTGAAAGTGACTCAATAAACCATTAAGCCTTTCAAAACTAACTGTAAAACTAAGATGTTTCAGTCTATATGCATGTGTTCTACTGCTGCTCCCAAATATTCAACGAGGTGATGCAAACTATTACTGCAAGACAAATATATGCATGTTTCAAGAAACAAGGATACCTTTTTCCACATAGATGAGTCAAGAAGAAAAAACATCTATCTGAGTAACAGTAAGAGCAAATTTAGTCTTCAGTACCAAGATTCTGATTTCTAGCATTTTACATCAATTTTATATAGGTAAAAAAATTGAGTAATAGTCAAAGAATATTGGACTCAATACATATTTGGTTAGGATGCTTTTTATGTAATTTTTCTATGTATTTTACTTTTTTATGTAATCTGAAAGAGTTAAGTGTATTCATAGGTAAAACTGAATGCTGAGCAGCTAAACTGAGCCTCTAGAAAAGTGAAGGAAGGAAAATAAATTTCCTTAGAGGTATGAGCTGGTCCTATATAGCATACGATTTTAAAATGTTTTCCTACACTTTTTTTTTAAATTTGATTTAGTAAGATTGTCTGCAATCCAAAGAAAATAAAATTTATGCACCCGTAATAATTATGTATCAGAATATAAAGATATATTCTTATTCATTTACTCCATTCCTTTTCTCCCCCTCCAAATTTGGAAAGCTACTGAACATGATTGGTCAGAGAAGCACATCTGTAAAATATTGAATTTCCGCAGAGAGCTTGTACAGGGTCACAGTCATTGGTTTGACATATCAGCTGCTGTGAGGTGAAGTGCTTTGTAGAGTTTACACAGAGGCCAAGAGTACAGGACAGACAAGCAATCAGCACTTATTAACTGGCCAAATTACTGTGTACAGAACTGGCAGAATCCCAGAAAGGAATGTAGAAGATAGTTTAAAATGCTCTAATGAAAGAATATAGGAAACTTGACACAGTTTAGATATGAAACTGACAGTAAGAGAAAGACATGCTTCATTACTGCCTGTATTGAAAAATTTCTTGTTCAGTTTTCAAAACCTGCTTTCCCCCTGTAATACAAGGAAGTTACATATAAGAAGCTTTTATGTCAACTTTCAGTGTTTAGAAAAAAAGGCATCTTTCTGGATATGTGAAACATGGTTTAATCCTAAAACTGCAATAACTTGTTTAACGGTTGGTTGTGACTTAATATTGGTAAAGAAATGTGTGTGTGAGTCTTGTTTAAAGTGGAGTTTTAGTCAGAGAGAGAGGAAAATATGAAGCAGAAAATACAGAAGAATGTGAATGCAACTTGCACAGATTCTGTCCAATGCTGAAACACTTTTCAACAACAGCTAAAGAACCGTCCTTGGAACTGCCCATGAGCACGCTGAGTTAATAACACAATAAGTGTAGCAGTGGGCAGACTACCAGGATGAATTCATCCTGGTGGGCTGACCATTCATAGTGCTGCTTTGTACCTGTCCCTCCCCTGTTTACCCAGGACTGGCCAGGTGTCACTGGTCAATCATTTGTCCATTGGCTCGTCACTCGACTTGCCCTCCCCTGATGGAGGGCATAAGAAGTGTAGGTGAGGGACGATCGTGGCGATTTTGCCAGGCTTCCATCTCGCAGCTTGTTCTTTGCACCTTCCTTCTCCATCTGTCAGAGAAATAAAGAACGCTGATAAGAAAGGCAAGTGGTCCGTCTGTTTATACCTGCAAACAGCTGCCACCGCCCGCCCAGGACTGGAGCTCCCCAGCTAAGGGAGCTACCGAGGGTGGGCATGGTGGTCCCAGAGAAGTCCATCGCCAAAACAGCAAAGCTACAAATAAGGAATAAAGTCTGAGAAGAAAGTTCATGCTTTGATTGGAAAGTTCAGTGAGAATAGCTCTGCCTTTAAGAAGATTGAATCACGATAAATTTTACTGTCCCATTTGGCATCCTGTCGTTAGAACCCTCTGCAGAGGTGGAAGTACAGGTCCCTGTTTAATGAATATGTTGTAGAGTCATTTTTCTAATCAAGAGATTACTTGCTTTCTCTTATCCTACTTGCCCATGCTCAGAAAAGCAGAAGAACAATAGGATCAATTAGGATTTAACTGATGTCTGAAAAAGATGCAGATTTTTTTCCCAGCATTTTAACTATGAAGAAACCTACAAATCTTGAAAAGAAATTGACCTTTGGGCAGGATGAGCTTTATCTGCCACTGTTCGTTTCTTTGAACAGCAATTTTGGCCCAAAAATATTTTGTGTAATTTTTTATAACTTGTTCTCAGTTGATAGACCAGACAATAAAACACATGCCCGACTTTAAGAAAAACAAACCTGAACTAACTGAACTCCAAGCCAAAATTGCTTTGACCTCAAGTAGGGAGAATCAGTTCATAAGAGTGTCATGAAACTGAGGTGTTTGTGTGAGGATGATCGCACATTTTCTCAATGCTCAAGCTCTCTTTACATTAGGTTGAGGTGTTTGCCTAAATGCTATCATCTAAAGGTATGTGAAAAGCCCTCAGATATCTGAGATATTTGCACAGAACTGATGGAAAAAAGACAGGACCAAGAAAAGACCCACACCTTTATGGAAAGACTGGGGCTGGACCTATGTGACTGAGTTGAGTCTATGTCCCTATTTAGTGAAATGGGAACTTGGGCATTTTACTCTGAATGGTGTGCCAACTTTAGGTAATTAAAACTGGGGCTGAATCCCATTCTGCCTGTTTGCAGCAGCAGAAGTTCCTGCATCACAAAAGAAACAAATAAGTTTTTAAGTTTGGCTTCACCTGGGTTAAGGGAAAATGAAGCATATACAAAACAGATGTACACCAGCAACATAAACATAAACTGACTATAGTTTGATTGTTTTGATCTTAATGTGACAGACAGTACTGGATTTTCATTAAAATTTACAAAAGAATGGCAAAGGTTACAAGCAGTTCAGAGCAATAATACAACCTCATTAACAAGTTTCTTTTATATGTTTAACCATATTCATTTAGCATTCAGTTAATAAGAACTGCAGGATTCTCTTGAACCTATCACTAGTGATTTATTAAGTTCATTTTATATTCAACTGTTTATAGATCAAACATGCACAAGATGAGTTCAACAGTATTGAGCACATTTAACAATAAAAGAAAAGAGGAGGATTGGGTATTTAACTTTTAGGTTACACGTTTTCAGCAGGAAGACAGTAATTAAATTTAAGCCACTGCTTTGATCAAGGATAAATGCTCTATGCCTCTTAAATACCTCTGAAATCAATATGCCTATTTAGAACAACAGTTCCTGAAAAAACCTGGCATTGTCTTGGAGGCAAACTGAGGTTTCACTATGTGTGTGGTTTGCTAAAGGGAAAATTTGAAATCAGCTCTGTTGAAAACTGATTTCTGACATGCACGTAAGAAACACCAGTGAATCAGACGTTGTGCATGCTGGAATCACCCCTTGAATAAAGAAACACAAATCAGTGTTTAAAAATGTTGAGTCTCCCAGTTATCACCAAAGCAATTCTGTCTCTTACCAGATTTATTATGCACTTCAGAGCACCAGCTGCAAAAACTGCTAAACTACCATTTAAATATCAACAGCAAAATTTATGAAAATTCATGAAAACATGTCTTAATTTTATAATGATTTGCATGATAATGAAAAATGCAGTTCATGAAGGATTTAAAATTTTTATTACTATGAACATATTTTCCATTGGAAAAATATTTTCAACTTTAAAAAAGGTATAAACTTTTATTTGAAATGTCATAAAACCTGGATATTGTATGAAACCTTTGGAAAAAAAAAAAAGTTCTATTTTTTAAAATGTCCTTGTATGTTCAGTTTCTCAGTGCTGGATCTGATACTGGCTCCTGAGGAAACATGAAATTGCAGCTAAAAAGAACACACCTCTCCAGCAGAAGTTGATGATGTGAACACACCACTACAGAAACACAACTTCACACATTTTATTTATCAATTGGATAATAACATATGGTATATCGTTTGTTGTTCGTGAGTAGTCTTCTCTTCCTTTGGTTTGATCTTATATAGTGTTTCCTGGTTAAACTGAGACAATATCATCAATGAGACATTTGAAGCAGGTCTTGTCTTTGGGAGATTATTTTGCCTGTTTGGGGTATGAATACAGTGTTCACATAATGTTGCCTCTGAGACATTATGGAAATGCAATCCTCTCAGCGACGGTTAAACAACATTTTAAAACAAATACTTTTATAAACTAACTCATTTTAACACATTGTCCCTATTATAGTTTCATCTTTATTACTGCTTAGGTATGCTGGTATAAATACATGGACATTATGAGACAAGTACAATAATACATCATTAAAAACACCCTTTATAATGGGCTGAATCAAAACTAGAGAATGTGGGAACCTTGTTAAAAAAAACAAACCCTCCATTTGTGTTTGGAAATAAGATTTGACAGAGGGGCAAACCAGCTGTTTCCTGGCTAGCAAAATTGGTCTTTACGTTGTGTGTTGGAAACTCAAAATACGGTTACAAATTTATGCTACTAAGGAAAGAATATCTTAGAACTAACTAGAAAGAAAAATACCACATTAATTTTAGAGTAGATACTACTATATGACTAGACTTTGTAAAGATAACAGAGAAAGCAAAATTACCCTGTAGTCACACTGAAAAAGAAATTGCAGCTCACTGATACATGATTGTCTAGTGTCTCTTTGTGACACTTCGGGTGTGTTTGCCAACCCACCAATACACATCTCCTCTATCTCTTCGAAAAGCTCCCCCGCCCATTAAATCAACACTAAGATTAACATTTGATACCTAACCTTGCTACTTTTTCTTCCTCTCTTCATCCTGAATGTGAGAAAAGACAAAAAGAAGCATGATGTCTGGCTTCAACAATTCTGGGCAACAATTTGCAGGAGAACATACTTGGGAGTATGCCTTTATTTTAAAGAATAAATGGAATCACCATGTTTCTATCTCAAATACACTTTAAGTAATTTCTAGAATTATTCAGATATGTCCTTGTTTAAACGTACTCCTGTGGTTTTTGTCCCCCTGTTTCAGTGGGATTCATAGCTCACAGTACAGTCATATGTAGTGTAATGCTTTATTAGTGTCACGGATTTTACAAAAAAGGAAAAACACTTCAAAGAGCAACTGCTAACAGCACAGAAGTATAAAAAAAGAGTTATGTGCTCTTGCTGTTTATTTTGGTTTGAATTGCACTGAAAAGAGCAGCTGGTTATTAATTTGAAAAGAATGAGACTTCCTGGAGAATTTTTTTTTTCACCCAATGGCAAAATGTTAGGAAAAAAAAGGGACATGAAAGTAAATACAAATGTAAAATTTATGTTCTTCAAAATATACAAAGATACAGTGTGCAATGTTGTGAAAGCATAAAAACATTTCAAAAGGAAATCATAAGAATAAGGGTTTATTTACTTCATGAAAAATGAACAGAGGATGCATCATTTCATAACAGTACATTCAAACAAAAGCTCAAGTTTAACTCAGAGAAACTGGGGAATAGCCTGTTATTACACGTTGCACATTCGAAATAACATGAACAACAACAGACTATAAATTCAAACTCAACATAGAGTAGTCACATAAGAACCTAGGTAAGATTAGGTAAAACTTAAAAATATAAAGAAGTATGACATTCACATCTGGTGTCTGAATAAAATGAGGACAGCAGTTAGAGTTTCTCAGACTCATATATAAAAGATGTATGGAACTTGAAAGGTTAGCAAAGCTTTTGTCACTTTTAAGGATGTTGCTAAATTCAATCAAATAATGTGTTCAACAGCTTCTGATAAGGAAGATTAAAAGTTTCAGGATGTTTCATTGTGGGTATAAGAATTTAGCAGAAAATAAGCCACCTTGCACTCCAGCTGGTCCTCAGAGATCAGAGGAACTGGGTGCTGCTGAGCTTATTTCTGACTATAGACAATTTAGCACTGTAAATCTGGTTGAGTTCAAAAGAAAAACTTGCTTTAGCACAGATGCACAAACACTGCAGTTTACCAATCCTGTGCTACAGGTATGATCACATTCAATAAGGACTTGGCATGATCCAGATTCATGACTTGTAAGGTGTATTGAAACAGGAAAGAAGGTTCAGAATTGCTGGTGATAAATACATTAAGTACAAAGTGTTAATGTGTGTTACAACAGAAAGCATAGCAAGAGACATTCTAACAGCTCCATGTGCATATAAATGAATTCCCCTGTATGCTCCAATGCAGTTGCAGGTGCAAAGCTCACCAACAGGTTTCCCTTCAGGAGAGGAAAGACACAGCCTACTGACACATCCTGAGCAGGCAGAGATGTTTTCCCCTCCAGAGAGGCTTCTCCCCACCCACCTTTTCTACCCCCAAACTCCCCTTTCATACTATAAATTTTGGCCTGTCCCAAGGAAGTGGAACAATGACATGTTATAGGTGGAGTTTGGTGACTTTGGTCATACATGCATTACATATCCATGTTCTCCTTCATTTGCATCCTGAAGAGTGTGCAAATTAGCATGTTAATGAAGCTTAATGAGGATCTCAGTTACTTTCCGTCAGAATTTATAATTGACAAAACAGGTAGAATAAACACTCTGGCCCTCCACTACTGAGGTGGCAGTAAAAGCTGTTAGACCTTCATCAGAGGGTCTTTGAGTTTATCCTTTTCACCCTAATGAACCAGATTTATAACAAGGTTTGTTTTTCTCAGTGGAGTGTGGCTATTGGCTGGTAGAGAGGTGAGGTGCTACTCTCTGCCTCACTGAAATAGCACCAGGCTGCCAGATCTCCACTTCACTCCAGACAACATTCAGTTGTTAGGCCCTAATCCAGGCAGGTGCAAGATAAGGAAGAGGCACAGCTCATGTTTTTCTCAACCAGTCTTATCATTTTTTCACTGTCTTAAAGCAACAGTGTACAATTCTGACCATTTACCACACAGGGTAACAGCACTGGTATTTGCTGATCTTGTGTCAGTGTTGGAATTCACCTTAGTATTCAGCAAGTTTTGTTTGGCCTCTCATGTTACTTATAGATAAGTTCCTTACACCTGAGGAGTTAATAGTCTTGGTTAATACTTCAGCAGCATCTGACTGCACAGTCATAAATAGTTATCTTTGAAACATGACAAAGTTCCTATAATTGTATTTCCCCAAAATGCATTATCCCCTACACTGTATTTTTCTAAACTGGGTGGTTTTGGTGTTGTATTAATTTATCTTCTTTATTTTGATGACTGTGCATTAATGATGGGAAATTGCTGAGAGATATTTGGGCTAATATCTAGAAGATTGATTTTTAAAAATTTGCTTCACCCAAGGAATTTTCTGTTTCTTTGATTGTGGGGGGTTTTTTTTATATTTTGGGAAGTTGTGTTTGTACCTTTTAAATTTTTATCTCAGAAATAGCTAAAACAGTTAAGAAGGGGAAAACAGAACTCTGCTCTATTTCAAGCTGACATTCATTCATAAAGATTCAGCCTGAACAGTTTAGCATTTGTTAATGATTTTTTGTTAACGACTTTAGTTATCTACACTCAACTTCATTGCACGGGTAGTCTGAGCCATTGACACTTGACACTGAAATGCAAAATAGCTTAGCTCCTGGTCAAGCTTTTCAGTAACAAACCTCATTATTAAGCTGTTAGTAATCACCAACTCTCAATGTCCATTTTAACTTGTACTCTTCACTGCCGTTGTTGTGTGAACAAGTTTGAAGTGTGTCAGTTCTTGGGTGAAATTACTTTAGTCTTTACATTCAAAAAGTTAAATTCTAGCCCAAATTAAGCAGTGTTTGGATGCATAGCTGTATACCCAGCATGTTAACCTTGTATGAAATTGAAATTAAAGCAAAAATAGATCCAGGAGCTTTAAAAAAGCAAGCAACCAACAAATGAACAAAACTAAACTGAAGAAATCCAAAACAACAAACCCAACAAAAAACTTTCCACAAGAAACAAACAAACAAACAAATAAATTAGTAAAAACCCCTGTTTGTGCTCTACTATAGCTGAAAGTTTGTTTTAATTGTACATTGAAATATTATCTCTGCTCAAAATACTGGCTAATTCACACTGTCCTCAAAATCACTACCCGAGTCTAGGTAAGGTCTCAGTTCTCTCTCCACCCTCACATCTCTACACAAGTAAAGGAATGAGATCCCCTCATTTTGTAGGGGCAGAAGAAAAATAAGTAGCTCTTTTTATTCCCTATTTTTTTTCTTTTTTCCTCAAGAAAGAAAATTTCAGAAACCCAGCAAGGACAAACTCAACTCTTCTGCCTTCTTAATTGGGGATAACTGAGATAGGATAGCATACGGACTGAAGTGCATAAAAAATGTATTTTTACATTAAAATGATGTTGCCTGCTTCTAACCTGATGCTATAAGTGGCCAAGCACTCTCAGTTTAATGAACACATCTATTTGGAGTCCATGCCTGTAGCATTAGGAGATCTTGATTCCTTTTTCCAAAGAATTAACCAAGGTAACACAGATGGAAGTAGTGCAGAATGTCATTAGCAGAAGTATGAACATGGATGAATAGGTGATGACTTACATGGAACTTAATCTGCTGATTTTCTAAATGATGTTGGAAATCTGTCACCCATTTCTTGGGTTACCTTTAGATTATGTGCAAACAGATTTTCAATTGTAAAATCACAGTCATTATTGTTGGAAGGCAACTCCAGTATATCCACCTGATCAAAGTAGAATCAACCTTGAATTCAGACCAGATTGTGTAGGACATTCTCTAATCAGGTTTTGTAAACTCCAAGAACAATCTCCCAGGGCACTCTGCCACAATGCTTAATTATCCTCATAGTGATTTTTTCTTTTTAATAGCCTTTGTTGTTATTTATGACCAGTGTCTTGTTTTCCTGCTTCAATAGGCTTCTGGTTTCTGGTCCTGTCTTCTTAATAACCTCCACCTATGTACCGGTTAGGGTTACTGCTGTTATGCATCCCTGAAGCTGCCTCTTTTCATGCAGAATGAGACTAGAATCACAGCCTCTCTGAGTGGGTACTCCAGCTTCCAAACAACTTGGGGCCCTCCACTGAAATTACACTAGTTATTCGTTGTCTTTCACTAATTGTGGGGCCAAAACTGGACACAGATTTCCAGATGCAAGTGTCAAGTACAATGTCAAGTAATTAGTGTCATACCTCTTCTATACTGCCTCTTTGCATCAGACTTTGGTGACTTGTTTCCCTGAGCACTGAGATGCACAGTATATGAGCTTCGAGGAGGTTGGTCTTTAACACGTTATGTTGGGCTGCTTAATCCCTCAAAACTGCTGTCACATGATCACACTGTCAGTTCCTTTAGAAAACTGAGTTTTGTTGCCATCCTGGCAAATAGAAACTGCTTTCCAGTTTACCAGTCCACCTGCTGTTTAGGGGATCTGTTAAAGAATGATGTCTAAAGAATGAGACGACCCCTTTGTGAAAGTATTTTAAATATTTGTTGGCTTTAAAAAAGTCTCGAGTCATGAGACACTTAAAAGTTGAGGTTTATCTTTTAGATCATCTAAGCGATTCATAGCTGGATATTCAAGAATGTGCATGCAACTGAGACCTATCTCCTAAGGCAACACAAGATAGTGTGGAGTGCATGACTAGCACAGCAAGATCCTCCTCCACCTTCAGTATGAAAATCAAACTTCATTCATGGGTCATTTAGCATCTGTGTGCAGAGATAAATATATTTTAAGCATCACTGAGCCAAAGTCTTAAGTAACAAAATTTCCTTTCCATTTCAGACAGCCTCAATCCCTTGAAACTCACATTATGAACACTTTATTCTGGTTAATAACTGCAGTTGCAGGTCACAAATGATTAAAATAAGCCTCAGTAACTTCCAGTTCATTAAGACAAGCAAAGCACCAGAAAAATATTTGGCTTCTTCACAAGGCTTAGATACTCCTAAAATATTTTTTGGCTTTGAACTCCAGTTAGTATAACAAAATGGTAAAGCAGCCCTATTAATTGTAAATTACTGGTTTTCAAATACTTATATATATATATATATATATGTTCTGATACATATATACACAGATACACAAGCACACACATTTATCTTGATAACCCTCTTTTCAATTGAACATGTGGTTAATTGGAAGAGAGGTTTCCTTGTAATTTTTCATTTACATTTGGCTCAAAACTTGAAGTAGGTTTGAAGTAGGTTTTAACTTCTCTGAAATTATATGTTCTGTCCTCAGGCATCTTACTTCACAGAACACTCTCTTGCAAAGAAGAGGAAATGGAAAGTAGAAATATAGAACTGCAATGGAGAGAAGTGTGATTACATAAAAAATTATTATATTTAAACCATATGGATATTATAATGTTAGTTAAAAATATCATTGAAAGCTCTATCTGTCTAGAGTTTAAAAGGTAAGGGCTTGTAAAAGTTTTTTATTCAGAGAAAGTAAAACATTTTTTTAGATGTGTGAGCTCAGCTTTGAAATAAATGTAACATGCAGATAAGCAGAGACCAATCATTACACTGCAAAGCAATTTTTGCAAGGAGAAGGAAACTTGCTAAGTTCTTTTCTAAATGTTAAAGCGTATTATATCACGTGATTGCAAAATTTCCCCTCTGTCTCTCCTGCCTTCACAATTTAAATAGCTTTTTCTTATAGGTGATGCAGTTCCATATTAGAAGAAAAAATCGTCCATAAACCTGAAAAGTAATTTTTCATCTGCTGGTTTTCCATTCATAAAAATTTCATTTGAATGTAAATCACATCATAAAGTTATATTTTCAACTTGCATATTTAAACAAAATTAGGATTTTGATATCAGTGGTCTGTAATTCATTAACTCCATACCTGACCAAAACGGATTTAAAAGTGACTATTCTATAGCCCGATGCTTCTGCTGGTCTGCATAAAGCTATGTACTGAAATATGGTTGGTTTTTTGAAAAAACACAGAGAAGTTTCAAAAATGACCAGAACAAACATAGAATGCTGTGATAACTTCAAATGAATATAGCAGTGTGTAAATGGCTAATGAAATTAACAAGATGCCTTTTCTAATAATCATCTACTGCAAAAGAATAAACAATTAACCTAATAAAGGCCAACTAAATCAAAAGATTTTGAGAAATAACTCTTGAATATCTTGACATATACTACATCACCTTTTCGCCTTTAAGTATTTAATTAATCAACCTGTGTTGTAGGAAAAAAAATACATATATGAGTTTATGCTGTATTTTGCTATGCTACTAATTAGTGCTGGTCAGTATAATTCAATTAGAAGTTTGCAACCTTAAATAATTTTTTTTATTTAATAAGTAATTAAAAGAATATAAATGGTTCTGATAATCATAATTGTGGCGGTCATCCAGCCAGTGGCGCAGCCGCCGGCTGGGCCGCCCATGACTATGGAGACTACCTTTCAGCCTGCCCTTCCTTTAGATCAGGCCGACTGGGTAGACGAGACCTCTTGGGACAGTGAGTCCTGAGAGGTAGGCGGGCTGGAGGCGGTTTCCCGTCATGGACGCTGTCCATCAAGGTGCTGTCCCCTCCCTTCTCCCCTCACAGTTGATTTAAATATTCATATGGTTGATTTCATATTCATGTATTGCTAGAAGCTTCAGTTGCTCTGTTTTCCCCATTGGTTTGTTCAAATATGTCCCGCCTTTGTAATTCGTTTATTGGTTCCTGTCATCCCCCTTCATGCACCCCATTCGTCCGTTCCCCTTCTCCTCCCCCTTTCCCCTTCCCTTAAAACCCCCTGTAACGGTCATTTCGGGGCTCGTTCTGTGGCTCCCATCCTCGCAGTAAGTTCTTCTGCCCCCGCCAGGGCAGAGAATAAACTCTTGGATTTAGCCCACAAACGAGTCCTCTCTTCTTCCTTCATCGCCTCCGCGTCGCTCCTGATCCATCGGCTGCTGCCAGCCCCAGCCTGGGCTGTGGGACTTGTTACCTGCCTCGAACTTGCCCTGAGAAGGCTAAGGCGTTGCATCGCCGCCGCGCACCTACGTGCGGCGTGAGAGCCTGTGTCCGGGCACGCGAGGGTACTGTCGCCCCTCGACCAGCCGGGCGGTCAAGCGGTCAGCGACACATAATAATGTTAGAACTTACAGCACTATGAAAATTAAGGCAATAGAAGAAAGAACACTTTTTACATCCCGTCAAAGATCATTTTTAAAACCTAGGAAAAATCAGATTACCATCGAATTGTCTCTGTACACATATATACAAGAAATTTGCTATGTGGGGTTTGTGCCATAGAGAAATATAGAACATTGATTTCAACTCCTGTTTGCCATTAGACTTTCAAAATATTAGTAGAATCATTTAGTGTGTTATTCTTTTCATTCTCACAATGAGTATAAAAGTTGCTTCTGTTGCATGTTGTGCAGGAACCTGTTCATTGGTGACATGGCCGTGTGAATACCTAGGTGCATCCACAATATATCAAAGCCTCCTTTAGCTGTAGCTTCAGGCTTCCTAGGAATTTTCTGGGATAGATCTCTGTGAAGAAAGCAAGGAAAACAATACTTTATTTCACAGTTTAACTTTCATAATATAGATCTTATTAACTATTTTCTCATTTCTTTATTATGGCAAAAAATCGTCAGAAGTTTACTATTCAATTGAACCAGCATCCCCGTCAGCCATCCTCATGGCCCCTCAGTGGCTGACAGGGCATCTGCCACTGCCTCAGTTACATGCAGGGCACCCTTATGCATCTCAGAAACCCTCATGTTTCCTCAGCGACATGAGGAGCACCTGCCTCACCCTCAAATGACCTTCATTTCTCCTCAGCAACATGCAGGGTACCCACCATTCCTCGTGACCCTCATGCTCTCTCAGCAACACACAGGGCATTTGCCCTGTGTGATTGATTTACCTGTATAAATAATGTAAATTTTTGATTTTTGGAGAGCTATCCTTTTCTGAGTTACCACCTAGCTCCCTATTTTGCAAAACCTACAATAAGAAATAGAAATACCTTGCCTCAGTGTGTGAACTTGCACTGCCCCCAGGTAACAAGCCTGCCTCTGGGACAAGAGTAGGGTAGTGAGAAAGAAAACTAAAACTTGAAACACCTTTCTCCCACCCCTCCCTTCTTCCCAGGCTCAGCTTCACTCCTGAATTCTCTCCCCAGTCCCCTGCAGTAGCCCCTGGTGGGGCAGGGAACAGGGGCTGTGATCAATCACATGTTGTCGCTGCCTCTCCTCACTCCTCAGATGAAGGACTCCTCACATTCTTCCCCTTCAGCATGGGATCCCTCCCATGGGAGACAGTCCGGCAAAAATTCCAACAGAGTCCTTCCCTAGGACTACAGTTCTTCATGATCTGCTCCAGCACAGGTGCCCCACAGGTCCTTCCAGGAGCCTGCTCCAGCCCAGGCATCCCAAGGAAACACAGCCTTCTTTGGGTATCCACCTGCTCTAATGTGGGGGTCTTCCATGGGCTGCAGGGATATGTCTGCTCCACCATGGATCTCCATGGGCTGCAGGGGAACAGCCTTACCACAGTCTTCTCACAGGCAGGGATATTCTGCTCTGGTGCCTCAAGCATCTCATCTCCCTCCTCCTTCCCTGACCTGGGAGTGTCTGCAGAGTTGTGTCTCTCACATATTTCACTCCTGTCTCTGGCTGCAGTTGCTGTCGTGCACAGGGTTTTTGCCCTTTTCCTAACTACATTATCACAGAGATACTACTACCACCAATGCCGACGGGTTCATTCTTGGCCAGTGGTGGGTCCATCTTCGAGCCAGTTGGCATTGGCTCTCTGAGACATAGGGAAGCTTCTGGAAGTTTCTCAAAGAAGCCACCCCTGTAGCCTCCTCTTTACCAAAACCTGATCATACAAATCCAACACATAGTATGTTCATTTTTGAGCTAATAAGGTTAAATCCAATTTCCAACTGTACAAACATTTATCACAACAGGCATGTTTACCAAATCTAAATCTCCTAAGTAACTGAACAGACCCATAAGTACTTTCCCTGAAGTGGATCTGGATCTGGTGGTTTAGGAAAGGTCTAAGAGGGCTTTGCCCTTCCCCATGCACCTCTACTTGCAGCCTCCCCACTGCAACACTGTGAACTCACATGTTCTCTACATAGTATGCTTTTGTTAGCCAACACCTTAGCAGTGTCTGACATTTCCAGAGTAAAGGAAAAGATGTGGTACTGTGCACACTTCATCCTATTTGTAGCTCTGTCAGACAGTGGAATGGTTCAGCTCTTTCATTCTGCCACATCCAGCCAGCCTTACTACTGAACATCTGGCAACTGGAATACCTCGCTACCTTTATGTCCTTGATCTCTTCAGCTATATCATTAGAGCACTCCTTTTTAGTAATGACCTTGTGCATTTTTTGAACAGTTCTTTTTTCTTTCAGAACCATTTTCTCTTCTCCAATACTCTCCAATTCCTTTAGATGAGGAATTAATTCTTCATCTTTTCTGGCTTTAATTCCTCCTTCAGGAAAATTGAGAAAGATTGTTCATAATATAATAAATGACAATGAAGTAATAATACTTGATTTTAAGTAATAATACAACATCTTTCAGTAATTTAAAATGTTCAGTTTATCCAAAGCATATTTTCTTTAATTGTGTTATAGAGTGAGGTTTCTGACACTCTGTCTCCAATCCAGTTTACTGTGATCTAAATGTTCTCTATATCTTAATGTTTCCTAAAGGACCATCAAGATTCTTATTCTGTAATCTGCACTTCTCATGCACATCTTCTCTGTGCTCCATCACCTCTTCTTTTACCACCTGTGGCAGTGGTTGTGTGGAAGGCACTAGTAGCTGACTCTCACACATAGGCAGAACCCTGCAGTTTGTGAGACTCCCTCTTGGGGACCCTCTAATTTGATGGCAAGTGCATCATGACTGGTGGGCTATTTAAACTTGTTTTACTAATTGGATCTGAGAAGTCTTAGTCTTCCAATTTTTTTTCAAAAGTGTCTGATGCTAAACTATTTCTTTAACTAGAAGAGGAAAAACCTTTCTCTTAAGTTTTATCATATATTTAAATAGGCTTCCAAACGCCTCCAATTTGAATTTTCTGCCAAAAAATAGAATACCAAGTATAAAATAAAATAGTATTAAATTTTATGGAGTTAATGGGTCATCAGGCTGAAGATTCAAAGCAGAAGTTTATATTTCCAAGAAAAATCTAAATTGTTATGAAGAAAAAACATCTCTTCTTAATGCAGGAATTCAATTTTCAGGTATGAATGTCTCATTTTTTCAAGAACTTTAATATAAAGTGATGTTTTAATGTAAAGTGATGTAAGATAAATAATGTACCCTGCAAAGTCTTTCAAGCATTTTCTATTCTAGAGTGTAACAACTTCCTCAGAACTGTCCTTGAACAACAGGAATGTGCTATGCTTCATGTCAAATGGAATAAAAGACTTTGTTCTAATGTTATCCAGAAGAAATCTTGGTCCATATGTTCACATTCGAACACACTGTGAATTAACTTTTGCACACAGCAGTAAATGTGTATAGTAACCATCCTTCACAGTTCTTCTGCAATTGTTTTTGTATATGTATATATTATTAAATTGTATATGTAAATTGTATGTCCTTTTGGAAGTAAACTGTCACAATATTTTGCTGCATACTATCTGGCATGTATTCTAATACTCATCTTATGCCACTCTATACCATGGCAACAAAATTTAAGGAAAGGTTTCTGTCTTAATGTGACCTTGAACTAAGATCAGAGGAAAATTAGAACCAGCACAGATAATGTACAATAGATAATATTTTTTAATCCATTTACTGGACATAAGAAAAGCAAATATTTTAAAAATTGAGTACTTCCAAGGTCAAACAATGCCTTAATAAATTGAGCAAAATGTGGCAGCTTCCTTTACTTAGAAGTTTTCTTTCCAAGCTTCATCCAATATTCTTTTAGATTTCCTAAAATAGTCCAGTATCCATTAGCTTTTTTCCCTACCAACAGATGATAGATTTCATGATTTATTATTGCAATTGGTTTTTATCACAGACTGCTGTGCAATGACAAGCATCAGTCTAGAGTGCAGTGTGAAGGTTCATATTTTTACTTATTTTAGTAACAAAGTGGGGAAAGAAAATTAAGGTTCCTTTTTGTCAGCAAACTATATTTATGGTTTCAACTTTATACAGCCGTCTGAACCTTAGCTTGATAAATTATTCTGCCTGTGTCTCTTTCTCCACATAAAATAAGATTATAAAATCTTAAACCTGGTGGGTTTGGCTTTATTTAGCTAAGAACAAAAAAATCCTTTCGTTTTAATATTCCCCCCAACATTTTTAACAGGCTCAAGTCCAGTGTTCATTTAAGATGTGCTATAATTTCTTTTTTTCTGCTGTTAAGTGTGAAAATATAAATATTGTCTGTCTCTTATGAGAAAGAATCTGGATAATCCAATTTTCTAATATATCCTAGAACTGTAATCCATACTTCATTTCTGTGGTGACATTTATGATGCTAGTTTTCATCTCACTGCAGTGCATCTCATGTTGAAAAAAAAGGAAAAAAATCAGCCCAAAGAAATCACCCATTAAGATAAAGGAGCAAAGTATTTATTGCCTTAATTCAATTACATACAGAAGTAAGTTAAAAAAACTTGAACACACTTCTTCAACGGGATCTGGAACACTGAACAAACAAGTCACAAATAGGAGTAAATCTAACATTATTTTTGAATTTACAGCATTTTTGAAAGATTTGTTTATTAACTCCTCTGGAGCCTCCCTTCACACTTGTCCATGGCCCAAAACCCCATTTCAGCCCAGCCTGAGGCCATCAGTCCCTGGTTGGGGGTGGACAGGGCAGATCCTCCCTTTTCCACCACCTGCCAGGCTTGGCCAAGGAGGACCTTCCTTGCCCACCCCACAAGTAGGCCCCATCTCAAGAATTCCCTGATTATTTCAGGAATATCTTTAAAGATTGGAGACATTGAAATCTCACTAAAATTTAACTTGCACATACCAGAGGCATCTAGCATGTGTATTTCTGGTTGATATACCAAATACAATCAAAATGGGGCTTCTGACAGAAGCATATTTATAGGAGTTATGAGTTAGCAAAGAGACAAAAAATGGACTGTGAAGCCAGAGCCTTCTTTTTAAAAAATCTGACCTCCTGATTGTGCAACTATTTTGTCATAAGGACTAATTTTAGCAATGCCAAAGCTACCTAGGCAAGAAGATCTTGTAAGATTTCCAGGATAAAATTCCTAAGGGTAGAATCATAGAATAGTTTAGGTTGCAAAAGTCCCTGAAGTTCATCAAGTCCAGCCATTAACCCAGCACTGCCAAGTCCACCACTAAAATATGTCCCCGAGTGCCACATCTGCATGTCTTTTAAATACCTCTAGTGATGGTGACTCACCCACTTCCCTGTGAAGTCTGTGCCAGTATTTGACAACCCCTTCGGTGAAGAAATTTTTGCTAATATCCAATCCAGACCTCCACTGCTAAATCTGGAGGCTATTTCCTCTTGTTTGTTGTATTTCCCTATGTGGGAAAAGAGACCAACCTCCACCACTTCACAACCTCCTTTCAAGTAGTTGTAGGGTGCAATAAGTTCTCCCCTCAACCTGCTTTTTTCCAGGCTAAACCACCCCAGCTGCCTCAGCCACCCCTCCACTTGTTCTCCAGACCCCTCCCCAGCTGTGTTACTTTTTCTGGACACACTCCAGCACCTCAATGTCTTGTGTGCAGTAAGGGGCCCAGAACTGAACACAGGACTCAAGGTACGTCCTTGAGCACAAAGGGACAATCACTGCCCTGGGCCTGCTGGCCACACTATTGCTGGTACAGGCCAGGATGCCATTGGTCTTCTTGGTGACACTGACGGCTCATGTTCAGCTGCCTGCCAAACAGATCCTTTTCTGCCACACAGCTTTCCAACTGGTCTTCCCCAGTCTGTAACGTTGCATGTGGTTGTTGTGACCAAAGAGCGGGACTCGGCACTTCTTGTTGAACCTCATGCTGTCCAAATTCCTCTGCAGAGCCTTCATACCCTCCAGCAGATCGACACTCCCATCCAGCTTGGTGTTTTCTGCAAACTCACTAAGGGTGTACTTGATAACCTTGTGTAGACCATTGTTAAAGACATTAAGCAGAACTGGCCTCAATAAGTGAACCATGGGGACCATATACAGAACATGGTAAAACAAGTAATGTGTTCCTCATGGCAAGTGGATTAGCCAGGAGATTTCCATATGGTGCTTACTGCATTCAGACTGTTTTCTGTGGTTTGCTCTGGGGCTGTTTAAGGTGTAGCAGGGTGCTACAGATACTGTACTATCAAATTAAATAAAGGAAAAAAATGAAGCATAAAGACACTGGCCGTCCGCATTTAGTCTTGCACCAAGCTAGATACAAGTCTTAGAATTTGTTTGTATTCTTCCTTTAAATCTCTTTTTGTCACAAAGGTGTTTTTAGAAGCACGCATCAGGAATAACAAGGAATAAATATGAATCAGGATTAATGTGACATTTGAAATGAATACATATGTACATGAAGCTTAACTTCTGTATCCAGTGTATTCAGATATTTGCCCATTAGGGAAATGAGACGGGTAGGCAAAAAATGCTTTTTTATTCCAGTCTTGAGTCTAATTTATAGGTGAAGAAAAAAAAATTTAAAAGATCACAACTAGTACTTTCAGTACCTCACCTCACGGTTGATTAGCCTAGGCATTAGTGACAAAAGGGTCTCCCTCTTGAATATTAACATAAGTTTTACAGCTTGCAAGTTTATTCTCTCTACATCCCTCCCCATAACCTTGGTAAGAGGCAAACAAATGAAAAGTTGACAAAGACCAAGCTGCTGGACAAAGACCAAATGGTTTTAATGGTTTTTAATGGTCTTTCTGTTTACCTCATAATGTCTTAGAAAGAGCTGTTTGGATCTACCACAAAAACTTGTGTTTTAAATAGGTGAGGACCAGAATTACTGCACAGTTTTCACAGTGGATTCTCAGGGAATGGTGAGATAAGTATAAATAAGAAAATGAATAAGCCCAAACCTTAAGAGGAATCAATTCAAAATTGAAACCCTGAACTACTTTCAGAACTGGGAAGCAGTCTCTAGGTTTAATTAGGGAATTAATCAAAGAAGACTCTGAACACCTGCATGGCTATTCAAATTCCAAATCCAAATGCCATGGTCAATCCTAGCTGATTATTACATACAGTGGCTGTTCAGCTTAGTATACTGCAAACTTTATGAGCTAAAATATTGTCCAGGAACATAGTCACTGCCAGCCCCATCGCATGCAAATACCAAGAGTATAAATATCTTTATGGCCTTTTATTTGCAGTCTGTAAAACCAAAAGAGCTTTATAACACAAATGACAATTAATTGCACAATTACCTTTCTCCTGTGTAGGTTCCAAAAAAAAAAAAAAAAAAGAAAACAAACCCGCAACAGAAAACATCAAACAACGAACATGTTTTCCCCTCTCATATTCTGTATTGCCCTTCTGTTTGCTTCATAGCCAAGCAGGACAAACACAAAAGACTCAGCAAAATCTTTGTTTTTCCAATCCATGTTATCCATTGTTACCATTGCCCCTTTTGAACCTCATATTTGAGATTTCTCAGCCAACCTTATTTTTCTTTGACAGAATTTACGTGAAACCTTCAGCAAACAATACTAGTAATAAATGCATGGTTTACAGACTTCAGTTCAATCTTTTAAAAGTCATAAGCTTTAAAGTCTTATATTAGCTGTGGTGGTTCCTTTCACCTTGAAAAATTCAATGTGTCCTAAAAGTTTAATTTTCTTCACCTATCAAATAAAAGTAATCATAACTAAAAAATCCTATTTAATTGATATTCTGTCAGGGAGCAGTAAGATGCTGCTTACAGCCCTCCTTTGAGAGCCAGTGCGGCAGAGGCAGTGCCCGTGTGGCCGGGTGTAGCCATACAGCACTCAGAGCAGCAGAGCACAACCAGCCCAGGGATTTCCTGGCAGGTCTGGGGTTATGTTGAGAAGTTGAATCCACAGATCTGAAGGTACAGGTCTAGGCACACACATGGCTGTATCATAGCTTATAGAAGGACTCGAATTCAAGACAGATCCTGAGCGCAGGTAGGGAGCCTGTGACTCCTACAACTCCTTCTCACAAGTGTGATACAAGACCATACAGCTGCATCATTTATTTATTATGATTTTGTTGCTCTAAGTCCATCTTTGCCAAAATCTCCACCTTCTCTAATTGTATTCAACAGAAGTAAAAGTTCATGTATATTGAATATTTTCAGTGCCATAAATCATTGTAAATTTTCACTGGTTTCTCTAATTATGTTTGTTTTGGGGGATATGCAGCTTAATTTGGAATCATGTGTATCATTGGGTTCTGCATTAAACTGGAAAAGTTGCTGGAAAATCTAGAAAGATTGCAGTGCATATCTACTCCTTATTTTGACCTACCAGGTTACATTTGAAATATACACTGAATAATCTATTAATGTGTTGACCAATTTGCATGATGAATTTTCATGGAAAGAATATCACACTTCACTGTGATAGTTTTAAAACGTACTAAAGGAGTTGCGTGCTCATTTTCTTAGAATTATGCATGCTTATTTTTTCTCCAGGGCTTTGTGTAACATTTAAAAACAACAGCAAGGTTGTTAAACCATTTTGAATCTTATGGTTTAAATATATCAAGTAATAACCTTATAAAAAATAATTAACAAACTCATTAATGTAGTCACTGAATTCCTGGGAAATAGGTAAAACAGATAGGTACCTGGGCTAGTCTTAAGTAGTGGTCTTAACTTTTACCTTTACTGCTGGGATCAACAGCAACAATACATTCATTGCAACTTTTATGTAGTTATTCTTAGGCACAGTGTAAACATCCTCCACACAGCTGTGGCCAGAAGGTGAAGTAGAGTGAGCAAGAAATAGGATGCAAAAAGAGGCAATATTTTAACATGAATCATGGCACTTTTATGTGTATGAAATATGTAAAATATTAAATGACATGCATATAACATGAAATTTTCCATCAATAATGGAGAAACTTCTGGGGAAATCAACTGAACTCAAGAAAAGGGGGATTGGCACCTCTTTTGTGGATCCCTGTCACAAATGTTTGTCTCCAGCAAACCAGGGTATTAGAAATGGTACTAAATACCTGGGATCCATGTGCCAGAGGTCACAGAAGGTGGTAACCAAGGTAAAATGTAAAAAAAAAAAAGAACTTGAAAGAAAGTCAGCAAAACTTCTTTAGTATTCAATCCTATTTTTGTATACAAGGATATCACTCATAATTTTAGTCAATTTGTACCTATAAAAGGGCTGCTTTTTTTTATACCTTCCCTTGAGGTGTTCAGTGCTTGTCTGCTCATTTGTCAGAACACAGAGTTAGATGGAGCCCAGACCAGATCCAGCACAAACACTTAGATATTCAGGTCTTGTTTTCTGTTTTCACTCCTTGAGGTGTATTTCCTAATTCCTTAGGCAAGCAAAAGATCTTATTTGCTATCAGGGAGGGAGTTAACAGAAGTAGTTCTTTATCTTCCTAGATGACAGCAGAGAAGACTGGAGGAAAATTCTTTGTGTGGGCTTGGAATCTGACACAGACAGTATACCCCTACACTGAATAAATATCCAGCTGAAGAGTGGCATTAATCATGTCAAGTCTTATCTAAACTCAGCAAAATCTCTGGAAAGTCTCTCATGGATGTCTGTAACCAAAACAAGATTTAATACAGTGAGAACAAGAAGATATATAGAAAGATGTGTGAAAAATATTCTTTTTTGCTTTTTTTTTCTGTTACAATTGGCCACTCACTTTGAAATAATGTACCAGCATAAACTTTGCTATGTCTGTTGGGGAAAAGCTGGGGAGGATAAAGAAGAGAATCAATCCTTTTAAAATGCCATAATATGTTGCTCTAATAATGCCCTTTATGTTGAAATGTTGTCAATTCCAATCACAAAATACCCTGGAATTTGAATCAGAATGATGCTCTAAGATATTTTCTGGTTCATTGCCCTGCAATGTGGATAAATTGGTGTCTCCAAAACTAAATCATGAGATGCCTTGAGATATTCTGCACCCTTATTTCCACCAGCAACCTATCAAGAGGTAATCCTATTGGATCTCGAATACACTTATGCCCCACAAGTCTCATTCAATCATTTTTCTGTTGTGCTATATTCAGATGCTGCCAAATTTGTTTTCCAAGAGGCAGAGTCTCAGGTACCAACTGACTGGCTATTTTCATTTACAGAAATAATTTGATTAGTAATATGTCATCTCTATTTGTTCTACTACAATGCCCTGTAGATAATTAGAATCTGGAGGGGGAGTGACATATATCTTTTATTAGTTTCTTCACATAAATATATGATACAAATAGTGGAAATGGACTAACCTATGCATATTTATTGATAGCATATTTTCTATGATTCTCAAGTCTCCTTATTTTTTATTCTGTACTATATATGTAGTTATCATTAGTAGTTACCATTAATGGTAACTGCATTCCTAGGAAACCATTACAGGTTTATCCATAAGAACACAATTTGCTGTATTGTAGCATAATAAATTAGCAAACCTTTGCTTTCAGAGTATGCCTTAATAGTAACATAAAGCAAGAAATAATAAATTTTAGTTGCACAGCATCTTATTTTTATATTGACATCTTGATAAAATCAGCTACTTTTATTTCAGTTCTGATTTACTGTTTTGGAGTTTACAATCTGTAATGACATTCTTATTCTGTATTTGACTCTCCCAGTCAAATATTGTGATCAGTAAAGTCTGTTTTCATTCCACTGAAGTAAATCACCCAGGTATTCATCTGCTTTCCTTGAACGCAGGCTTGTATGTTCAAACACTCGTATGAAATAATCAAGGTGAATTACATTAAAATAGGTTCAAGTTTATTTACATGAAACCAGCGTTTAGTTGTGTAGATACTAGCATGAAATATAGTTATCATAGAGCTATGATATATTTTAGCTATCATAGAAATGTTGACTTTTATTTTAGAATATTATCAAACAGCAATGGTATTGTTGCATTATTGAGCATGTAATTATTCAATACAGAAACTGAAGCTGCTACTTTATATTTATTTGATATTCTTCATTCAGTAGCATGAGTAGATCAAATGTAGACAACTACTGCAGGTCACCAGCTGGTAAGAGGAATTGTGGTCATTCTGATTTACTGACTTGGGGCCCTTCTGGAGCTACTACAGATACTGGTATGTGGAAATTGGGTGAAATGGACCTTAAACCCACATGGCTGATTTTGCATATAAGTGCAGTCAGTTGTAGTTAGACTAAGGTCACTCATGTGCATCAATTCAGGGAGATGTTGAAGCAGTTAGCAGCCCTGTAATACACAATGTAGCATAAGACTCATATAGTGGGAAAATGTTAACTTTGTATCAGGATAAACAGTGTTAAGTTTGTTCCTAGTGAAATTTCCAGTTGCAAAAAGCTGAAGATGTGCTAGGTGTTTTGTTTCATTCTGGTTTTATGCACTGCATCACAAGGCACACAAGTTAGATACCGTTATGACAAAAGGTTCAGTACCTTTTGCTATCTGTCCATATAGAGGTCATCCATTTCTAACTCAATATTAATTCTGTCTTGAAACAGGTAAAGTACATTTCCTATCACAGCATTTAACTCACAGGTGTTCAAATCCACAACAGATTCTCAAATATAAAATTATTGCACATGTAGTTTTAAAGCCTGATTTCCAGTATCTGGGACAGTAATGTATGCTGGGATTCAGTTTAAGATTCTGACACACAAACTCTTGTCTCCTTTCTAGTATGTAGGGCTAAGTTAGATGACATCACAGTCTAAGGGCTCCCATGACAGTCAGTGAAGAGACACGCAGATCTGTCAGGGAACCATAGAGAAATACTGAGTTGATTGGTCACCAGACATTTTCTTTAGGATGAGGGAAATCTTCTTAGCTGAATTGTTTGAATTGACTAAGGAAGCAGTTTGCTTGCCTAAGATAGATGTTTAAGATGACATAATATATTCTTCCTGGTCTTCAGCTACTACATCAGAAAACCACAAGACTCCTTTTAGTCCTGTTTCCTAGCTGTCAATGTCATGCAAGTATCTCTGGAGGGCTATATTCACAAAAACACTGATCACTATGAAAATTTAGACATTAACTCAGGTGTTGACACCTACAACACAGTTAAGTGGCCTAGATATACGTAATTTATATTATCAAATATATCTTCAGATGTAATATATTTTTTTATCTGTCAGATAGGACAAAAGACCTAAAAAAGGTCTGTATTCTTCTATAGAGGTTGATATAAGGCCAGGTATGATGCCCTGAAAATTCTCAAGTGGCACTAGATAATTATGTCTAGTCAATATAGTCATTCTCAGGTTTAGATGTCTTACATATACATTTTGCAGTATCTATATCTTATCCTATCAATAAAGCAACTGTATTACACACTTGTAAAGTCCAATAAAGTCAGTCATTTCAACATTGAGACAAGGTAAGATGGTACAGACTAGAACACTATTGTTTCATTTACTAATCACACAAGTCTGGATAATATAGTAGGAGGAAGGAGGAAAACCACTGTCCACATAGTTGTGACCAAAGATAAACTATAACTGAAAACGCAGCTTTGAATTTTGGAACCCTATCAAGCATAAATATGGCCAACTGAGTATATGGGCTCTGCAGTAACAGGACAAGGCCTTCTCCACCCTTTTGTAATATCCTTAGCTTAACAGATGTCAGCTGACAGAGAGAGTCTGTATATCCATAATCAAAGGTAATGCTACAAACTAGAAAATGAGATATGCCAACAGTGATAGAATTGCCATCATGACTAGATATGAAAACATGGTTAATGAGGTATATAACTGGGCAGACTAAGTCAACTTAGGATGGCAGATGGAAGAAGAAGGAAAGATAGGTGGAAAAGAAGAGGACCTACAATAACCTGACAGTCCTACTCCATTTTGACACCAGGGACACCAGCTGAAATGGCAAAGATACAAGTTTGACCAGGTTTCTAGTTCATGTTAATCCACCCTATTGCCTGTTTACAATATAATTCTCTGAGTCAGAATATCTGATATGCTAGCAACCAGTAAATCAAATTTTCTAAAAGTCTAGGGCATAACAGAGTGTGAGGCAGTACCAAGAAATATGGTACATCTTTGAGCATTGGCACATGAAACTTCACCAAGGACAAATCTTTCACCAAAAAAACCCCAAAAAAACCAAAAAAAAACCAAACCAAAAAACAGGGTTGAAGTTTGTGTTTTTACTGATTTATGACTCAGAATTTTGTAACAGGAAGTACCATACCATCTTAGCTGTGTATATATTTACAAGTAAGCTAGTATCTAGGCAGTTGCATAGTCTGGTTATTTTACTGTTTAAGAGCTCAGCTGGTAAACTCACAAGCAATAGATTTCAGTGATACCAAAAACTTCTTCATAGCAAAAAGAACTGCAGCCTTCTCAGGGAGTTACCTTCAAGTTACAGTACAAATTGACTGCTTGGTTATTCATAAAAAGTCAAATGAGCAATTGACACAGATGCAGAGCTAACAGTTGGTTGAGAAACAACATATTAGAAGACTAAAGTTAATTCTCTTTAGAATTCAAGAAGGATAATTTGAAGCTTTTGTTGAATACATGTAGATTAACTGTTTTTAAAAGAGTTTAACACATGCATAAAAATTATACTAAATATTCTTGATAATTCTGGCAATGAAGAGCTAGTCTTTATTCCTAGGGTGCAAGTCATTGGCTCATGGATAATCAAAGACTTCATTCTAAAAAATCTCTAAGAAATTATAGAGAAAAAATGAGGAAATACAAACAATAGCCATATGCCAAGCCATATGTCATACATACTCCCCTGAAGATCTCAATCCTATATACACTCATAATATGTGAAAAGTGTAACTGATTTGAAAGATATAGAGTTGATACATTAAACAAGGAAAAAAAAGGTGAAAATATGGTCTTCATTGGTGTTCTTATTATTGATTATTATTGAGGAAAAATGATATTCACTGGAAATTAGACTATTCCTAATATATTTATATAATTTTTATCCCAAGTATACTCCTTTCTGTATGAGGTAATTGATATATTTAACTTATACTGCCTCCTAATTAAAATACAATATCTGTTATTTGATTCTGACAACCAGAAATTACTGGCTCTGTTCAGAACTGCAATTCAAGAGCAGAATGCAGTCCATTGTTCTGATGCTGCTGATGTTTAAGGTAATAGTGATTATCATAACTGGCAATAAAAACTATTCCTGATTTTTTTATAATATCAAAATAATGCAGGAAAAATACTGTATAATGAGACAATGCTATTTTTACGGTTTTAGGAGTGCGTATTTGAAAATTATTATGACCATTATATGTTTTTAACTTTATGCTAACCAATTCAAAATTACTCAGGCAAAGTTTACACTGACTTAAAATATTTAACTTGTAATTTTGTTGTTCCCGTCGGTGGAGCTCATTTCCTCCCAGGCTTAAATGCATAAGTCCTAATCATGGGAAGCAGTAATTTTTCTTGAATAGTCTTATTTATGGTTAGTAGTACATTCACTCAAATTGTACTCATGATCAATTGAAAATAATTTACAAATGTTAAAAAAAATCAGAAAGTATTCTGAGCTAAAAAAATATCTGTAGTAAGTGTGGGGGGGATGTTTGTTTTGTTTTGTTTTGGTTTTTTTCTATTTCTATTTTTTTCTCTTTTTTCCTTCTTCCCCAGCTTGTCCTCCTTCCCCCTCCCATCTAATATTGTTAGGGAATAACTAATTATCTCACTTGCCAAGAGAATCCCCTATGCCTCAGGATCTGCAGAGGTGATTTGCTTTCCTATCACAGTTGTAATTTTAAAATCATTTCTTATTTTGTGGAGAAGGGAGGGGGTTCAAAATATGCCATTTATCAGCCAATTTCCATAGCTACCTGGTTATCAGAATATTATCTTTTCCTCTTTTCAGCCTGAAAAAGATGAAGATATTCTGAGTTACTGAAAAGTAGCACTTTTTAGTATTTATTTAGCAAGGACACACGCAAAGAGTATTTATTTAGTAAAGAAATAATAAAGTATTTCAACAACTCTGACTGGTAATACTCATCCCAGAATATTAGTCTTTGATTGGTATGATTTTGTGGCAAAAGACAATTCATTTCTATTTCTGCCCTAACTGATGCATAGTCTTGACCCTGAATTTTTCTAAGACAGTGTTTCAGTCCAGTTGTTCCCACTGCAAGGGAGATGGCTTGTGTTTCATTTGAGGGAGTCTTCTGGAAAAATTAGTTCTCCATGTCAGTTCATTTCAGAGCAGAAGAAACAGGCAGGTATTTACAGCCTGACCATCAATGTTAATTTATAGACAAGGTATCAGTGTCTTGCAAACCTTACAGAGGCTTTCACTGAATGCCTGAGTGACGGATGAATGTGGAATCCACTAAAAATACTTGTGATTCATACACCAAAACTTAACCACATTTACAACCACAAGTAAACTGCTTATAAGAGATAAAAGTTTTCTTCACTTTTTAAAATTACTGATAGATGATACTACACTTGTCCAAAAATGCTACAAGGAACCAAGGACTGGACAAGATCTCCCTGGCCAGCCCTTACATGAAGTTATATCATTTTAATCTCCTGAATCTCTTTGTCATGATCCACTTAAAAATCAGCTAGTTACCTCACTTCAAATTTTTGGTTGAAAGGCTATTTCAGTATTTCATGCTCTGACAACTATTAATTTTCTTCTAAGAATATTGTTTGCCACAGATAAAGAGGGAGCTGTTACTAAAATGCACTGGGCACCGTGAATGATAAGAAAGCAACCCTCATTTGGCTGCTGCTTTTCTTATCAGGTATACCAACTTCTAGCTTGTCACACCTTAAAAGTTTCTTTTATTGTATCACCTCAAAAGTTCTAGAAAGCTCACAGTTTTCTTTTTATGAACATTTGGCAGCAAAAGCAGATAAATTGAGTATCTGAAGCATTTTCATAAAACTAATTGGAGGGAAAGATTGTCGCTAGTTTTGATAATGTCTAATGCCACAGCTGATCAAGGAAATTAGCATTTTTGTGTTAAAACGTTGGAAAATATTTTAAGCTAAAACTTCCATGTTTTCTCGATAGAAGGCTGTGAAGTTTCTTTTCCTGTACTTAAGAAAACTTACACAAAAAATCCAAGCGCTGTAGAATCTGAATCCAATAAAACTACAGGGCACTAATAACCTTGAGCACAGACTAAGTATCAAATCCCTTAAGATAACTTGCTTGAAGTTAAAGACTGAAAAACATGGAAAGATTTTTTTGGAATAAACTATGTAAATTCAAGTTCAATTGTGTTAAGCCTGGACAAATGGAAAATTCATATGATGTTAATATTTTGAAAAAGTATAATCTTTTACTCTGACATCAATGAAAATGGGCATTTCACTAAGATAAATGAGAATATATGCCTCTGCTGTTGGTTTTACCAGGAAGGATGAACCCTGTTTCTTCTGTTCTTTGAGGAGAATGTTTTTGGCATATGGTAGCCCAGTGAGACAGGGAGGATTACACCAGGGTAGATAATGCTGCAGCTTCTCAGCCTGTTGCACTCAGATATTGCTGCAGAACAGGCAGAGACACTGCAGAAGTCTGTGAACAACGGTATTCCACCATTTACCATTTTTAAAAGTTTTTAAATATAAAAAGCTGTACACTTTCATTTTTATGACATAGAGGACTGGAGATTAGTCTGTGTTACAAGCTTGAGAAATTACAGAAATAGAAATGACAAAAAATTGACAAAAATAGCTTATTTTTCAGAACAGCTATACCAGAGCTGGTGATGCAAAAAGGGAGTGCCTACTTTAACACACACATAAAATACATTATATTCTTCCTTTGCTGTAGTATTATTATGATCTACTCTTCTTATACCTATTAAGGCTAGAAAAGATGTATTATGTCAGCACTTATGGTGACTGGGAGGGTTCGAAAGGAAAATCTGTCTTTTATTTTCCACAATGGCAATATAATATTGCCACCATTGTTTTCTATTATTTTCCCTGTAAATCTAGGTATTGTCTTTCTTCTTTTTGACTGATGGTTTGTATATTAAGCAGGAATATTCATTGTGCTAATTAAATGACACTTCTTTCTCCTCAGAGGTTGCAATGTACTTATTTCAGCATTTATTCTATTTATATATATGCTCAGAATTTTTCTGATGAAACTACATATAATCAGACAATGTTGATTCAATCAGTCAAATTTTAAGCACAAACACTATCATTGAGGTCCATGGGAGTTAAGTAAATGCTTGATAAACATAGTATTATCTATATATTAAGTTCTCTGCCAAAATATGACTTCTCTAATGTTTTTTCTTTAAATTCACATACCTATATTTATTATTTGAAAAATATAAAGGATCATCATACTAGAATTCTAATTCAATACTCAGTCAAAGAAGTAATTTGGTTTCCCTTATTATTTTTATGTTACTTAGTTGTTGAGATTTTCTCATGCCTGAAACTTTCACATATGTGCATCTATATATGTAGTAGTTTTTATCTCTTTTGGTGGCAGCTATATTAAATTCTATTAAGTCCAGTGTACCCACCTCTTATAGTCCTGAGTAGGAATATCACAATTATAAATTTGGAAGCAGATTTATTGCTGTACCTCTGTGTTTTCTTTTTACTGCTTTTGTATAGTACTCAATTTATGTTTCTTTCTTATTCCACAGGGTTTGGGGTTTTTTTCTGAAAACTACTTCTTTAGTGTGTTGCACTACACCACTTGCAGTTGGCAGACTCTGCAAGGAAGAGTGAAGAAAATATCGATAATCTAACCAAAAATATTATTATTCCAGTTAAACTAATGTTAATACCAGTTGGCTAAATTATACATTTATTACAGCTAATTCACACTAATAATACAGTTAATCATCCTAGCTTATTTTATTCTCACCCCTCCAGTGTGTTCATAAAGCTAGATGCCAGTATCACAAGTCCAAAAAGTACAGTATGATGGTACTGGTAACTTTGGATGGTGACTTGCTTTTGCATCTACATGAGACTATTTTTATATGCTTGCCAAAACCATCAAGTTACTTGTTTGTTCTTCACATATCCTTAAATATATTATGTAGCCATTATTTATTATATATTGAATATTTCTTTCTTGTCTTTGATCGTCTAAAGCTGGTTTTATCATCTGCTGACCAATTGTAATTAGTGTCTAGAGTTGAGGATATTGGTCTGATCTTTGAAGGTTACCCCTGGCTTCACTCAGCTATGCTACAATCATTTTCTAGTGTCATAGACAGCTTGTTCTGCTGCACACCATGGCTACAAGTTGGTTTTAGTTATGTTCTGGTTTTGGCTGGGATAGAGTTAACTTTCTCCATGGTAGTTGGTGTGTAGCTGTGTTTAGGATTTGTGCTGGAAACAGTGCTGATAACACAGGGATGTTACAGCTACTGCTGAGCAGAGTTTACCTGGAGTCAAGGCCTTTTCTGCCTCTCACCCCACCCCAGCGGTGAGGAGGCTGCAGTTGTACAAAGGTGTTGTGAGGGAGCACAGCCAGGACACCAGACCCTAACTGACCACAGGGTTATCCCAGACCATCTGGCATCATGCCCAGCATGTAAAGTGAGGGAGGAAGAGGGAAAGGGGGAGACATTTGGGAGTGACAGCATTTTTTTCCTAAGTCACCCTTACCTGTGATAAAGTGCTGCTTTCCTGGGTAAGGCTGAACACTGGCCTGCCCATGGGAAATAGAGAACAACCCCCTTGTCTTGCTTTGCTTGTGTGCATGGCTTTTCCTTTACCTATTAAACTGTGTTTATCTCAACCATGTATTTTCTCACTTTTAGCCTTTTAATTCTCCTTCCTGTTCACCAGAGGACTGAGTTGCTTCATGGGGCTGAACTGCTGGCTGTGGCTAGACTGCAACAATCCATTACTTACATAAATAGATCAACACTATGGAAAGAGTAGGCATCAATTCACACCACTGGACATACAACTAAAATAAATATCTAACGGCCATCTGGTTATTCTCCAAGTGGACCAAGGAAGTTCAGAGAAAGTCCGATAGATCCTGAGGCTTTTGCTGTTCTTGCAAAGACTGTGTTCTCTTACTTGCATTTGGGATTATGAGGCTACAGATGTTTGTAGAGTTTTGTGTGGTTGTTATCAAGATCAAAGTTTCATTTTTTGGAGCTGGGATATCTTGTGAGAATATGTTATGGTATTCAGTTCAGTTAGCAATCTTTTGGTTATATCAATTTTGATTTCAGGATATTATAAAATAATTTTTTCATATTTTTATTCCAATTTTTAGAACCTTCATAAAAATTTGGCCACAGTCCCTGAGTAGCTAATGCAGTTCCCTATAAAACTCACATTTAATTTTTGTTTCTACTTGGATTTAATAGTAAACACATTACTGGTTCTAAGGTTCTTAAATATTATGCTGATGGCTGCCAATTTTAGTCCTAGGGACATATTTACATAGTAGGTAGAGAGACGCCTAGGCTTATTTTGTATACTATGGCCAAAAGCAAATTCAAGCTGACTTCTTAGGCTGTAGTAGCAATGAAAAGGTCTTATGTCTTCCTTGGACATGATTACACTCTTGAAAGGCTTAAAGACCTCTCAGATAGAAGAGGAAATTGAAATAGGCCCAAGAGATGCCTGCAATCAGAATAAACCTACTACACTATGCAGGAAATGTGTTGAGAAAAAAATAAGCATCATAGGAGTTTAGAAAACAATTTTGAAATAAGTTCCTGAAGAAACCTAAAAGTAAAAATAAATTTCTAAGTCTGTAACACAGTATATTTCAGTTATACAAAAGATCAAAACCAAAAAAGTCAGAAAGTTTTACCAGAAGCCTAGCCTTCTGTCCCAAGTTTACATGGACAGTTTTGGGTACAGAGAGGCTACAGAGGTGGCTTCTGTGAGAAGCTGCCAGAAGCTTCCCCCAAGTGCCAACCAGCTTCATGACAGACCCACCACTGGCCGAGGCCAAGCCAATCAGTAACAGTAGCAGTGCCTCTGGCGTAACAGATTTAAGAAGGGGTAAAGTTGCTTCACAACAGCAGCTGCAACTCAGAGACAGGAGTGAGAATATGTGAGAGGAACAACTCTGCAGAGATCCAGGTCAGTGAAGAAGGAGAGGGAGGAGGTGCTCCATGCACTGGAGCAGAGTTTCCCCTACAACTCATGGGAAAGTCCATGGTGAGTCGGCAGTCCCTCTGCAGCACATGGAAGTCAGCTCTGGAAGAAAGATCCACCTGCAGCTCCTGGAGGGCTCCATGCCAAGCAGGTGGATGCCTGAAGGAGGCTGTAACCTCATTGGAAGCCTGTGCTAGAACAGGCTCCTGGCAGGACCTGTGGTCCCATAGAGACAGGAGGCCAGGCTCTGTCCATTGCAGTGGCTTTGGATTTTAATGGACTCCTTTTACTGCCACAAGGTTCAGACCCTGGGTAATTTTGCTTTTTGATGAGGCTACCACTGTGCTGGGGTCATCCTTTTGGCTTGTTCCCATGGGTGGAGCAACCCTGTTCTTGCTGCTGCATGACATTTGGTATCTGTATCAACCTGACTGTGAAAATGAATTAAATAGAAGAACTGGGAATCATAGTGAAGCGACAAACTAGTGTTTTTAAGGAGCAAGCCTTCTCAGAAATAGAATCTAGGATTTATTACATCTCTCTAGACATTGATTCCCATGTGTGTCGACAGTGATAATTTTTATGTTCTCTTTGCCCACACAAGTGAGCAATTGCATCAGTGGCTGGATGAGTATGTAGGTTGGTCATGTTAAGGGATTTTAGAGATGTTTTTGTTTTGCTTCAAGTGAATTCTTTCATAGATGACTGGATTGAGGAAGTTTTATGTCCTTGAAGCTTGCTTATCTTTTCTGCCAAAATTGGTTCCAAAAATTAATCGAGTTTTGCAATCCCACTTATTTCTTATGATCACAGGAGGATGCACAGCCATAAGGGAGAAGAGAGTTGCTGCTAGTAGTGTCTCTTGCAGAGGCGGTAGTCTCAAGTGTTCAGTCTACATTCATCTGTTGTTGTGAACAGATTCATTTTATTATGGTAAGTTCTCATCTTGTTTAAACAAGACATTTCTATGAAAAGGGAACACGAATATGATAACTTCATGATATTTTTAAAGAGATATTCCTTAAGCCTAAGGGCTGGAAGTAAACGTAGTAAATGTAAATTAAAGAAACAAAAAAGAAAAGCTCTCCTATATTTATATCAGAATGAAATCTTAAGTGTATGAGGTTTTCTTCCTCTGGTATTGTCTCTGATAGAGCTTTCTAAAGATAGAACATTTCTAAAGATCAGGTTAATCAAAACAGAGAGAGTTGTGGATGCTTTAACCTTAATGCATCAATTTGACAGCATTTAGCATGCCTAAATCTCTTCAGCAAAATTAAGAATAAAATGTTTAAGAGAAAAAAATAAGTAGTTTAAAGAGCAACTTCACAATTAAAGTTATAGGAAGCTTTGACTTACCCAAATCATTTGTATTTACATATGTTTATGTATTCATTCAGGAATATTAAGCAATATTATTTTTTCAACCTTTTGTGATAGATCCTTTTTTTCCCCCAAATATTGTAAAGGGTTATCTTTCTAAAGAACCGTCATTGCCACCTACTTGAATTAAAGGTCTGGTTTTCCAGTAGTGACCAGTGTTTTCATATGTAAATATCACCAAGAGACAGACTAACAACTCTTTTCTTGCAAAAATATGCAAATACTAGAGTTTGTGTTAAAATTTAAGGTAAAAAATCTTACATATACAGTCACTAATAGCGTAACATCTGTGAACATCTCAGTTTAAATGAGGGAGAAATGCAGAACCTTTACTTTCAACAAACCTTCTTTGTCTTCTAACATACACACTTTAGTCATATGTTCTACTCGAACAATTCTGTTTCATTTTAAGGAGATACAGAAACCCATTCATGGGCTTGGAAAGTGGATTTTCTGTTCTGCAACTGGGACAGTTGCACATTCTCCCAAACAATGAAGGTTACTTTTAAATTAAGACTTTATATCTGATTGGCAAATTTCTTTAAAATTGGTTCTATATATGTCTGGTGCTGTGGATTTTTTTTTTTTTTTTAATTTTGGCCATGCCATTACAGAAATCAGAAGAAATGAAGGAAAAATCAGATAATTTTGCATTGTTTTGAGGGAGGGTTTTGTGAAAATATCTGTATTGCAAGTGTAAGACAGAAAAAATTGCAAGACTCTAACAAAGACAGCATACAACATTTTAAAATCTCTTTTCTAAAAGGTGCTTCTGTTTAAATCTGGTTTCTGAGAAAAATAAAGGGGTTTTGTTTTCTGTTTTCTTGTTCGCTGTTTTGGATACAGAAAAAGTAACACAGTCATGAGACTAATAGCAAATTATTTTTGCACTCATACTGATGCCTTTTTCCTGGTCTTAGGAATGAAAACCAGACATAGTGAGGATTGGGGGTCATTTACCTTGGTATTTTAATAGGATCCCATTCGATGGGTCACTTCGCCAAGGTGGAATGTGTCACAATGCCCACCATGCATGCTCACTCCCCGCTCCCGTAAATCAGTATGTAATTTATAGACCTTACACATTAGCTTATCTAACAAAGGGGCCCAAGCTAAGGGAACCTTGGCTCCTCAAGATAGTAGAATGTTTGGTCTCTTAGCTCTACAGGACCTTGGAACTATGCTAAGTTATCAGACTTAAAGAAGTATGTATGCTAATACTTGTGAATACATAAAACTGTGTAAAAGGTATATAAAAGAAAAAACAAAAAATTCTCTTAGCATCAATACCTGAAAGACATGCTAATATTGTGAATATAACATTATTAAGTTTCATTATGAAATTATCACAACAATTAAAGTCAGCTGTGAAACATTAGTTCAAGAGTAACTCTCATTTTAAAATAATATCATTAGTCCTTGTCATGCAGAGAAATGTAACTAATGTAAATTTAATTTACATACCCTGCATATTTATTTTCTTTTTTTAATCTTGTAATCACCACAAGTAATTTTTCAAAAAGGTGACCTTAATAAGTAATTAACATCTTTCTTAAACTCAACCTAACAATTGTTAGTTTATTGTTAGTAGTGTTCCCGTAGGAAAAGAAAAACTCAGTTCTAAAAAAAAGATGCTCAAAAACCAGAAAACGTAAAGATAATGGAAAAAAGTGCATTATTTAATTTAAAAGAGTTGAGATAATAATAAAAACATTAAAATATACATGTGCAAATACAACCACCGAATTCACACCAACTGTGAATCTCCTTAAATAAGTCTTGCTGACCAACAATTACTATCATGCTGACTTCGATTTTTTTTTCTAATCAGGCAGAAAACTCAGAGTCTGGTATTAATTATTTGTATTAGACATATGGGCCAATTTATCTTCCTTCTTCTATATGAATTATTCACAACCATATTTCTCAAATATAGTAATTATTCAAAGACTATTTTCTTTAGAGAGTGGTGAATAGCATGTTCACAAAGTAAGGATTGTGAATGTGTTTTAAAGATAAAATTACAATTCTGTTCTAATTTCCATGGGTACAAATCCATAGAAAAAAACATCTTCTTGCATCAGTGAGTAGAAGACAAAACAACTGAAGCAATTAGAATTGACACACTAGGAATTCTCTGAAACACGAAGAATTTCCAGGGCCTGAGAAGCCCAGAACTGAAAGTATAAATATTTAAGTTGTTGAATTAACTATTCATTTTATTTGAATAGTCTGTCGTTGCTATAGAAAATTATTCTCGTTGGCACATCTTCCTTCCAACAACCCATTTGCTGGAATATTCACAAGAAGGCGAACATAAAGCCATCAGTACAAGTGAAAGGATTCATTTAGCAGTGAATATTCACAGGAAATTATTTGCCCAGCTGGCAGAAATAACTGTGGTAGCTAGAATAATCACTGGGTATCTGAACTACATAGTTTTAGCCAAGACCCAAAAGCTTTTCTGTGAAAAAGGGAATCGTAAGTCTTGGGATATTTTAAATGAGCTTTTGATATTTCTTCAGTCATAGTTCCATATGACATGTGCCTCTGTTGCTAAACTAAAAGAAAAATCCACTGTCTGGATCTGATTCTGCTCTGAGATACATGAATTAATCAATGTAGTAGGGTATAATCACAAGCAGACTCTAATGTTGACATCTCTACCAAGTACTGTATTTCTGTGAGAACTAATCAATTATTAACAATCTGACAGCTTTATAACCAAATGCAGTGGTCATAAAGTTATGTTACAATAATATTTTTTAAAATTTGTGATGTGATACACAATGACAATAATTTGCTAATGAGAAACTACGTTTAACAACTTGCTTCATCCTATTCATAGTCAGCCTAAGTCGGATGTTATTTTGTACTTTCCAGAGTGTGACAAAAAATTTTCTTTTGTAGTTGTTTTTTTCCTCAAAAGATCCAGGATTTTTCTTTTGATCTTTCATGCTGTGGAATTGGATTTTAACATTCTAAGGTTATTTTATACTCCTATAATATTCCTCCCAAATTGCAGGACTATTCTAACATTGTTTTAACTTGTTCAGGCAGAATTAAATAATAAGACATAATGATTAAATATTAACATGTACTCTGCAACAACCTTGGACTATTTCTTAATGCAGTTAACTGTAGTGTTAACAACAGAAGTTTTCAAATGGGCTGGCTCAAATTACTTTAATGGAAAAGTAATATGCAACTGCTTCCATGTATTAGAATAAGGCTTTAGAATCATATTATTCCATCCAGAACATTAAATTAAGAAACGTAAGGTTTTCTTTTATCTCATGTTCCTTTCAAAATGTCATTCTGTAATTTTGTCAATAAATATTTTACCATTTTACAGAACCTGTCTATCTACATGCAAAATGATTCTTAGCAACTAATATTACTGATAGTTCATGCTTAAAAAGCAACAACTAAAAATTAAATGGAGTAACATTCTCCCACAATTCCGGCTGGCTTAGTGTAACAGATATCACTAAATTACAGACAAGTAAAGACTTACCCACAGAATTTCCCATTACTTTGACGCTTCTCTTACAACTTTCAGTGTTTCCCGTGTTCTCTGAGTTTTTAAATCAAGACTTGATATCTTTGAGAAAAGAGTTCTTAAACTGATGAGACTCCAAAGACAAAAAATCTGGCATTAGGGCATATGTCTTGTGTTATTCAAGAAAGCATAGTCTGGAAAACAAAACCAGGTTTATTTAGTTATAAACTGGGGAAGTAAAATACTTAATTCTGAACCTGAAATATATTAACCTGAAATTCTTTGAAGATGCTGAAGTATTCAATTTTCAATCCACCAACAGTCTTTTACATACTCATGGTAGGTTACCATGAAATTGACTGTTTAAATGTCCTATCAAACAGTAGCCTGAATAAACCTAGTAGCTCCTGACTTTTTAACTTCTTCCTCAAGAGATTTTCCATCTGACATGCCTTTGACTCATTTTTTCATAGCATCAGTTATGTCTTTGCCTTGCACCATCTCACACCAATTGGCCTACAGTATCAAATCCATGATGATGAAGCATCTGAGCTTGATTTGAGCAATACATCTCTTCTTATGGCTGCTGCAGAGTAAGAACCAAAGAGAGAAAGTACAGTACATGTCATAATCATTTAAGAAAAACACACATGTAAGCAACGTTATTTCAAATCTCAAGCTCAAATTTCAGATGTTAGCAGATAGGATTTTGAAGCTGAGGGTTCAATTAATTGACCAAAAATTCAGGGATACCTTCATCACTGGTTATAGGGAGATTAACAGTAATTTTTTCTGTCACTTCCTTGGAAAAACATGTGTTGATGTAGATACAGGAAAACTATTTTTTCTCATATGCATTATATATGCAATGATTTCTCACTCCTAATGGTTTTCATTCTATGGAAATTTTAGTGGATTCAATAGAAAAATTTTTCTGAGAAACTCGGATGTGATGTAGGAGGGCATTGGGTAAAAAAATAGAGGGAGCTGGGTAAAAAAATAGAGGGAGCTGAGTCTACAAAATGTATATTAAGATCATTTATCACTTCCCTTTTTCTTCGTTTTACACTATATCTGCTATGCTACAACCGTATCGCTATTCCTGGTTCTGGCCGTGTTCCTGCATTCTTAATGGTATATCAACATTTGTTTGCATTTTCAGGCAGATATTTT
The DNA here is from genome assembly GCA_013397795.1 of Orthonyx spaldingii. Classification (NCBI taxonomy): domain Eukaryota; kingdom Metazoa; phylum Chordata; class Aves; order Passeriformes; family Orthonychidae; genus Orthonyx; species Orthonyx spaldingii. Next base: position 127,806 of record VZTJ01002540.1, on the reverse strand, counting down.
GGGGTGATTAATTTGGGTGTCAAAAATCAGACTGCTGTCTTCCAGATACTATTCTGATAAGATTAACTGTGTCATTATCCACAGGTATGAGGTATTTCAATTCTAGCCCATTGCTCAGTCTTGATAATTAACTTGTCACTCCTTTAACCAATTTATTACAATATAGTATGCAATTGTTTTATTATACGTGAAAGCTGGTAACAGGCAGGGTCCCATCAGTGGTTTGCAACTTGATTATATGCATGACTGTCAAAAAGAAAATAAAATGCATGTCACTAAGAAAAAAAATGGAAAGAAAAAGTTAGAAAACGATGTATAACATTTCTAGGGGCTTTTTTAAGGTTTTCTCAGAATTATAATATCTCTATCTGATATAATTTACAGAGGTTTGTTAATTCACATCCAAATAGGTAATTCTACATGATAATTGTGTAATTAATAAGTTAACATGCATTGAGTAAATAAACAATGAATAATACAATATTGAAAAACATATCTATTTTTAGTGAATAAGACCACCTTCTTTCAGCTAATAGTTCATGAGAGTAGAGACATAAAAGAAGGAAAGGGTTTTCATGGCAGAAAGCTATGTCCAAACTAGCTGAATTCCAGAATTTAAGATTGTCTTTTTTAGCAAAAATGTGGGCAAAGAAAACTTTAAGTCCAATCACTTGTCCAAATACACATTCAATTACATTACAAATGCAGTGTCATCTTCCTCAGCTTCTTTTCTCAGTGGTATTTTAGCACAATGGACACATCCTAACCATCTTTCTGGAAGATCATTTTATAGCTGACTCTATCAGAAGTTTTTTTCTTCAGAGCAGATACATATTGTCACTGCTACAGTCAAAATGTTAGCCATCTCCATAGTAACCTCTGTACCTTCTAAAGTTATGTTCAGGTGTATTTTTGGGTGGGTCAGTAGGTGACTGCAAATAATTTTTTATTCCAAGAAACTTTAAAGAATATTTTATTAGGAATTCAAAGAAAATCACAGTTTAATGGATTGCATCAGCTTTTATCACAAAGGCATATTTGTGTTATGTTGGGTTCTTTCCTCTGTTTTCTGGCATTATCACCCACATAATGGGTCACATTCGTTTGTATCACTGCAGAGGCTGATTTCTCTCCTACATAATGATCTCCAGCACACACGCAATTTTCAATAAGAGTGAACATCAAGGATGAAGAGTTTGAAATGTACACTTCTTCAGTGATCTAAGACTCCACTACATGCACTAGAAACAGCTAAATATGTTTTGAATAAACATTTGGTACAAAAAGTATAAATATGTGTACATATGCCATTGTGTAAATTTTATAATATAGACACAGACACAAAAAATTCCACCAAGAACTGTGCCCTTTGGATGACCTCCAGAGTCCTGAAAGGCTTTTAAATCTGCAAGTAGTCATATAAAACTAGAGTTAAGTAGCAAATGCATTAGAAAAGAATACGAATGCATTAAAAAAGAGTGCAGTTTGAAAAGACAGTATGAAAAGAAGCCAGGAGCGAAAACAAGTTAAAACTACCATGACACCAAAAAAAGCTACAAATCTAGTTCCACATACACATTAAAACTAAGAAGAAGACAGCTTAGTTCTATTATTTATTTGAGAGAAAAGTAAACATAATCGATGGTGTAGAGAAAGCTGAAGTAGTCAATGCTGTCTCGCTTCACTCCTCCCAAAAAGAAAAAAATAAAGAAGAAAAAGATTAATTATGACCAGACTCTAAGGAAAACTAATTTTAACATAGAGCAAGAGACAGGCAGAATGTGTAAAAAAATAGCTTTAAAAGTGTACATAGATCAGATGCATTCAAACCCACAGGCTCAGATAAAATTCTCCCCAAGGTACTTAAGGAACTAGCTAATACAATCTTGTAATCATTAGTCATTCTCTTAGACAAACTACTGAGCATGAGAAAAGTCCCAAGGTATTGAAGAAGGCCAAATGCAGTATTTATTCTTAAAAGGAAGGTGAAATAAGGACCAGAAAGTTATAGGTATCAGTCTGATTTCAGTACACAGAAAAGGTCTAATTTTCTTTTTAAAGCAAACATTTTGTAAACTCTTAGGATATAATAAGATCTGAAAAAGACAGCCAGCATCCTTATGCAAATAATGATGTAATTTCCTTCTTTGTCAGAATGGGTGCTTTAGTGGACAATGGGAGATACTACATGATTTATTGCATTTCTTACATGTAGGTTATACAGCATATTCTCATAAGATAATGGGGAAGCTACAATTCAAATTGAAAGAAACTATTTTTTCTGAAAAAAAAGCAGGACTTTTACTCAATTCTTTCTCTAAAAGCAGTTAATCCAAAAGGACTCTTATATGTTTCAGTGTGATTTTATACCATACTTACATTAACTTAAATAAGAGAATATATATACCTCAAAACAGGAGAAAAAAATATCTTTGGGCTGAGGACCAGACTTCAGGACAGTTTTTGCAAATTGAAGTTATAGCAAAAATCAGCAGGAGACAATTCAATTAAGAAAACTGCAAAGTACCATTCCCAGGAAGAAAGAAATCACTCATTAATGCAGCATAGAGACAGACTGGCTATAGGCTGTCATATGGACACAAAGGTTCTCTAGGATAAAGCTAATTGAACTCAAGGCTATCATACAATTTCAGAATGATTCTCCAAGGAGTATTGTGTATAAAACTCAAGAAATGATTGCCCTCAGTAATGGGAATGTTTAATCTGAAATAATACATCCTGTTTTGGGAATGACACTGATGCAGACAGACCAGAGACAGTATAAAGCAGAAAAAGATATTTAGGAGATATGATCTAAGATTTGTTTTGTACAGATTCTTAAATACTAAAGTAGGAGACTGTGTAAGAGGACTTGATAATCGCCTTTTGGATTTTTATAAGTTACAATCAAGTGTTTTGCAAGTCTACTAAAGCAAGGACAAAAGTACAATCTCTTTGATTAAAAGTAAAAAGATATGTCTGGGTGTCACCAAAAAAATTCTAATACTGTGACAAGCACTGAAATTGTCAGTCCAGGGGAAATTTTGGAAATTTGCTTCCTTGGAGAATTTAGCAGACAATTAAGGTATATAAGGATGTAAGAACAGCTGAAGCAGGTTTCTCTACAGACACAACTGGGCAGGACTCCAGGGGAGACAGCCAAATGATTTTTCAGGGTGAATGGGACAACGTTTCATGCAGTCCTGGAGGGAATGGGGGTAAGTTAGTGGATATAAGTGCTTCCCCTAGGACACACACTGAACCTCCAGAAATTTTTGACTAGGAGAACAATAAACCAGTACTATTTTACTTGCGCTTTAGTCTCAGGTTTTTTCTCTGAATTTTTCTTGCGAAGCCGTTTAACATTTTCAGCGCGCACAGTGTCCAGTGCAAACACTTTTCACAGCCTTATGTGAACCATGTCCTAATGACCGTTTTAAGCCATCTGCCTGGCACCTCCGTTTAATGCCTGTAGCTTCTTCTCCTGAAAGAGGAAATTAAGTACATTTCCCTAGTCACAGTTCTGTTGCAATTTTTTGTCCTCTCTAACATCTTCCCTCAGTCATATCTTGAGCCAGAAAATGAAAAGTCTTTTTACATGAATGTTTGCTAGGAATAGCCTAAGATACAGTGAAACTTCTCATGGGTAGAGGATTAGAGTAGATGGATGAGCTGCTTGAAAGAATTTTAAACATCATGAAAGAGAGTCATGACTTGTATGATTCTTCCTATTGCTGAAATTTCATGCATGTTCTCTTTACTGCAATCTCTTAACTAGGATATAAATAACATATTTACCAGAATGTGATTAAGAAAATTAAAGTGTTACAGAGAAGCAAAATGGTGTAAATGGCACACAAATGCCTATATTTTAAACAAAAACATAAAATATAACTGAGAATTAGATTTCTTTTTCTTGGACAACCATCTAGTTTTCTGTTCTACAGAATATAACCTAAATTCATCGAAATATGAATTTATAATAAATTAGCAAAAAATAATTTCACAAAGTATTTTCAACAGAAATAAAAGATTCTGTTCTAGTTTTTCCATCAATATTTTTTTAAAAAATTATCTTAAAAAGCATGGATTTCAAATAAAGAGTCAATTTCATAAAAAAAAAAAGGGTTGTTATAAAGAAGTCCTTTAAATTGTCACCTACAAGCAAAGGATCAGATTTACATGTAAAAATAACAAATTCAGCTTGTATTTCCTGTATGTTTTGCAGTAGCAATTGTTATTTATCTGAGGTTGTATAATTTTAATTGCATAACAAAATACATGACGCTAGACCCTCTTTTTCTTTCCCCATGTTTTTTAATACATATAATGAATTCTAACATATGCCATTAAAATAACCTTTATTGAATTATATTAATGGATTTTGAACAGACTTTTGGCAATAGTGTAATTAATGTAATTTTTTTTCAGTTCAGAAAAAACTAAAACATTAAAGTATACGGCTAAGCATTAAAATTCCTCTATTTGTAGTTTGCCCAGGAAAGAATTGGTCTTAGCTCGCATAACATAGTTCTGACAATAATATTTAGACCCACTGGTCTTAAAAAAAGCCCAGTGCATAACAGGTTTTCCTCTTGAAGAAAATAATGTTAATAATAGTTAAGCCCCAGAGAGTCTTTCCTGTGCTCTCTGGATCTTGTCATCCCTGCAAACATAATGTCATCTTGTTAGAGGCCTTTGGTTGGCAGACATGGAGAGAGGCACAGGAGCAAAACCTTTTAGTGCTGTGTAATCAAAGCTGGGCTGTGGTGCTCTTCATATAAGCTTTGAAACCTTATGAGTATCTATGGGCAAAGTGGTACTTAGAGAGAATGCTAAAGTGTTTCGATTATCATAGAGCACATCCAGGAGGTTAAGGCAGCAATGGAGATCAGGCTGTTCATGTTTCCCCACAAAACCAGACAAAAATAAAAGAAATATTCCCATATAAACAGATTTTTAAATAGTAGCTACCTCTGAAAAAAAATTTAATTTCTGTGAAATATACTCTTTAAATAATCTTCAAAAATTTTGCAGGTCCTTTACCTTCTTGGAAGTAAAACATCACAATTTCTCTCATTAAGCCTCCTGCAGGTGTGGAGTCTTGTTGTAATGATGCTAATGTGTCATTAATTTGTTACATTTACTGCATGGTTTATTGTGCAAACATGAGAGGCATTGTCAGGCTTACACACTGGGGTTAAACTTTGCTGCTGAGAGTCTGAATTTGTTTTTACTAGACCTATTCCTTTATATGCTCCCTTTAGTAGCATCTTGATAGTTTTTTAATAAACAGACTTTTAAAAAAATTACTTAAGAAGTATTCAGGGCTAAGCACCTCATACTCATTAGATTTTTAGTAACACACCTATTTGCTAGCATATCAAATGGTAATAAAAGGTAATTTACATGGATCTACAATAAGATTTTTAAAACCCTGTTAGGAATATATGTGCAATAATTTTAATTACTTTTATTGCTTTCATTATTTAAATTTAACATATAGATATTTGTTTTTATTGGAAAGCTACATTCCTGCAAACTGAGAATCTAATTTTAAATGCTTTTTCTGTCTCACTAATCCTCTTTTAAGAAATTCAGTTGATTTGCCATTTATATTTTCGTTTAAGAAATTCTGTTCTCATTTATTTTGTTTGAAATCTCAGCTTTGAAACAACGTAATGAGATCAGAATGTGACCCAGTGAAAATGGTTTGCTGTCAAAGGATTCACACTTCAAGCTGTGTTATGTAGCTTTCCAAAAGTGACATCTGGCCTCTTGGCAGGTTCCTCAGGCAGCTGTGCTGGTGGCTTAGAAATTGCTGATGGGTCTGCCATATGCAGTACCTGCAGTTTGGCTGCTTCAGGCTTGCTCCAATTCATTGCCCTACTGAATAAAATTTGCTTTGGATTATCTTCTATTTGAAATTATTGGCATACAATTCCTTTTTTTTTTTTTTTTTAATTCAACCAGAGATGTGGTCAGAAAGGAGAGTTCCAACTTCTGCTGCATTGGCTTAGCTAGAGAAAAGAGCTCTGTGATCTAAGAATATCACTGTGCTGCCGGCTGCTATTGAACAGGTCCCCAGGAGCTGAACAACAGGTCTGTGCAACTCACCTGTGCCCTTGATTAGGCATTCTGGGTGAATGTATGGCCTGTACAGCTCTGGAGTAGCCTGGAATCTGTTAATTTAGTTTCCTAGGATGGAATTTGGTGTACATACTCATTATTTCATGAAAGTTTGAAAGTGGTGAGATGTCAGTAAAGCTGACAGTATTTATAAACATGGGTTGCATTCAGGGAATATTTGTCTGTTCGGTATGTTAATAAGATGAAAAATGGGACAAAAGTTCCAAAGACTGACAGAAGAGACCACAGAGAGAGCTTTGTGTACTCTAGCAGGATGCTTTAATCAATTTGTTTTTCTTCTTTGTCTGCACATCTGTACACAGAAACATCCTTTAATGGCTGTATTGCTTTAGCACCTAGAGACCCATACTTCTAACAAGGTATCAGTTGTGCTAAACTCTGTGCTCTCATAGAAATTACTAATAACAGCAGTGCTTGGCAGCAGTCTGCTGCATGTTAAGATTCTCTTCCTCTCCTACTGCACCTTAAGTAGTAGATACCATACCCAGATTAGCACAGCAGAGATACAAAGAGCAATGCACAACTGGTTTGCATATGTTTTCAATGTCAATGGTATAAACTCTGAAATAATCTCTCTAATCATTACATTCTTGAAAGATTTGGATCATTATTATATATCCATCAGTAAATGTATTAAACACAAAACCACAGAGAGACATCTCTTAAAAAATTATTTTAAAATCAGCATGTACTCAGATACACACTTTTTATGAATAACCCAAAGCAGAGTAAATAAGCACATGTTGGCCAGGAAATAGCAAAATTTAGATCACATATAGATTATAAACTCCATCACTCTGAATGAGGGTGACAATACAGGCTATTACAAGTAATCAATGCAACATAATGCTTCCTGTTCATCTTGTGTGATGGATGGGGTGTGATGGGTTTACCCTGGCTGGTAGCTAAGCCCCTGCTCTGTCACTTGCTCACTTTCCCCTAGTGAGATGGGGAGAGAATTGAAAGGACAACAGCAAGAAACTCATGGGTGGAGAAAATTTAGTATGTAAAAGAGAAAGAAAGAAAACCAAGAGATTGAAAGGCAATCACTCAACACCTCCCACCAACAGACTCATCCAGTGTGTGAGCAATGGCATAGCACAAATTTACAACTGGCAAGTCATGCCTGACCAGCCTGATTGACTTGATGGGATTTGAGGATTGAGAAAGGTAGAGAATATTTCACAACTTTGATTTTAGCAAGACTTTTGACACAAACTGCTTATATTCTTGCATTCAAGTTGGTGGGTTACTGCATAGATGGATGGAAAAGTAGATGGATGAAAAAGTGGGTAAGTGCTTGAGCTCAGAAGTCACTGATTAATTAAGTCTAATCTACCCAGAGGCAGGGTACTGCAAGAGTCTATCTGTAACCTGGTCTGTTTAATGTCTTGTCAATGATCTGGAGGAGATAAGAGTGTGTGCTCTCATCAGGTTTGGAGATGGCAGCAAACTGCAGAGTTCAATTAATATGCTTGAGGGCAGGGCTGGTATTCAGAGCTGTAGGGCTTATCCAAGAGATCCATTTTGAAAACTGACAAATTCAAAGTCCTGCATCAAATATGGACTAATCACCCACAACAGTACAGGATGGGAATTGACTGACTGTGCAGCAGTTCCTCTGAAAAGAACCTGGGGATCCTGATAAGCAACAAACAAAGGCAAGCCAGCACCAAGCCCCAGCAGCAGAGAGGGCCAAAAGCCATGCAGGCTGTACGAAGGGGAGTAGAGCCACTGGGATGGGGGAGCTGATGGTCCCCTTTGACTTAGAACTTGTTGAAATGCATCTAGAGTTCTATGTCCAGTTTTCTATCCTCCAGGGCATGAAAGGCATTGATAACTTGGATTAAGTGCAGCAGAGGGCCTTCAATGCAGAAGGGGCATACATCTCTGCTAGTGATCTGATTTGATTGAATAAGACATATTAGAAAATACTAGAAAGCTTATCCTGTATGTATCCGATAACATACAATTAATAAAGGATTCATGTGAACAACATGGAAAACAACCGATTGGGAATGACTAGTAGGAGTGTGAAATTAAAACAAAACAAAACAAACTCAAACAAAGAATTGCAAAGAAACCCAAAGTCTGACGTAATTACTATCAGAAAGTGCTGGACAGATGCTGATGCCAGCAAGGCCTACAAGTTGGTGACACCAGCGTACTCAGTCAGTCCGTCAGTCCAGGATGCCACTATGCCACTACCCCTGTCTTCTTGACTACAGAACTGAGTTCATGTCATGTGATGTGGTCAGAACAACAGGACAGTTTTCCCCCATTTAGGCTTCAGTGATCAAGGGCAGGGCAGTCCAGAAGATGGTCCAAAGAGCACCAGCCACATGTTTTTGATATGACCCTGCTTTCCACCCTTCCTTTCTTCTCTCCTTTTGTTCCTGGGTTTACATCTGTTCCAAACTTTGATATTTCTGTCCCCAGTAATGATGTTCCCCAAGATGATATCACTGATACTGTTAACTAGATTGAGTTGGTCTTGCAAAACTTTGCCTTTCAAAAAAATGCAGCATTTCCTTCCAATCATCCATGAAATTCAGCTACTTGTCATATAACCTCTTGTTTTTTTCACATCCTTTTCAATTATCTTAATCTCAGGCCTTGTCCTGTTCATTGTCCTGGACATTTTCTTGCAACAGTGACAATTACTAGGAGAACAGAAAATATCTCTCAATATACCTTGAGGATGCTTAAAATCAACTCTGGCACCACAATGAATTTCAACAAGTTATGATGTCTCTTCCATACATAACATTATCCTGGAAGAAACAAACAGGCATAACAGTGGATAATAGTCATCAGGCTGGGGGTGGGAGGAGGGAAGAGAAGTAGTTTAAATAATGCTCGGACAGAGTCTGATATCACATCATAAGTCACACCCGGAGCTGAAGAGGCATTGATTCTTTAGATAAGGCCTTGCCTTTCCTAGGACTACAGTAACTGAGAAAAGTATGATCATATGATTCAGAAATTGTAAACTATTAATTCTTGGAGTGTATGGATGTGGCAGGACTGTTTTTCTAAATATCTCCTGTTTTTATCACTAGCACGACCATTATCTGAAGTAAACTTAAATCAGGTTGCACATGCACACATAACGACTTTAATTTCTGTAGTAGCTGAGTGGTGTTTTTCAGCCCAATTTCAGGAAAAGAAAAATACTGCAAATTTCAGGCTCAATAGAAAGGAGATAATAAAAATGTAATGACACATTATATCAAAAAGGATATTTCTGATTTGTTTGAATGGATGAATGAATGTATAGAGAGGCTCAAGAAGACAGTGATACCATGAGAAAGATTAACTTCTGTAACTTCCAATAACTTCTGAGAAATTAATATTCCTAAATATAGAAACATGAACATCAAAGAAGAATCTTTCATGCTTTCAAGTGTGAGGATAAAAAAAGAAAAAGAAAGAAGTAAAAATAGACATTTGAGTGTCAGGGGAAAAACTTAAAAATCAAATCTTTACAGTGTAAGTACCCACCTCCATGTTTGACATTTAAGTGCTTTCAGATAGGTGGAGTGCAAAATTCTATTTTTAATAAGGATGATAGCTACATTAATTGGGAGATTTACTTTCTAATAGTTATAAAGCTATTGCAACAACAATATTCTAGCTGAGCTCTGTTTGAAACATTTGTTAGGGCAACCACTTTCAATGTAGGAGCCATGGTAGTATCTGATACTAGTCTGAACAAATATTGTCAAAATAGTCTAGTCATTGAAAAACTTCAAACTGTATTCTAGCAAGAACTGGAATAGAAAATTTACTATAGATATGATGAAAAAAATAATTATACATTTTTGAACATGTGAAATCTTGGTTGACAACAAAGAAAAGGCAGTAATAGAGCTCCACTGGACACTTACTGCAGACAGTGCATAGACATATACAGCAGCAAAGAATTATGGTGAATTATTATCTTATACGTGATTATAAGATCACTTATTTTGGTTACCCAGTGTCTATTCCAATTGCTACAACCAGGAGACAGGACCCTCAAGCTGTGCAGTGTGTGTATCTCTCTCAGGAACAGTAAATGGGATCTACCCCTACAATATCACCCTAACAGCTGCATGACCAGAAAGTCTTCATCTCTGAAAGGATCTTCCAGTTCTTCCCCCATGTCACACTTCTTCCCTTCTCCTTTCCTTCTCACTGCCCCAAGGGGAGGTGTAAGTGACTCTGGGTCCCAGGATGGAAAATGGTGTCCTTGAAATGGAGAAGCTGAGAAGCAGGAGACACCCAAGAAAGTTGCCAGAAACTACTGTCTTTGCCCTGATCTTCAAATGCCCTGAGTACAAGCCAGGAGGGAAAACCCTCCATGGATTTCAGTCTGCAGTCTGGAAAAGCATTTAAGTTCAAACCTCATGTTCTAATCAGGTGCAATAATCATGACTTCTTATTCAGAAAGGAGTAATAGCAAAACCTTCTTCCTTTCCTGACAGAGGGACACTCTACACCAGCTATCACCTCTAAGGTGATTGACTCCTTGCTGCTTTCTTCATAGACAGGATTTCTAATGGATGGTTGAGGCATGTCAGTCCCAGAAAAGGATGATACTGTTCTCTCTCATTCTCAAAGCACACTGAAGATACGCCTTTTCTGGATTGTTCTTCAGAGGCACCTTTCTTTCTGCATTTACTGCAGTCAGATATATAAAAAATTTTTTTCCAACCTTTAGCATGCTTTTTTGCAAATATTTTCTTTTTTTTTAATTGTACTAGTTTTATGGTTACTTTTCCAGAATATCTCCTCCATCATATTTCCCTTATTTGAACATAACTTCCATTTGTTGAAGGATATCTTTTTACCTCTATTGACCTTTTTTAGTGAGACATTTAATCATCCTGACTGTTTATTTTTCCCTTTTGGAGCCTTTTTTCTTTGATGATTTTTGTTTGGTAATATTACTGTTATTTTAAAATGTTATTTTAAACAGTCTCCGGTGTTTAAATGTTGGAAATTCAACTTAGCCTTTAAATTTCCTTTTCAGTAGTGTCCTCATTTTTTGTGTCATTTTCATTTTCTACTGTTCAAAGATATAGTAAAGGTTGTTCTCTCTTATAAGGATTTTGAGTTTGAATACCCTTGCATTAGGACTAATACCATGGTTGAATGTCTTTTGGTTCTCTGAAATAATCAGTGTGGAAATATACTGTGTTGGAGAAAAGTATGTAAATTGTTCAAAGCCATTTAAAATAAATGAGTGTAGCAACAAGCTTTTTCGTATTATTTTAGACTTTATTGTTCCATTCTTTCTATTTAGAAACAGACATTATCCTGTGCTGCCTTGTACAGTATGGCCTTCTCTGGAAGTCACAGTTTTCTCAGTGATCAATAGTCACTAAGTGCCAACTTCTAAGGAAATTAACATGTTAAGTTCTTTGAATACTCTTCTGAAGGTGGTGAATCTGTTTTGTTCAGTGTAAGGACACCAGAGAGAATATGCTTAATTGACTCATTGTAGTTGATTATGTAAGCTTGTGTGGCATGAATCCAGGCCTAAGAAGAAAGATTTTAGATAGATAAGAAGCAACTAGAGATAGTGAGTCCATCTGTCCAAAGTATTTTATTAATTTTAGCCATTTTAAAGTATTATTTTGAACTTGTAACCTACTCAAAATACAAAAAAAAACCCACCCCAAAGCATAATTACATGTAAATTAGATTTCTGTACCATTGATGTTAATACTTTTACAATTACATGGTCAGTGTTTAGATGCTACACAAGAAATTTATGTCATTACATTTATCATTACTATTCTTTGTTGCATTTAACATAGATTCAGTTTAAATAAGGTCCAAAATATGACAAAAATATCATCTTCAAAATCAATTCCATATACAGCTTGAATAGCTTTGTAGAACACTTTGCTTAGAAAGAAACTGTTTCATATTAAAAAATATGGAACTAGACAGGCATAAAATGTTATAAAAATGTAGCAGTTGCAATGTGATGCAAAATGAACAATGAGAAACCTTTGCACCTGAGGGAAGTTGCTGAAGGAAGTACTGACTGTTGCACAAGCAACAGAAAACTGCTATCTTTGCTAAAACCATTTTGAACTTTGGCAGGTTAGTTGTGGTCTGACTGATCAATCCAGATTGGGATAGCAGTGCACATACAGGGTCAGCACTGGTGCTCTCAAAAATTGTTAACTCATGGAAAGTCCGTGGTGGGAATTACACACTGAGGAGCCACCAAGACAGCCTCAGGCACAGCCCCTGGGTCAGGCTCTCAGCAGTTACCCCCAGTGCATGGGCAGTGAAGGCTTGGTGCTAGCAAGAGATGTGGGCTTCCTTACTAGTGAATGTGCAATGTACACCCATGGTCCTGGAACCACACAGGAGCAGAGAAATTAAACACCAGTACTTTCTCTTCAAAATCAGGTCACTAGCAGAGATGTATGCATTGAATCAACTGCAAGACTTCTTGCTGCACTGTTGTCAAGTATAAATAGTAATAGTTTATTAATCTATTGCTAATTTTTCCAATAGAGATATATGCATATTTTAGCATTAAGGTATTTGTCTTGATATTTAATAGTGGTTTCTCTGTCTTTTAACATTTTCACTTTCTTTCATTCTTGGAGCAAGTGGAGATCTTTAAGGAGGAAAAAAAACCCAAAAAACTTAGTTCTCAGTAGTTCACATTTCATTCTTCCAAAATAGCCACTTTATAACAGAGTAATCACAGTGTAAATGTCAACAGAGAGACTGTTTAAACTTTTCAAGAGGCAGGACACATTTCAAGTTGGAGGACAGGTACAAAGATGTAAAATTACACAAAGATTTACAATGGTTCAACAAAAAAATCCAGCACAGTTAAAAATAAATAGGCTAAGACATGCACCTGTTTTTACTGAGAAAAAAAAAAAAAGCAACTTAAAAACCCTTTCCCATTCAAATGAGAAAAATAAAAATTTTTGTGCAAACTCGGGCAAATTCATTACCAAAGCATGTCAAAATTTCTTTCGGAAACAACTAAAAGCAAAAGGCTACACAGTAAACTTTTAAAATAATATGCACTTTTAAAATAAAATTATTAAGAGATGAAAGGAGACCTATATCATCATATTGTCGTTAGATCAATCTCTGAGTCCAAAAGGGCATTTGTTTAAGAAATCCTTTCGCATGCATCACCATTAAAGCAAGTCTCTGTTCCTGTAATATGCTCATTTTGACTCAGTAGCTGAATGGCTCAGAGGGTTTTGGAAACTTAATTGAATGAATATTTCATACAAATTCCCATGGTACAATAATTTTCCCCGATCACTACCAGATCACCAAAGTAAATGCTCTGTTTTTACAGATGTGCAGAACAAGTAAAATGTCCTTTTGGCATGTTTTAAGAAATACTTAACTAATGCTTCTTTCAGAACACCTCTTAATTACTTTTACACATATAGTGCTTTAAAATAATCTAATTAAACATAGTGTTTTGCATACTGAGATTTTTTTTTCTCCTAGAATGTACTCTTTTTTTAAGAATTCTGTTTTAAAACTTTACACCTATTTGAGTTGTTTAGATATTTAATTCTTTAAGTTCCCCACACGTTATAGTTATCAATTTACTCTTTTACGGAAGAATTGCATATAGTACTATTTGGATACTATGTACCTTAAACTGGTAAAAAATGCTGAGATGAGTTCCTTATATAATAATGAAGAAAACATGATCTTCTATCCTTTTAGATCCATTTTTTATTGCAACAGTTAGCAGATTGCTCAACATTGCTCCTTTAATCAAAAGTATAATTTTGGGTTTTATTTTAGGCCTTACATGCTCAAATATGTACATGCACGCAAGCTTGCATGTTCATTGAAGCTATTGGTTAGCTCTTTTTCTGCCAAACACAGGTGATATAGAACATTTTGGTAAAACAGCATCATCGTGATATACTGTAACACCCACTGTTAAATGCCACATTTCAGTTTTGTTCTTTAGTTCTGGAAACATTTAATGGCAGCACCAGTCATTGTTACAAATAATGTATTGACATTAACACTAACAAAGACAAAGTTGTTGAGGTTTAATTATGTCACATGAAAATATCAGTATCCAGTTTATGTTCAGAAATGTTTTTCATGTTGTGCTTTCAAAAGCTTAGATGTAAGAAAGGTGTTGTGGAAGCTAAGTTCAGAAACTCAAATAGAAATTAGGTGCTATCTAGTGATATTTTTCATCTTTTTTTCAGTGACATTGATTGAGGTTGTACAACATTTGTAAGGACAGCTCTTGTGCTTGCTGACATAGGTACCAACTGCTTTGATCACAACCTATGTCTGTAGTAGAGTTAGAGCAGCCAAAGGAAACTGTAAATTGACATAGGGAATGCAGTTTTAGGGACCAAGAAAACAACCTTCCAGCACAAGCTCTTTCACGTCTTTGACTTTTCTGTCTGAGGCAATTGAATGTTGTAGACCAACTACTTTGTTCATCAATGTTTTCTTCATGAAGGTTTCCATCCAGCAGAGAAAAAAAGATGTCTGAGATTTAAACAAATCTGTACTCTAACAATTCAGATGTGCTAGCATGCTTCTCTGCCTTTTAAATACTAATGAATTCAAGCTCCCACCCAAGTAATAGAATATAAATGCACAGACGTTTATATCTGTATTTTCAGTGGGTTTTTCCATGATACACAAGAAATATTGGGGAAAATGGGGAGACAGATGGAGTTAATATATGTATTTACATATTTGTATATATGTACATTTGATTGTGTATGCAATTTGTTTATACAAATCAAAGTAACTTTTTTGCTACTTGACATAACATTCATTTAAAGGGCATTCTATCTTTTAATCTTAAAAATATTCTTTCATGTTATTAAGGCACTTGAATCATAAAAAGCAAATAGAAATTAAAGCAAATTTCATTTTCATGCATCAGGTTTAATTTGCTGGTTAAATTTTAAAATATAAAGGAAGTACAAAATAAAACCTCTGGTCATGTCAGAGTGTTTGACAGGGAGTGCAACACACTCAAATAAAGATGTAAGTTGAAGCAAGTTATAAAACAAATACTTCCAATTAGGAAGTTGAAATTGGAATGTATGCAAAACAGCTAAACACCTGAAAAAGGAATTAAGATCTCCATTCGAGCCAACATCTGATTTCATTATGCTGATAACATTATGTAGAGGCTGAAAATAGTGCAACTGCAATAGAACTGTCCCTGAATTATTGTCACAAAAGAACTGTCTGATAAGGCTGGAGCAGGGAGATAAGTGCATAAAGCTAAATAAGACATGGTCATAAGACTGAAGAGCAGTAAGGAAACGTTAATAGGTAAAGCCTGAGGGATAGTACAGTGCTTATTTGAAAGACGAATTATCTGAAAAGAAAGACTGAGTGAGTATGCACGTGCCCCAAAGCAGGCAGTAACGAATAAAGCAGGAGAAGCTAGTGATGCATTGGCCAGCTTTGCAACTGAGGGTTCTCTGCTAAAGCAAGTTTCAAGAAAGTAAATTAGCTTAATGTGTATGAAATAGTGCTGGACCCTTTTTTCTCCTTCTTCTTGCAACTGTTTTCCAGAACCACATTTAAGTGTCTAGCAAATATTTTCTTTATTGCAGTCATTGTGCAGTATTAAGCAGCAGTTGGTATCGCCACAAAGCTCTCTGTGGCAGGAACAAGCAGCTGGGTGTTAATAGCTGCATATCAGCAGCTGATCTGTAATGAGAAGTTCCCTAGAGCACCCACTTCCCAGCACTGTAAATGTAGCAATTTGCATGTTGCTCAATTAATATGTCATCCCTTATTTATGGTTGCAATCTTTACATATTTTACATCCATGATTGATGATGTATATACAACAACACAATAAACACATTAGAAATACCAGATGGGTTCGTGGATGAGATTAGATTACTGTTGCTGTCATCCCCATCACAGATCAACCAGATATAGTCTGATCAAACAAGAAATCCACTCCCACTTAATTAGCGTAACCTCACTGTACTAGTTTATTGGGAGGTACTGTCCCCAGCACAATATATTAAGATGAAATGCTATGATGAAACTGTAAGTGCAGGCCTCATCTACTCTTGGAATACTTCCTAGAAATTCACCCAGACAAAACCAGTGTTTTTTCACTGTCCACAGAGTGTGTGTCTGAATTAAAATCCATCAAACTCATGATCTGTTTCAGTGATTGCTTGCATCAAAACAAATCCCCTCCCAAAACAATCCAAAAACCCCACCAATCCAAACACTAAATAGGCAAACAAATTCCAGCTTTGTCTAAGATGCTTGAAGATGTGAAAGATATCCCTTGGCCCATTAGAAGGAGGATTTGAGAAATTAATTTGTATAGTGTCTTTCTGGGGAGGACAATGACTCAAGTTTGCACAATTATGCTAGGTATCATATTATATTTCTTGAGGGGGTCCCACGAAGAAGCCAGCAGTTTCAGTACCTGTGCTTCCAACTGTCTTCTGCTAGTTTTCTGCTGGATGATGAACCAGATCAAAGGAGAGCATGGCATTCACATGCCAGGTTGTGTATAACTAAAATTATAATACGTTCTATCATTAAGGTATGCCAGAATTGCTATTCTAATTCCTGATAAGTGTTCTAAAAGTGGGCCAGAATAGACAATCATTTGTCAGGATATGTCATAATTTTTCCCCTATGCATTCTTTCCCTGTATTTTTTTAACTCTCTGACTAGTGTTATAAGCTAGGCATAGAGATTTCTTTAATAGATATTTATGTGTTTTCTTTAATGCTTTAATCTTTGCTTCCATGATTTCCTCTCTATTGAATCTTCCTGTTAGAAAACTGTCAACCCATCTCATGCATTTCGTTCTCAAATTTCCTATGATGTACTATGATTTTATAAATGTTTAATAAATTGGATGCATGGGAGTAAGATTTCTTCTCAAAAGAGATTAAAGAGAGCTTTTATATCAGGCAGAAGATTATTTCTGTCTCTGTGGCAACAAATAAATTCTTCGCATTTTCTAACAATACATCTAGGTAATGCATGCTTCATACTGAATGATGCAGTAAATTTTTCTCAAATACTCGAGGTAACCTTCCAATTTTACCCCTTTCACCTTTTAACATAAATATTGATATATCAACTTGTGTGAACTACAGATGTACCTTGAGCTAAAACTGTCAAGCCAAATAAGGCCATTTAATTCAGTATTCTTGCATTAAAAGGTATAATCAATTTTGAGTTTAGCTGATTCTTTGTGTATTTATAGTACATTTAACTCTGGGTGTAGATCTGTGTAAATATGTTGTTTAGTTGTATTTCAAAACAGTC
The DNA here is from genome assembly GCA_013397795.1 of Orthonyx spaldingii. Taxonomy (NCBI): domain Eukaryota; kingdom Metazoa; phylum Chordata; class Aves; order Passeriformes; family Orthonychidae; genus Orthonyx; species Orthonyx spaldingii. Next base: position 110,352 of record VZTJ01002540.1, on the reverse strand, counting down.
TACCTCTTCATCAGACACCTCTATATGACCTATTTTTCTTTTGGCAACTGCTGAGAAGGTGCGAATTTGATTCTTTGAATACTGAACATGTACCAAGCTAGCAATTTAATGCTTGTTGCAGTGGGCTCTATCAGAGCATCAGTTGTATGCTATTCAACTGATTAGGCAAGAGTTGCACCCATCTCACCAAGAATTAATAGTGAGAACAATGTGTAGAGAAAGGTATTACTATTATGTTCAGAGTGATGTGAAATCCAGTGAAATGTACAGGGAACCATCAACAGAAAACAAGAATCATATCTTTAACATTCTGGGGAAAATATATCCTTCTTGCTATAATTCTAGAGTACTCAAAGTGTTGAGGTTCTAATAGAAAAGAAGGGGTTTAGGTGTCCTAGGGAAGATGTAGTACTAATACATCTTGAATATTTATATCAGTTAAGTCACCAAGACAGCTCTACTGTAAACTGCTCCTGGTAACTTTTTCCACTGTGTGCACAACTGTCCCTAAGCTCAGAGAGGGGTGTATAACTACTGTGTGCTAAACTTGCTGCAAGAGAGCACCAAGAAATAAAAACCAGCTCCTACAAAGAAAGATACATTCCTGCTGTAGTTACAAAACAAAGGGATGCTTAGACTTACTGAGTAAAAGTACTTCTTCAGCAATTCAGAGTAATATGCCTTGGCTTTGCTGAGTACACAAACCTCCTAAAGCTGCTTAGTGAAGTGATTTGACACTGCTTAGTACTGCTGTAAGAGAACCCACAGGGGAATTAACAGTTCCACCTACACACTACATTGATGGTCCTTGCCTAATCCAGGGTACATGTTTATTCCCCTTACTGGATGACAAAATATCAAAAACTAGATATAATGAGATCTGGTTTTTCTTCGTGTGAAACCCAAATACCTGAGGGTTTGAGAAAAATGAGGAGGAGAGCTAGAAACTTGTCTTCTATTTCTCCTTAACGCTTTTTCAGTCAAATTTCTACTTGCAGCAAGTGGTAATTATTGTGATAGTCCTCACACTTCAGTTAAGTTAGTAGGAAAGCCTCAGGTATTTTCAAAATAAATATTGACTAGACCACATATAATAAGTTTTGAAGCCTTTCTAGAACCTCTTCATTACCAAAAAATAATTTTAAAAAAATTATGGTATCATCTACCACACAAGACAATAAATTGCAGTTTTCTTGTGCCTCTGCCTTTCCAAGTTAATGAGCCCTCTTTAATAACATCTTTTGGTCATTTGTGCAAATCTATCTTCTTCCTAGGTTTTTCCATGGTAATTTTAATGATAAGTGTGTAAGGCTACCATGGTGAAGTCTTTTTTCTCTCACTATATTTAAACAGATACATTTATTTTTTCTCTCTAAAATCAGACAAAAAAGAGAGAAAAACTGATGGATTTGTTGTCTCTCTTTTCTCATGCCAAAATTCAAAACATATGGAATAACATTAGACTAGGAACTCTCTTCCTTTTATGCTCTTTTTCAGTTATACATTTCCCTCAAATGAATCCTTTTATCTCTGCCAACTATATACATGTGTATGAAATTTTTAACAGATTTGTTAATAACCTTAATTTCAATAACATAAATAAAAATGTTAGTGATAAGGCAGCAGATACAACCCTACAACTTACTAACTCAATGCACAAAAATATAATCATAGATAAGAAACCAAACTTTATCCTATTTGCAGCAGCAGACTATATAAATACCTTCTAAATAAATAAATAACCCCTTTAACAAATAGGAATAGAAACAAGATATGTGAACTCTAAAAATGCTTTTCTGCAATTATTAGAAGGTAATATATGCTTCCTAAAGATAATACACTTATCTCACTGTCTCCCCAAACCCTTGTTTTTTGACTAGATCCCTCAGCAAGATAATACTAGCTTGGCTTCAAGCAGGAGATTCATATGTTTGGTTGCAAATAAAATGTACTGATTGTAAGCATAAGGTGATGAGAGCAATAAGTTTAATTTAATTCATTTTGAACATTAAAAATTGGAATAGTACTGATGTATAAATTCATCAGTCTATCATAAGCTTTAGAGAGGATGGTTGTGGGGGTTGTATTGGGGTTTTGTATGCACACTGTTCTGAATTGTAGAGAGTACTGAATAAATTTCTTTAATTGCACTGCCAATAAGGTAAGCAGCTAAAAGCTCCTGCCCTTATTTGTTAGTTGCACTCCAGAAAGATCAAAACCATTTTGAATTCTGATAATTTCTTTTGAGAGAAAATGCCTTTAAATCACCTTCAACATCACAACAATAGAACAGTATAAGGAAATACATCAAAGCACTTCTACTGCACCTGGTGCCCACTTCCTAGTGGTAGTGCTGAAGTCAAAAGGTGGAGAATAAGTCTGCTGAATGTGAACAATGGCACTGGACCCGGGCTATGAGCTTGCTGCCCTGACTACCAGAACAAGGAAGTGATCACAGAACACAATCACAAGGAGCAGGATTAGACTTTTAATGTCTGTAAAGCTCTTTGAAGTAAAGTGTTCACTGATTGCAACAGTCACATTAAAGTACAGCCAGAGACTGAAAACAGTTTGAGTGTTATTGCCCCTGGTCAAATAGTGCCATAAAGCTAAGAAGAGAAATGCCTTTAAAATATTAGCCTGGAAGTAATATCACTTCTGCTAACTTCATTTATTTTTACTAGTTAGGTGTGGGCTTTCCCCAACTCAGTATGACAGATACTTCACATCGTGTTTAAAATAAAGTTCTGTCTGCATTTTATCATGTAAAGAGTTGATTTTTCAAATTAGAAGTCTCCCTAATACTCTGTAAGCATACTCCTCTTATCTTTTCACTTTCAGGACTGTTTCATTTACAAGTAGAAGTCCATGATTACCAGCACTAGCACTTGGACAGCAAGCTGGTTTAAGAGTTTGCAACTACCTAAACTAGATTTTATCTCTATTTTCTCTTCTCTCTTCTCTATTTTATGAATCTGGTGCCTGTCAGACTTCCCTAAGAGCAAATCTATTGAAAAAGGAAAAAGGGAAGGGGAGAGATGAATGTCATTGAGGCTTGTAACACTTTTCAAAGTTAGTTTCAGGAAGCTGACAGAAGAGCATGAATGGGACTTGTTGGGGTCCAGGAAGGTATGGCTTGTGAAGGAAAAAGGTGTAAAACCTTCCCTCTTGGTGGCAGAGTCTTTAGTTGTTTTGGCTGCTCACAAAAACATAGCTTTTCATTTACATGACCTATTTCTATGGCTTGTCAAAATCCTCTTCCTGTGAATGGGGAAATTTCTAAATATCTCTTTAACAGTCATATATTCAGTCAGACACTGAATTATAGTAAAAGAATGCTTATTTCAGTTTTATGAGCATGATAGAAATAACACGATCTTTCATAGAAACATGTAGGCATCTAGTTATGTTATTTTATGCCAATACAAACACTTTGGGAATCCAGAGTTTGACTCTTAGGACCAGAAGAAAGAAAAATTCTTCTTTTACCATCTACTTGATTGTCTTTTGGAAACTAAAAGCCGTTGAAGTCAATAAAAAGACTAATCAAACTAATCTCATCCACTTAGAAGTCTACACATCAGATATGTCATGAAAGCCAGATTGTTTGTTGTCCCTCTGTATTAAATAGGAAGCAGAGTCTTCACACTGTTTTTTACCTGTCTTTGGGGAAGAAATATTCTGTGAAAAGCTGGTTGCTTCCCAATCAAGACAGACTTCCAATGCTCAGGTACAAAGCATATTTTTTACAAAACTGAGATCATTAGACATGGCTTTCCCTACTTCTTCCTGTTTATCAGATTGTCTGTGTGGTATTCAGTTGATTCTAGCATCTTCAGCATTTTCATAACATTAGCTGGACTGCATAAAGAGAAAACAGATAATTCCTCAAATTTCCATACCTTACTTCAATTGTCCAAACTTTTACACACTCAGTAACCACTGTAGATTTTGGATAAGGCCCAGAAGTTAAGACATGGTTGGAGGAAACATGAACTTGGACCTAATGATGAACAACAAAAATATCTCTTACTTGTAAAAGACTTTTAAAGGTTTATACATGTGCCAGTAACTTCAATAAATGTTATTTTATTTAAATTATTTTGCTTCCGTCGGTTTTGTTTTGTTTCAGAGACTATGTAAAAATTGCCTTCAGTGTGTGTATCATTTCTTTCATTTTAAGGACTCACAACTGCTCACATTAAGGACTCTGTCATAAACTCCGAACACTCTTGCATATCAATTCATACTAAACATAAATGTTCTAAAATAGTCTAAATTATGTTGTAAAGTTCTTAGCTGAAATATGGTCTACAAGACATATTTAAATAATACAAGATGCTGGACAATACAGTGGAAGTCTGAAAATTCCCAGTGATTACAGATTGGTTGATCTAGTGTATACAGCAGTAAAAATAAATATAACTGAAAAGTGGCTTATGGTCTAAGAGGTATTTGAAAGTCATCTACACATGGTTTCTTAACTCTATATTTCTGAAAAGGTAAATAACTAAATAAACACACTGCTGATTAAGACCAATAACTGGCATTAGTTTGTTTTGATTAGTAAGGTATGATTAAAAATCTAGATTCTAAGCCTCGGTTCCTGTCTATCTCACTGATTTTGCATGAGATGCTGTTTGCTTTTGTTCAGTTTATTTAACCCTAAACCAGAAGAGTAATGGTTAGTTCCCAGGGCACAGTGTTTGAGAGTGTAGTTCGGGGAATTAACTAATGCACATGTGTGTGGTGTGTTACATTCCTCGAAAGTGTACAATATACTGTTAATGTGATATATTGCTATTCCACTGAGGGATTACATTGACTAATGGCTGGATGTACAGTCATGGAGAACTCTTCAAATCAGTGTCTCTCCAGAGTAATTAGGTGGAAGCAGTGATCATAAATACCTTTTTTTTCATCTCCACTTGGCAAAATAATTATGCATTTTCCTTTCACATGTAGATCCCATCATCATGATTGAGATCTTTATTACTTTTTGAGTGACTGACTCCAATAGTCACTGGCTTAGTCTGACACACAGCAGTCAAAGGCACAGTTAAATGTAATTACCAGGCGCTGGTAGAGCAAATACTGTGATGTTCAGCATGCAGGAGAGCAGAGGCTGATTATGAGAAGGTTCAACTTTTCCCCTGAACTATAGTCAAGAATATTAAGATCAAGTAAAAAAATAAGATATGAGAATAGGTGAAAAATTTGCAAGTGGCCCTGGTTTCTCTTTGCTTAGAAGAGTGGTAGTTTACTAGTGCAGCGCTATATGCAGCAAATTCTGCCCATTTGGTGTTTTGTACAAACAAGCTTTTGACAGACCTGTTTCAAAGCCACACACTAATCTTTTGATCAATGACTGTTGTAATGCTCCAAATAAACAGGAACAATTTAAATAAGTATTTTAAAAAACTCCAGTATATTTGAAATATAAATAAACTGCACAGTGCAGGGGTCTGTTGTAACACCCCTGAGGTGCTCTGATACTGGCATAAAATTTTACTTTTTTATGGGCAGATTTACTTGTGAAACAGAGCCTTTGAAGTTAAACCCCTACAAACAGCTCCTTGTTAGCCACAGAATGATGTTAATAAATAAGATGCCCTTAATGAGGGTGTTTTGGTGGTTTCATGAGACAGAAATATGTGTTGTTGTCAGGCTTTTGGATGACACCTAAATTTGAGGTCTTATGTCCTGGCTGTAAATCAGGATATATGATCTAGTAACATGTACGTAGATATTGCAGTATCTATATATTGTGAGATGAAGTTGGTTGAATTTTCTCAACATGTCCCTTATAAAAATTGTAGGCATGTAGACAGTCTGCTACTTTAATGAAATGCACTTAATACTATGCTATAATGTCTATAAACAGAATCCTAATGTTACCATTCAATAGATGCTTATAGTTTTCTATATTATGATGTTATACTAAATGTAGCTGTCCATACTCTAATCAGGTAAATTGCCTCATTTTTCAACACAAGTGTCCTTTTATTAATTGATATCACATTTCACTGAGAAAGGAGAAATAAAAAAGGGGCCAGAATCTCTATTATTCATTTCCTATGTAATCACAGTTTTGCACAGGCTAGTCTGAAGTCACACTGGCCAGAGCCAAAAGGAAAAATTTGGGATAAAGATGTGACTCCTACAAAACCCAAAACTCTACATTCATGCTATGAGCCTGAGAACCTCCTAGGTGCTGTGTGCATCCAGATTCTGTTTTATTACATCCTGAGGGGACACTCAGTTGTCATATTCTTTTCACAGTTACTGCTCCACCTTCCAAACTGGCTATTGTTTCCACCCTTCCAGGGCTGCATTGTTCAAAAATGTCCAAGACTGCCAGAAAGCGATAATATGTCTCAAAAGTAGCGGGTAATGAAGTCATTACCCACACACATTCTCTCTTTTTTGCCCCATGGTGTGCAGGTTACTTTCATCGCACCACTTAAAGCAGGAAGGAAAAAAGGGACTTCCCACCTTGTCCAGAAGAGCCTGGAAGAAAAGGAACAGCAGAAATTATGTCCACTGCTTCTCAGCAGGTGACTGTCATAGCAATGGCTGCACAATTAACCTAAGTATTCCAAGAAGAGTTATGGAGGGGGTTTATGTTTCAGCCCTCTACAGTTCAACAAGTATGCAGATGCTGAGAAAAGGACATTCAATGCTTTCAATAGGCAAGGATTGTGTTTGGTTTCATGCATTCGTAGTTTTTGTACCTCTAGGAGAAAGAGATAGAAAAAGAAAACAACATAAGCTTTCCCTTTACAATTTAAATTTCTCTCATTCAGGACACAAGTCAGTGTCATATATATCTGTTACTCCTTCTGTATCATTTTTACAGTTACTTTACTTAACAGAACTTTACTGAAAAAAAAGTTAACGTGAACAGAATATATCAGCAGACAGTGAGTTGAGGTCCACAGATTAAAATATTTTTCTGAAAGAAACTACTTCTCTGTAACAAGGCTGTTATAGATGTTTTATACTAGGGGCAGAGTGGAACTAAAAGTATTTGAAAATTAACAAAAAACCCCAAAGTATTTATATGTAGGAAAAAAGTTTAGGCATTATGTTTTGTTACAAAATCTATGAAATTGGCAGGGATTTTCTCACTGATTTCCCTGGTCAATGGTCCATACCTTGAATGAACAAATAACAGAATTAAACAAATACAGAGCAATCACTCTGAACAACAAGAGACAGACTTACTGTTCTAACAATATACCATGTCTATTGTTTCTTGCAGTCATATGCTTATCTGTAACACTGGTGTGAAATATAATTAAAAGAATGCTTTGATCTGTAAAGAAAAACAGAAAAATTAGCTTACCACTTATTCATCTACTTACTGAAAATATCAGAAAGAATGGGTTTTAGACAATTCATCACTAGAAAATTGACTGTCAGGGAATATGACAATCTCTTTCTACAAGAACAATGTAGTTATTAAAAAGTGTAAATTGCTTCTACATCACACAGTTTTATCTAAGTTGGTTTGAAAATACTAGTCTTTCATAGGCACTTTTTTAACAACTACAAAATTAACTTTACATAATATATTTCAGACTATAAATACTTTAAAGAGAAATAATTAAAATTTTGTTTTTAATTGAAAATAGATATTAAAGTTATAGAAGATGGCATTTTCCCCATGAGGTAGAACTCGCAACATGCATTAATCCTTTCTGTCTCTTGTCCTGTTCCTCTCTTCTGAATTTCAAGATCTTTCTTTAATTATTCATAAATCATATATAAACAATTAACATGACCTCTATGGTACGGTAATTTCTTCTGGTGTAAATTGACTCCCAGTAGTTAAACAAGTTTCCTCTTCAGAAGAGAGTAAGGTGACAAATGATAAAAGTTCCCCCTTCAGATTTTTCCCCAGAAACTTGCATGGAGAGGCAGAAGTCAGCATTTAGGAGTTGTTCTCCACCAGTAGCTATAACTAGCAGGAGCAGCAGGAGTGTTCAGGTCTCATGTGGTATCCTATGCTCCCTCCACAGCTGCCACCAGCAAATGAAAGCAATAGTTTTCTCTTGGATACTGAATCAGAAAATTAATTTCCTTTCACTGCTTTCTTACCACTTGCTCCTTCTCCTCCTCCGTTAGTCTCTCCCAGCCTTAGTATAGCCTTTGTCTTGCATACATGACTAGTTGTAGTTCATGAAGCATTCATAACATACCCCACTCTTACCCAAGGGATTAAACCACTTCTGAACTAGAGGTACAGTCCTGTCATATGCTTCTTTATAAAAAAAAAAGAATTTAATTGCAGTTGTAGTTAAGGCTTTTTAGTACCATTTTTATGTGCTTAACAGCCAGCACAAGTGAGATTTCTAAGTGCTACTGGAATAAAAATGAAAGTGGATTCTGCAATCTTTTACAGAAACATTTTAGTTCTTTAAGATTCATGATCATTCAAAGCCAGATGTCTAGTTCCCTTGGGCACATCTGGAAATCTTTGTCTTAAAGTCTTTCTTTTAGAAGGACTATGTCTGGCAAGCAGCTAAATGCATACCCTGAGCAGACTATCAATAAGAAAGTGGTAATTAAATAGTGCAGGTGTAACAAAATTATTATGTAAAACATTTAGTGGTTCATCAGACATTCAAACTAATGTGTATAATTTGCGTTAAGCCTCACACTTCTAATACTTTTAGTTTTAAGTCCCAAGCTCATTTCACCTTAAAACATTTGCTGGCAATATTCCTACTTAAGTTAATGTGCTTCTGCCAATGGAATAAAAGAAAAAAGTAGGCAATTTGACAGAGCTTTACAGACAAGTTTTATGCAGGAACTTAGTAAAAGACTGGATCATGGCTCTTCGTCCTTGGAATTGCTGAGTAACTTCCTTTGTTGGGTTTGTACAATACTGAGATAATGCAATAATTTTAATGGAAAAGATGCTCAGACTTCTCAGTTCTTGTCCTAACTGCTTCCCAGTAAGCTTCATTCACACACCATCATAGTAATTTCTTGATGATGTCTAAAATTCATTGTGCCTTAAATCTTAAATTTTGCATCTAAAATACAGATGCATTTTAGAGAAAATGTTCTATGACTTTTTGCTGAACACAAGTATGTGATGAAGATGTTAAGCTTTTAGAGAAAAAAAAAGATTAGAACCTCTTCTTTTGTTAAATTTATTGGTATACAAACACTGGTGAATAGTATGGTAACATTAAATGAAAGAAATTCAGTCTACAAAATGAAAAGGACTGAACTGTGTATAAAATCTGCAATTAGAGAACAGAAAACAAAATTATTGCTATTCTTTTTAAGTCCTTCTCAAAGGAGTGGAAAGGCTGGAGTGTTTCAACAACAAAAGACTTGTTTTTGTTTCAAAGCTTATGAATGGTCAGCATCAAACTCCATAATGAAGTGTAAAATTGAGGTGTTTGCTTGTAGTACCGTTTTTTTACAGTGTTGAATTTAAACTAGGTCTTGCTACTGCAAACACTATGACAGGGAGGAGTGTTCCAGAAGAATTCTTCCACATAGGTGCTTTGATCTACTTGAAAGACATTGCACAGAGCCCATATTGTCATTTTGCTTCTTTGAACATCCAAATGATTTTAAAGAAGAGAAGAGGGAGCAGAGTGGCTAATTAGATTCATAAAGATCAAATCTTGCAGACAGTTGCCCATTCTTGTTCCTCTAGCACTACCAGAGGATTTGAAAAGGTATTGGGTGGAGGGAGTCTCTTGTCTCTGTCTTTTTGCATTCCTTCCTGATGTCTATTCTACAACCCAATAATTACACCTGTGCAACAGCTAAGGGATATCAGCTGTCTCAATGAAACTTATGTAAAATTCTTCAGAAAGAGAAAGCCAAACTGGAAGAGACACAGAATTTTTAGGATTACCAAGGGGCTAAAAAGCCCCCTGAGGGATGGAAAGTAATGGATTTTTTTTAACTTAGCCAAATACAGGGATACATAAAGTACATTATACATATTAAAGAGTGTGATCACCATGTAAATTAAACAACACTGCAGAAACCTGGGAACAGAATGACCATATGCAATTCAAAAGAAAGGCTCTAAACCTCAGAGATAAGAGGTTTTCTTCTGAAACAATGCTAATAGGAATAGGAACAAAACAAACAAAAAAAAACAAAAAAAAAAAAACAAAAAAAAACAAAACTAAAAACAAAGACTAGACATATCTAAGGTGATGATTATGAGTAGGTCATTAAAAGGACTCTGATACTAGAAGACTGCTTTTGCCAATCCTGATTTAATCCTCTGCCCCCAAAAGAAAATGTGTTTTGCAGAGTGGAAGAAACCATGATGCTCACTGTGGACAGAAAACCTACCTGGCACCATCACTGCTATGGATAAAAAGGTACTGGTAGCACCGGGGAGCCGCTCAGCCAGCAGGTCAAGCAAGACGAGCATGTAATCAGTAATAATGGACATGGTTAAATCACCTCTCCCCCTGCCCAGCCAGTAAATCTGTGCCTGGCAGATTTTAGGCTTTATGGCATTTTTAAGAAGCAACAAGCAATTTCAGTTACTCAAAATTTCATCAAACTAAGACAAACATTTCTTTTCAAGAGATAAACTTTTAAAGTGCTGACTGTATATGATTGTCCATATATCACGGATAGCAACTTGTTAGCACAGGCAGTGGCAGACTAATCATTTTGTGATAGTAAGGCAAAGTAAAAGGCCTTCAAAAATACTTTTCATGAGAAGAGTTAACACAGCAATTAATAAAGACAGAGGAAAATATAGCAAATCAGGCAACTTTTAAGTGGAAGCACGTGCAAATTGGAGGGTTTTTGCTTTTCTCTAAAACTCTCCCAGGAAATCTACATTTCTACTGGTTAGGAGGGATGAGCCTTAGGGGATTACGTGAGAGTCAGATTTTCAGTAAAGTAGGAGAAAAATATTTCTGGTTATTGCTGAGCAGAAGACCACAAGGGGAAGGTTCGTTTTGTAGAAATAATATATCTTATACTGTCTCCATAATTTTCCATTACTAGTCACTCTCAGCATTAGGTAATTAGACAAGGGAGAACCAGTATCACCCTATATGGATCAATTACATGAATTATTAAATAAGATGTTATAAAATTAATACCATTTATAAGTGATAGACAATTTTTCAAAATTAATTTCCTGAAGCATCACAGGCATTTAAAAGTATATTTTTTATGCTCTTTTTCTGTTGTTTTTGAATACAGATGTTACAGATTTTCAGTCCCAGGTGGAAACAATTCTAGCTTCTAAATCAACACAAGCCTAGATTTCCCAGTCTTGACTCATTACCCCTGTATTGTTCTCTGTTTTATACTGATAATTCTGTTTTGAAACTTATCTTTGTCTACATTTAATGTGCCTACACTGCAGGGAGTACTTATCATAATTATCATACAATTGGAATCAAAGATTATAAGCGTAAATGCCTGTAAGGGACTTGCTAGGATTTAAATGTTGACTGTCCTGTTATTTCATGCCAAGCTTAGGAGCACTGTGTGCTGCCTTGCTTAGGTCCCTTAATGATCACTGTTCCAGCAGTGTGAAACTGCCTTCTAAATAGGCATAAAATGTTCCCAGTTGGAGGCTGCTCTTTACAATCATTCAAATCAGTGCCAAAGCCTAATAGATTCAGTGGAATACAAACATATTCTTGATTTTTTTTCCTCAAAGACTGAAGATGAAAATACAAAAATATGCATGAATTAGAAGAAAATATTTGTAGTTCTCAGAAGGATACCAGAATCCTAAACTCAATCTTGCATGTAGAGCTAGAAAGGACTGCACAGATTTAGACCCTATAGCTGGAAGATATAAAACATCTTTGACACTGTCTGATGACTGTCTGAATTCATGTGGAAGTATATTAAAAAAGGATTTTTCATCCTCCTCCTCCTCCTAATGGGTCCATTTACCCTAGTGTTTGCTTTTATTATGAAAACAGTAATTTATTTTAATAAATAATTTAACCTTTTGTAAAGTATTTTCTTTTGAGTAGAAAAAGACAAACTAAATGTTTATAATAACATATTCAGACATGATCTAATCAAAGAAGACCACTTAGGATAAGAGCAGGAATTGGGACTGGAGAGTGGCCCATGACATACTGTACAAAAAAATGAAACACAAAACTTTTTCAAGTTTCAGTTTGCCTCACAATGCAACATAATTAAGTCCTTCAAGACTTTACAGGTTATAGTTTACTGGGTCTTGCCATCTGCTACTTGCTGAAGTATTTCAATAGAAGTATTTCAAGAAATCTTTTTTCAATAAGTATTTAATTGAATTGTAGTATGAGGTTACCTGTACACATTTACATCAGCAGAAACGTTTTAGTTTGTTAAAGAATATAATGGGTTGCACGCATAAAAAGTTTCCATGGTATCTTTAATTTTGGACTTTGCTATTATGGACTTCAGTGTTTCCCTGCTCCTTCACTCAAAATAATGTGAAGTCTGAGAGATGCAGCAGTAGCTGAGAGCTGATATTCATAAGTGAGACTACAATAGATATATTAGGAACATTACTGATTTTCTTTGTTAAAGAACAAAAAACCAGCGAAATATATGTTATTTAAGAATATAGATCTCTTACCTCTGTACCAAATCCCAAAAAAA